>VDFB02373365.1:347945320-347957642 GCA_007258455.2 Sequoia sempervirens
GCTTGGAAATCCACATAAGTTTGGATTCTTAGATCAGATCCAATCTGTACATGGATATTATTTAGTTCTCCTACCACATTAACTTCTGTTTTATCCAACTAGATGACTTTTTTATTTGTCTAGAGTGGGCTCAGACTTAACTTCCTACAAATGGAAAATGGCATAACATTCCCCGACACCCCAAAATCTAGCAGAAAATTATATAAATTCTTTCCAAAGATTCTCAAACTTACCAAGAAAGGTGGAGTACCAGTCTTACCTTTGTAGAGAGCTGCATTCATCTCATTAGTAGGAATCACCTTATCTCTTGCTTTTGACCTCTCTGCTTCCCCCAAGGCTTTCAACAAAATCTCCTTTTGAGCAGGGCACCATTTTGAAACATCAAAGAATTACATTGAAGTCTTCTACCTCTATATCTCTGTAAGAAAATCAAATTTTGTATCATTCCTAACCTGATATTTAGGAATTGAAAATGCATTACTTTTATTCCAAGAATCTGATGGTCCCTTTGGTGGTGATAGATTATTATCAGCATTTTGATTCAGGGGAACCATGTTGTTAGGAGAGGAAAAGGTCATGAATGGCCCTTTGTTCTGATTTCTAAGGAAATGGCCTCCCTTGGTTTGGAAGGCTTGGGCATCATAGAAATCTTCCATTGCTTCATTATCTTCCTGGTTGGGAAATGGAAGTTCTTCCTCAAAGATATCACATGCCATGGTAGTATTTGTTGATCCACTAGATTTGTTGGATGCACCCTAGAATGGAGCATCAACTTGGGCTATCTTAACCATTTTTTCCATCTCTAGGCAATTTACCTCAGAATATCATGTAGCCAACACTAATTGGTCATTAGATTGAGGTCTACCACATTAGCAGTGTGCGGTTTTTAATCTCCCGCTTGATAATTGTGGGAAACTACTCCATTATTGGGTCTAGTATTCCATGGCCTATTGTTGCTAGGCCTTTGATTGTATCCTCTATTCTGATTTTGATAGTTTTAATTAGAGTATTTTTGGTTCTAGAAATTCCTATTGGTGTTCTAGTTGGTATTATAGTTCTGACTAGGATTTTGGTTCGAATAACCACCCTAATTTTGAAAACCTTGGTTCTTGCTATTAGGGGGATTTTGTCTAAGTTCATCCATGTCATTAGACATTTGAGAGAGTGTCTTTTTGAGATTCTCCATCTCATTGGTCAGTTGGAGAGTCTTTTCACTTTCTACATTCTTCACAACAAAAGATGGATTAACTGAAGTGTATCCTCTAGCTTGATTTTGGTAATTTTGATTTTGCTGGGAGGAATCCTGGGGACCATTATTAAAGAATGGAAAGGGTGGTGATCCTTGGAATTCAGACATGGGTTTGTATTGGGAATAAGACATCCTTGGGACCATATTGAATAGAGGGGGGTATTGGACACTAGGTATCCTAAAGGAGGGAGAACCCCTCCTAGACTCCCAGATTGTAGACTGATCTGCTATTGCAACTGAATGGCAAGATGATACACCTTAGCTAGAGAGTTAGTTTCGTTAGAATTATACGTCCTTTTCAAGAATAAGCCAATCAAGGGGTCTACAGCCCTCAAGTATGCCAAAATGGCAATGTTCTCAGCCACCAAGTAAGGATCTTGGAACCTTCGGTACATTCTCTGGAACCTGGTGTTGAATAGAGGGAGTGGTTCATGATACTCCTTCCTTATGGTGGAAAATTGGTGGTAAAGGATAGCAAGGTCTACATAAACCCTAAACTAGTTGACAAAGGCATTCTCTAAATTTTTCTTGGAACTTAAAATCGTCCCTTGGGGTAAGTTCAGGTACTAATTGTATGCCATGTCTCCCAACAAGTAGGGGAACAATCTGCACACAACATCCTGATGAGCCACCTGAGCACAGGTATGAGCATCTTTAAATGCTTGTATGTGTTCCTTAGCACTTCTTGACTCCCCATGCATATACTTAGAACAAAACCTCTCTGGCTTCTTTGGGAGATAGTGTATACCTCCAGTGATAGTTCCTAATGGTGAAGGGTTATTAGTAAAGTAATTCATAGGTCTTGGCAGTGATACAGGTGGAGCCAGTTGTGGAATGCGTGAAAGTGGTAGGTGAGGTGGTGTAGGTGGATTTGGTGGAAACCTAGGTGGTGTGAGTGGTGGTGATAAAGGTTGAATCAAGACTCTACAAGCCTGGGGCCTATGCCCAACAAGGGTTTGGAGTTAAAAAAAATTCAAGATTCTGAGAAGATCGAATAACTCTCTCGTACCTATTTGGTGAAAATGACCTAATGCAAGCCAGCTTGTCCTTCAGGCACTCCTTCTAGCACCAGATCTATTGATGGTCAAAATAATAAAACAACATTAAATAGAATATTACTATTCTATTTCTCTTGAAAGAGAAAGATCACACATAAAGATCTAACTCCCAAGGTCCTGGTAATCAGTTCTCAATTATGCTGATTTCACTCAGTGATTGATATGACCATAATGTTCAAGGGGCCTTTACTCGTAACAAAGAACAAGAATTGCATAACATCAGGTAGTCTACATTTGGGGGTTTTTAAATAAAATAAAAAGATGGAACAAAAATTTAAATCAAGGAAACATGAATAAAATCCTTATGTATCCAGACATGTAGATCAACAATGTGTGTTCATTCTAACTAACTACAACTACAACAAGATACAATCTATAGAATAAAGTACACTACTGCATATATCCATAATGCTAATCAAGCTATCATCAACATTCACTAATCTTACTTTAAATAAATCATTCACTCATCATCCAAACTACAAATCAAATAAATACAATAACAATTTAATTCATAGATAATCCAATGATATGACCTCAAATCCAGTTCCTTCTATTCATTTTCATCAAATAAAGAACAATTAAGCCCAACAAACCACTGGCGTATGGATTAATCATATATCTTTAGCCTTATAAAAAATGGATCCAAACTTTCAAAATCATCACAAGAAAATGCATGAAATTTGTAAAATCAAGCTCTTACTAAACTTTCTAGAGTATCTTTCTAAAACATTGAAATCCTAGATCTAGTTTCTATCTTCTATCCTTAGGTGGATGATCTTCTTTTTTTCAATTATCCAACCTTTACAAAGTAGAATGTAATAGTACATATAGCCCTACACATGCACAAATTTCTCAATTATTAATCAAGATCCATAATCCATGGAATTGAAACTGAACGTAGAAGTGGTCTCAAGAATCCCTGCTTTTAAGGCTGTTTACTCTTTTGTACAAAAAGGAGAATCTGATACTCCAAGAGGAAGATGAAACCCACAGATCAGACTTAGAGTAGAGCTCATGTCAACATCCACAGAAAGAGGAGAAGAGTAGATGGAGTATGACAGAAATATTTAGTCACTTTTGCACTGAATTCTCTTGAATGTACTCATCATAGCTGGAGAATACCTGTAGAAGAGTTTCCAAATCTGGCCCATCCAACCAATCACCTTCAAATTTGATTCTTTGAAACTCCACAAAAACCAAAATTTGTATCTCCTTTAGCTTGATTAGCTCCTTATTGGCAGTTCTCACCTCCTCTCTAATATCCATAAATTTATCTAACAATAAATTTTTCCCATCATCTCCTTTCTGCATGTTTTCTAGTAGGCTTTCCCAAATTTACTACCCTCAACTAATAATTAGTGATTTTCATGCAATCTTCTCCATTATAGGTATGGTGCATTCAACAATGATCTCTCTAGCATCAGTGAGCTTAGTGGAATGAAGAATCTGGGCCTTCTTCTTAGGTTTCTCTTTCCCAATCTCTTTCATCATTTCTTCCTAGTTCAATAGTTGTGGCTGAACAACTTGTTTTCTCTCTAAGTCCAATTTTAGCCAAGTAGGAGCAATAGGGGTAGTGGCTACCTAGGCTGAAGATGAAGCAATAGTGGTGGAAGATAGAGGCTGCAACAATGTAAGCTTTGGTTGAGAATCAACCTCCTACACATTTTGTTGACCACTTTACTCCCTTTCCTGTGCTAGCTTTTCTGCTTCTTCTTTATCCTTTTGATATTGTAGCCTCTTAGCCTCCAACTCATTCTATAAACATTCCTCCTCTTTCTTCTTTTCCAACATTTCATCTCGCTGCTTTTTCAATTCTTCAACATAGTCCCATGCTTCCTTGGACTTCTTTGCATGTTCAACAATCTCAGTAGCCTCTCTTTCCATTTTCAGGCATTCTTTCTCTTCCTTTTTCCTTCAAGCTTCTTCTTTTTCCTCGAGTTTAGCTTCAATAGCCTCCTTTTCACTTCTTTTCTGAGCTTTTTCCTCTTCAAGATCACGAATTTTCTACTGCAATATCAACCTATACCTTTCTTCTTGAAGTTTGAGCTCTTTCTCCTTTTGTTGTTGCTATTGAGCTATTTCATCTGCCTTAACCTTATCCTCTAACTCCTTTTGCTTGGCCACCAACTCAGATTGTGCCTTGGCCTCATCTTCTTGTAGCTTAGTTGATGCCTTTGCTTGCACCTTAGTGTTAGCTTCTCATTTTGCATCCTTAAATAGTTTCCACTGATCCTCTTAAGTTAGTATATGTTTAGTACCTTCATCATCTATCATATCCAACGATGTGGATACATAATTCTCCATATCAGAGGGAGTCTTTTCTGAATCTGTTTGTATATTATGTATCTCCACCTCACCCTCCATTTTCCTCAAGGCTTTTGCTTCACCATGAAGAGCCACCATTGGTGATTCATGACCCAAATCTTGTGCATTAGAGGGCTGAGTAGGTACCTCTCCTACAACAGATGTATATACACCCACCTCCATAGTGGTTTCATCTTCTTATACTTCTGGAAGGTCTTGAGGAACCACCTCCTCTTCTTGGACACTAGAAGGCATAAACTCTAAAGGTTCCTTAGGTTCCATCCTTCTCTTTTCCCTCTTATATGCTTGAGTAGTACCTTCAGCCTTCCTCTTCTTGGATGATGTAGCCTCGGTCTGATTTTCCCTCAAACTCACCCATTGAATACTCCTATCAAACACTGGTCTTGCAATCTACGTTATGTCAATTGTCTCATCTGCACTCCAATCTATTGGGTCAAGATCCTTAGTTCCAATCTTGTTTGCATCATATCCAGGATCTAAGACTATCCCATCATCAGATAATGTGTTAGGAATATCTTCCTTTATCCCAAACTCAATCATGAGTGGGATAGGTATCCTTTCATAACTCCTTCTCCTGAGATCATAATCATCTTGCAGATCCTCCCAAAAATCCTCCAATATATTAAAGTGCTTCTCAAAAACACTAGGGAGCAAAGCCCTAAGCTTATGCTTGGGGTCATAAAATTTCCTAGCAGTGTACAAGCCCAATTTCAAATAAATTAATTCATCACAAACAACCTTACCTACCTGAATGTGTTGACAAAAAAAGGCCCCTAGCTTCATCAGAAACTTATGGCACCTAGTCTTATGTTTTTTGCTAAACTGGAGATTCACAACCAAGGCTTGATAAATAAATTCCATGGAAATAATCCTATAACCACAACATCTTGGTAACAAATGGGGAAGACCCTCAAAGCCTGCTATACTGAAGTAAGTGAATGTGGGGTATTGGATAAGCTAATGTTCCCACTCATTCACAAAATCCATTTCCTCCTTGCTAAGTCTATACCCAACATCACCATTAAGCTTGTTAATTATGACATAAAGAAAGGCATCATTAACCCTTCTACAATGTTGCTCTGAGGCCTACAAGGTGAGATGATTATAATATTCCCGCACCTTCTTCTATGCTTGGGATGCTCGTAATATGCCCACTATTTGAAGTCCTGGAAAGATCCCCACTCAAGCAACTGCATAGACAACATAGGAAGTCATAAAGGAATGCTTGGTTTCTCTCACCTTTATCATCTGATTATGGATGTTGTCTGACACTATCATTGACTAGTCAAATTATTGCCTCGCATCCAAAATAGTTTGGATGAAAGGAAACATCCATTCTTTAAATAGTGAAGCATCCCTTTTACCAAACACCCTAGAGAGGAACATGATTATATCTCTAATATCTTTACTAAAATCTACCCTTTTAGGCTGGTTTGGAAGCTTGGTCAAAGAATTTTGCTCCACTCTCATCCAGGTTTTATTCATGTGGAGTCTCTTTCTCTCTTTGTTATCATTGTAAAGCTTTAGAGCCTCTGCCTCATTTAGTTGTCTAGGATTCTTGGGATCAGGAATATAAAATAGTAATTTGATCATTTGAGATGTGAAATGAATAATGACATTATCCTTCACATCCACACATTGCCTAGTGGTAGGGTTATATGCTCCAGCTATTGCAAGAATCAATTTTGGACACTAAACAGATAGAGGAAAAAGTGCAACATGTGCCAGTCCTTATTGAACAATCCTTTATGTCCTCCCTATGATCTATTCCTCAGTGAATGTTTCCTCATGCAATTCTTCATAGTTAAATGGACCCAAATTGGTGTTAGTTATATCAGTCCAGTCAGAGTCAATCTTGCTAGCTGTGAGAAAAACCTCCCTATGCTTACACCTTAAGGTATACGAGAGCTGCTCCACTTTGATCATCTTTGGCCTAACTCCTTGCCATGAACTTTCACCTGGCTAGCTCCTTTGAGAGGCCTTATCTGATGCTCCTGACATCTCTTAATAGCTACAAAAATTTCCTATATTTGATGAACCAAAACACCTAAGTTAGTCAATAATATAATCACTGCTCCATCCTCCTAAAATAACATTTGGTCAACTATGCCTCTATCAGAGGTGGGACCCGAGAAGCATCAGGAATAGACAATGTTTCATATCATGTGGCAAGGCCAGGATCAAGACTTGATGCAAAACAAAAAATGTAAGAGGTGAGACTGGAATGGGAACCAAAATATGATTAGAAGTGGGACTAGAACGAGAATCGAAACCAGAAACAAAAGCTAGTCACCAAGTTCAACTTCCTCCCCAGACTTGGTTCCACTGAAGGGTAAACATAGTGACATCATAAGAAGGAACGAGAGTAGATGAATTACAAAGTTGGAGGTAGGACAGGAATGGGAAGTTGAATAGAAACAAAAGTTAACCGCCTAGTTCAACTTCCTCCTTGGATCTACTTCCAACCAAAGTAAAGATAGTCGTCATAAAAAATGATAGGAAGTGGAATAAATCCAGCCAATGAAAAGTATACAAAACAAGATGGTCACATAGGCCCCCAAACCCTAGGTCATATGGGCCCCAACAAAAACTAGAAATAGCATAACTTAAACCCCCAACAACTCCTCCGTATAGATGTCGTTAGAACCATGAACAAGTTAAACCATGAAACCCTAATTCAGTTGATACCCTATTTCAAAAAACTAGGGTACAAAGAGAAATTGGTACAACAACCCAAAACCAACACGACAAAAATTAGAATAGGGTTTCAAAATAGAAATTTATTACCCAAGCAAGAAAACCATGTAAAACATTGAAACCTTGGTCAAAACTGGAGTACAAAAAAACATATCCATCATGAAAGCGACAACAGAACAAACAACAAAGCAAAAATGACAAACAAATAGAATAAAACCAACGAAACGAAAAGAAATGGAAAAGAAAGAGACAAGCAGACATAGAAAAAAAAAAAAAAACAAAATGACAACTAAGTGAAAAAATTCATAGAAAAAACACTCCTGTGAATATGCTAAAATGACAAACAAAAAGAACAAAATAGAAGAAAGGAAAACAAAAGAAACCTACCTCGAAACGCTCCTTAGGATTGATCACAAATTTTTCGAGATTCACTCTACAATTCATCCCCATGATCAAGTCAATTCTCTCAAGAGTTTCTTGGCCATAATTTGCTCAAACACTTCGCATAATAACAACAGTGAGGTATTTTAAGCATAATTAAACCTTTAATAAAAAAATTGCACGCATTAATAAGCTGCATTTAATTCCATAAATGTGGTAGATCGGGGGTGGAGCCAATGATGCCAATAGATAGTTAAGTCAAGTCAACAGAACATCAAAAGGTAAGGCGGGGGTGGAGCCAGGTTGAGAACAAGATAGAAAAACCAAATAGAGTTCCATATTTCATTTCCAACCCCGGATCTAGCCCCGACAAAGACCAACCAAAAACAACAAACAAAGACATGAGCAAAGACAAAACCAAAATAGAACTTTCACAAAGTTCAAAGTTTGGTCCTAGTTCTAGATCCAGCCCTAACCAAAGCAAAGAACAACACAAGAACAAGGGAAGCAGGACTGGTGCAAACACCGGACCTGGCCTAAATAACAAAGAAAGCAAGAAAGAAAAGAGAGTAGAAGTGGAGTTAGGATGGGAATAAAAATGGAAACTAAACAAACTTCCCATGTGGGTTCCAATCCCAGCTCCAACTCTGTGAAAGAAAACAAAGAAAACAAGGAAAACAACCAACAAAACAGAGGACGGGCCAACCCAAAAGTAAGTCAAAAAACAACCAAGGAGACAAAGGAAAAACAAAAGAGAAGGGCAGATTCGGGGTCGGAACAAGATCAAAACTTGAACCTTTGAAAGAGTTCCATGTTTAGATTTGGTTCCAAACCTGACTTTGATAGAACAAAAGACAGACCTAGGGGCAAAAACAAAGAACCCCAAGACCCAACTAAACTACCAAAGACAACCAAAACAAAAGACAAAAGGGGGACCAATTTTTTGTTCCAAGACAAAATGGGGTGGTTATGCAAGGCATAACAATATCCTATATTTAACTTGTATTACATTGCATTAGGATTTGCATTGTTTAATTTGCATTCTAGGGTTTCAAATTTTGCATTAGTGGAAAGATGATTTAGCTTGCTTTATTGCACTTAATTTCATTGAAAAACCATAAAATCCTGTGTTTGCATCAAAAAACATAAAAAGTATAAAATTCAATTCAAATTTTTTAAAAATTTTCAAAAAAATTAATACCTTGACTCATTTGCCACCTTGGGTGAATAAGTCCCATTGCATATTTTTCACTAAATTTTTTGTCATTTGTAGTTGAATTTCTAAGTTTTTGTTTGTTCGGGTTATCTCTTCGTTTTAGTTTGCATATTTCTTGTTTCATTCAATTCATTACATTTAGGTTAATTCCATTTATTTTGGGCACTGCTTAAAATCAAAATTACATTTACAACATTATTTAATAGTTTAGAATATAAAATTTGCATCATGGATATGTGTCATGAACCAACCCAATCCTCCTACTTGATACCACCTCTCAAGATGTTTGGTTACTTACATCCTAGAATTGAAGCAAAATTTGAAACTAAGATCCCTACAACAAGTGAACCTAGCTCCTCTAAAGAAGCAAACACTCAACCCTTTTATGGTAACAAAGTAACAAAAACTCCCATCAACCTTCAAGAAACCTATAGAAAAGGCTTCACAATTTTGAGCAAACAAGGATGTGACACAACAAGTGAGGATGAAATTCATCAACTTCTAGAGAAAACACCAATGGATGTAAACAATAAGGGGTTGGGCTATCCAGATCCCTATCATAACAACAAGCCTCCTAGAGAATATCTAAGGCTCCAAGATGATGGTATGGTGATATTTGATTCCCCTCTCGGTATGAATGTCCTTCTTAGAGAGAAACCCTTGATTAATAAAAATGACAACTTGATGAGAGGATCACTTTAGCTCCTTCTTCAATTACAGAGAAGGATGAATCTAGCAAACGCAAGAGGCCTTGCAAGTTAGAAAAACTAAAGTCTCCTCGCCCACCACCTAAAAGTGAAAGGAAATTACAAATACTTTTAAACATAGAACTAATAACATTACCACCTATGAATAGGTTGGTGCTATATCCCAAAGATGGAAAAGTTCTACATTGTGCACACCATCAAGTTCTCAGACATAGTACCAATGAATGTCATGCATTCCAATTAGTATTGAGAACCTTCACTTTGATGACAATGATTACCATCGAGTGATTACCTAGCTTTATATTGTTTCATCCATTGTCATGTAATAGTTGTAGAATATTCTCTTCTCACTATTACATGATCTTTCCCATCACCTACCTTAGCTCATTCTTGTCTTGCACTTAGTGGGGCTAAGAAATTGTTAAGCCTTGTCCTAGTAGTGCATTTTTTGTTGTCCCTTCAATTCATCTTTCACCTTTTGCTTATACAAACTAAGATTAGGAGGTAGATGGCCTACGCATAGGTTGACCCACATTTTCCTTACTAGCCTTTTGCATATTTTTTTTAATTTTTGTTTTCTTTTGTGTGATTGCATGTGCATAATGTGATTCCTCATGATGATTATCTCTTTGTGACATTTCTCTATTTGTACCTTCAATCTTCTCTATGCCATGCATCACTTTCACCTTTTTCATCTTTATGATTTTTTTGTGTTTTCCTTTTGGGGATGATGCAAGGCATTGAGACATTCATGTCTTCCTCATGTTGACCCAAAAAGATTTAATTTTATTTCCTTTTCATTTTATCTTTATCTTTTTCTTGTGTTTTTTTTTTGGGGATGATGCAAGGCATTGAGACATACATGTCTCCTTCATGTTGACCCAAAAGGATTTCTTTTTATTTGCATTCTCTTTTTATCTTTATCTTTTTTCTTGTGTTTTCCCTTTGGGGATGACACAAGGCATTGAGACATTCATGTTGACCTTCTTTCTCTTTTTTCTTTTTCATTTTTCTTTTGCTTTCCTTTTGAGGATGACGCAAGGTGTCGAGACACCCTATGTCCCTTCCATGTTGACCTAAAAGGTTTTTCCTTTATTTTCACTCCCTTTGTGTCATTCTTCTAGCTCTATGTGTATTTGGGGGATTATGATAGTTCCTAGCTCTCTAAAAAACAATCATTGTAGCAAAGAACATATTGACCCCAAATCCATAGATCTCTTATGTGTTTGGTGTTTTAATTTTTGGGGCAACACTTTTTCTTTTCTTTTTCTCTTGGAAGATGCAACTTTAGTCGAAAAATATGACTTGGCATAGGGCTTTATAAGTTGGATCTCATGTCTTCTTTCTTGTTTTCATTTTTTATTTGCTACTTTAAAATAATTTCTCACAGTATGGTGTTCAACAATTCCTTTAAAGTGGAGCCATACATTGGCATTGGGTTGATCCCACAATAGTGGTTTACAATTTTTGGCAAAACTGGACATTGAAATAATGTTTTTTAACTAAATCTTCACTTCCGGGCACCTATAGTGGCTAAACAATGAGTAATTTGAAGATGATGAAAACAAGAATTTCATGACATATTTTCTGTAGATTCTAATTTTTTCTTTTTCCAAAAATTTTGGAATTAGATTGCACTTCCTTTTCCATCTCCCTCGAAACTAGTTTTTTTTCAGAAAACAACTTTTTTAAAAATTGACACTCATCATATAACATAATTTTTTTTCCATGAAGGATAAAATTCTAATTCTTTCGAATTTAGATTTGTAACTATGATATCTAGTGCTTCCACTTGGTTAGATAGTTTTTTATTGAATATTTTTTCTATAATCAAGTTTCAAATTCAAACCAATTACAATTCAGACATAGTGCAACCGTATAATGTGTAACCTTTTTTGTATGTATCAAAATTCAATTTTTTTGTTGGATCAAAGACTTCAATATATAGTGCACTCATATTTTAAATTTTTTTTCTTAATAATCTGCTATTTTGCCACATGTTTATAACAAAGAGCTTGATTTTTGGTGAAAAACATATGTTTAATAAAACTAAAAAAAGAATACATAATAAAACAAAAATATATTAAAATTACAGTCATTGGATAGCTTGTTCCAAGGACTACTTGATTCCAGTTGGGTTTGTGAAGTCTCCTCCATTTTCATCGTCAACCTAAGCTTCGAAGTGTAAAAATATGGACTTTCAAAGTGCTTGAGGGGGAGAATGAGGGAAAAGGGGGGTTCACTCAAACCCTGGTTTGAGAAAACCCCCTTTCCTTTGGCATTTTCTTTATTTTTTCTGGGCGAGAAATGTGGGGCCAATATTTAATGGGTTCGCTTGAACCTACAAGTTCGTTCGAACCCATAAAGCTAATTTTTTTTGCATGGGGTCATTTTTACAAGTTTTCCTTCCTCATTCGAGTTGTAAACCACTTTTGTGGGTTTACCCATTATTCTTTTGGATTTTTCTTTTTATTGATTCTTAGTGCAACCTTCTTACTTCATATGATGCATTTGTCACTTTGCAGATGATATTGGGTGTAATTTCATTTAGGAGCATGATCTTTCTTAGCATATTACATTCCTGTTAGTGGCCTAATGTGATGTACTGCATTCCCTATGTTGTGAATTTTCTATTCTTTGACTAGTCCTCTCTTATAGACATTAGGCATGATGTTTCCTAAGTTAATGA
>VDFB02373365.1:347958826-348043941 GCA_007258455.2 Sequoia sempervirens
TTAGAGCCATCACTTACATGTTTACAATACTTTATTATAATGGTTTGGTGAGTTGCAACAACATTATTTGTTCTTTCATATTATCTATCCTGTTTCATTTTATTTCTAGGGTTTAATTACCTACAAGGGGTTTGAACAAGGAAAAACCCTATTCACTAACCCCACAACATTTCCCCCCTCTCTTTGCATGTGATTTGCAGCAATAGGTTGCGGATTTATCAAGGAGAAAGATTGGGAAAGTTCATAAATTTTTCAAAGGAGTTCAAAGTTGTCAAAGTTGCAAACAAACCTTGGAGAAGCTTGGAGAAGGTCTACAAGCTAAATTTTGTAGTTTTAGACCCGGATTTGAATCAGGAATAGAAGAGAAAATTGAGAGCTACAGGGTCCAATTTTGAATTTCTAGAAATCTAGAAGTGGACTAATTTTCCACTATTGTTGAATGAGTCCCAATGTAATTGTGTGTCAGAGATTTTTGCATATTTGAGTACCCATTTGTCTAAAACCTATTTTGACACAGTCTACCCAAAACTAGATTGATTCGCCTAGATTGGTGTGTGAGTTCCAGTCAACATAAACAATATATTTTTCATGATTCCAAACCTCCATTCTTCCTCCTTCAATTTCCTAGGTGCACATTTCTAGTTTTATAGTTTTCTATTACATTTTACTTGCATTTCTTGCTCATTTCGCATATCACATTATGTTTTCTAATAATTTGTATTTTCCAACTTTACACTTAGTTGTGAACCCTCATTAGCTATTATCATTTCCTTAGAACATTCCCCTTGTTAGATTTCAATCTCCTTTGCATTGAAATATCAATGGATTGTTCTTCAGTGAAAGGTAGAAAAATTGGAGTGTCTCTCTCCTTTTAGGTTAAAAACCCTAGAAGTAAAAAAAAGCATCTCTCCATTTCCCATTTTTCTTCATTTCACTATCATCTAAAAAATAACAAATAATAGTGATTATCTAATGCTATAATAAGAATTCTTAATCATATAAAATAAATAAAATAGAAAAAAATTTCTAGTGGAGAAACAAAGAATAAAATTTATCAATTAGAGGTAGATACAGGTTGATTAATTTCCTTTGAAAGATAAAATATTTTTTAATTCAATTTTTCATATGAGACTTCCAAGGCTTTGAGCTTGATTGAAGGTTGCCTTCTTGATTCTTCATTTCTGTTTTCACTATTAGTCATTCCTTAACAACTATAGACAAACTATACATGTAGAGGAAAAAATAAACACTAATTAATTGAACTTCAATCTATAAAGGGAATTAAAATTTATAGAGAGAGGGTATGTGTAGGATCATCATGGAAAAAACAGGCCCTTAAGTGGCAAAAAATTCAAAAAAATTAGAGTTAGGCAACTTGACGTAAAAATTTGAATAAGTTATCTTTATTATTTCACAAATATGTAAGAATAGAATTTTTAGCAAATTGAATATAATTTCTAAACTACTAGGTTTATTTTTATTTTTAAAACCTATGTGGTGAAAATTTGAAATTTCAATGTAGTACTTAAATTTTAGGGAAAAAATAAGTAGGTGTTTGTCGACCACCACGACGAATAAAATGATTAATATATTTTATAATATTTTAGATATAAGTAGAGGACTCATGTCCAGATGTGATGCATATTTTTTTAAGTATTTTCCAAATAATTAATTGAATTTTTTTATAAATTTTTAAAAATATAAAAACTCGTATGTTTGACCACCTTAACTTGGTCAAAACTTCATGAAATTCATTTTTTATTTTTTAAATCCTATAGTATGCAAAGCATATAATGTGATACATGTTTTGGATTCCAAAAATGTGATATCGTTTGAAAGCTATAGATGCTTTTCAATAAACCTATCAATCAAGACTTTAGTCGTAATTCAAATAGAAAATGAATAAAAATTATTTAATAAATTCAGAGTAAAGGATAATTTATATTGGTGGAAAGTTGAGAATCTCCTTTAAAAACCCTTTTCATTTCATCAATTTTGGGTTAAAAAAAAGTCACCAGCCACATACCCTACAAATACCCATCACATTGCCACCTTTTGGTCCATCATGATCCTGCACATACCTGAGAAATTATATAATGGAGCTTCCAAATGAAATTGATAATAAAATTGTAGTAGGTATTAAGCATAAAATTTATGGATGTGATGCAATTGTTCCCTGACTAGTTATTGATCTATAGTTAATTGAGGAGTTGTTTTGGTGTTCGCTTAGCAATCATCAAAGGAATTAATTTAGGAGTTAACATTTCTCTTTTACACTGCCATTAGACAATAGTCCTTGGAGTAAATTTAGGAGTTGATTTAGGTGTTCATTGATAAATAAATAAGAGAGAGTTGGACTCATAGAGGGTAGCCTTTTTTTGAAGATGTAATCTTGCTTTCAATAATAGAAACAAATCAGTTTGAAATGAGTAAGAATCTCTAGAAATTTCCTATTTTGTTTCTATTCTATGAAGTTTATTCCTCTGAATTATAGATGGAAAGTCTATCAAGTTGTAGGTTTTGAGGATTGTGGATACCAAATCTACAAATGATTAAACCTTAACATAATATCATCATGCTAGTCCTTTGAAACGCATTAGATTAAACATCCTTATGAAATAATTGATCATACTAAAATATGCAAGATAAATAGAACAAAGATAATTAAATGCAAGAACATAAAATCATGACCAAGCCCTATCCCATAGTGTATTGGTGCTTTTATGGAAAGAAGCCCTTTCCCAATCCTTTGCTAAGATAAGCTAAATAATAAAATTCTTTGAGATGGAGTAAGATGAGAAAAATCAGTTCTCAAATGAAGAGAGTAACTTTGCATAGGATTTGTGGATGATTTGATCAAGGATGAAGCTTTCATTTATAGATTTTCAAATGCTAAGAGTGCTCAAAAGGGACAAATGTGGGACAATGATTTGGAAAATGAGATGAAGCCACTTGTCAACTTGTGAGTGGTTGGAGAATGAGCACATTTTGGTCAATGTGTCAAAGAAAGGGAGATTTCAAATTTGAATTTGAGAGTAAATGCCAAGTTTGATTTGTGCAAGAGACATGTAAGAGCTCATAAATGCTTTGATGGATGTACATGTCCACTTGTTTTTGAATTCAAACTTGAGGGAATATTCCTCAAAGATGCCAAGTTGAAAGAAAATAAGGATTTTCATAAATCAATAAATTGATTTATTTTTGCAAGTGGGAAAAGCTACAAGATGTGATGGGTTAGATTAGGTAAATTAGGATTATATTAGCTTAGGTGATGATTAGGGGATTTTGACCTTTTTGACTTAAATATTTTGATTTATTTAAATCACAAGGGAGAAATATGACTTGGATTTCAATTAAATAAAGTTTGGTTTATTTAATTAAAAGGTTGATGATAAAGTTAATTTATTTAATTTTAAATTGATGACCTTACGAGATTGAATTTAATGAGTTTAATTTACCTAATGAATGGATGAAGGTGAACTTGGTTTACTTGATGAATGGACCTAATGGAATGCATGATGCTAATTCTGCATGTCTACATTTTTCCCCTCTTTGAAGCAATGTACTTGCTGCATTGGATCAAAGAATAAACTTGTCATGATCAAAATTCATTTTTTAAAAAAATTTTCAGTTGCCCCAGTGGAAAAAGTACACTAGTACATTCCACCCTCAAGAGATAGAGAAAAAATATTCTATTTGAAGGTCGATCTCATTATAAAGAGGTTCAAACTAGATGGTTATGGATGATGATGCAAATGAGATGGTTTTAAGATGCTTAGAATAACCAATCTATATTATCCTAAACAACTTAAATGATGATATGATGCATGTGAGATGGATGATGTGATGATGCCTATATGATTATGGCAATGTATGATTTTATGAGATGCTTAGACTAACAGATCTATAATATGATGATGAAAATGCATGTGAGATGATGTGCATAATGCTAATGGTTTGTGGATGCAAGATGGATGCATGAAGGATGCATGATGGATGTATTGGTGATGATGATGAATCACTTATCAAGGATTGGGACTTTAAAAGGGCTACTTACCTTATGTTTGATAATACACATAGATACGATGCATCAAGGTATAAAGAACTAGGATGGAATTGTACCTAGTGCGATGGGGTTTAACTCCACAAGCAGATAGGAGTATTCTTGTTCACACTTTACATATGAAAACCTTGCTAGGATGTACCTAAAAAAGGAAGTATTCACCAAGTTATATTACAAGAATGTCCAACAAGCACAATAGACAAAAGGATAATGATCGTTGCCCCATTCCTATCTCACTAAATCCTTCATTTGGATATCATCAAGAGGTCCTTGGAATGAGCACAATAAAATAAATCAAAAGAAAAGATCAAGTATGAAAACAAGCCAATGTTCTTCATACCTTGAGCCAAAGGAAGTTGTTTTGATAGGATAAGAATCCAAGTGATATCCAAAATGATGCCCATTGTTGGAACAATATATCCTAGGATATGTGTTGTATAGGATGATGATGGTTTGATAAGTTTATTGATAGGCTGTTGATATAAGGTTGATTGACATGTTTGAAAATGATCAAGAGTTTGATTTTACATTTAATGGTTTGTTGTTTGCTTTTGATTTTATGATTGAAGCTTGCTTTTACTAATTGTTGTGGTTGCTTCAATTTGTTTTTCCAAATGATGAAGGTGATGAACAGTTTATTATGGATGATTGATTATTACGGGTGAAAGCGAGAGGAGATGCATGGATTTTTTTCAAATATTTGGATGTTTTTGATGTTTTCTTGAAATTTTTTGAGGTTGTTTTGGTATTTTCAAGTTGTTTACAAATGTTTTGACTTTTGATTTTTTGAATGTTTTTGGATTTTCACATGATTTTGACAATTTGGATATGGATGTGTGATGATACCAGTGCTCTATTTAGGATTTTGTTGAAAACCAAGCTAAGGTTGATTGACTAGCTCAATGGATTGATGATGATGATAACATTGTTGAGGATACACAACAATGCAAGGATTTGATTGATCAGGATTGATGATGATAACATTGTTGAGGATACACAACAATGCAATGATTGATTGATCAAGACTAATGAAGATAACATTGTTGAGGATGCACAACAATGCAAGGATTGATTAATTAGGATTTGATGATGATAAAATTGTTGAGGATACACAACAATGCATGGATAGTGTTAAGCAACACAATTATTGGGAAGGATATCCCAAGATTATTGATTGATTGGATTTGATTGATCAGGATTGTTGATGATAACATTGTTGAGGATGCACAACAATGCAAGGATTGATTGATCATATTTTGAATCTTGGTCTTGGAACAAAAGTTGTTCAAATGATTTGATGTGGCATTTGAAGTGTAGCGTTACATGTGACTGATATCGATTGTTTGGATTGATGTTTGATTGAAGATAACACTTGATAAGGAACATCCTCTTGTAAAAATATGCCATGGGCTAGTGATTTGGATTTTTATTCACAAGTGATTTGACAAATTTTATTTTACATTTACCAATGCTTGGATCACCATATAAGTTGGGGGATATAGATCAAGATTTGTTCCTAAAAAAAGATGCAAATATCTACCCCTAGTGTCTAGCAATGTATGGAATGTCATGGGTGGATGCTAAAATAGGTGTATGGATGGAGGGATATGGATTATCTTGCAATAAGATAAGGTGTTTGAATAGGGGAATTCTCATTTGGATAATGCTTCATGGTTGAGATAATGTTGGGTAGGATAGGATCAATGAAAATGACCCATGTCAAGATGTTTACCATAAGCAAGCATAAAGTGTGCCCCAAACTTTCATTAAGATAAAGATAACTTGGATGATGGATGTAGATGGATAAAAATGGATTGGATAAATGGTTTATGGATGAATGGATTTATTATGGATAAGACTGATGGAATGCTATGGATGGGATGAGATGCTCCTGCTTGAACTGACACACGTAGATGCTTGATTTTACTCATGACGCTTGTTTACTAGGTTTTCATCATGGTCTTTCCCAAAGCACCACCATAGTGGTTTTCACTAGAGGATGATTTTTATCTTTACTATTTTCATGATTTTTTGATTTTTTTTGAATTTTGTATTTTTTCTAAAAGATTTTAAGCTCATGTTGAAGAAGTTTCTTTGCTAAGATACATGCACTTGAATGCAACTTTTGGGATTCTTGATCTACTTCATTGATACTAGAGTTGACTTTGTCTTGGTGTGCACATTGTGATAGAGTGCCTTCTGAATCCTTATGATGAAGGGTCCTTTCCAATACATTATCAATTTGAGAATTGGATATCATGCATGGAGACATGGATGGAGTGTGTTTAGGGATAAGAGATGGATTGGCTGACAGTTTGGAACCTTTGACTCTCCAAACTTGGGAAAATGATCAATGATGGGTGGATACGGAAGTGTGCATGGAATTAGGACCAATTTCTTGATACACTTTGTATGTCGCTTACAAAACCTACTTTTTCTTTTGTGGACATTTTTGATGGATACCTTTTCCTTTTTAATTTTTCCCCATAGTTTCTTTGACTGATGGAGTTTGGTAAGGATAAGCTTTCTTCATATTCTTCAGTATCCATATGTATTTGATTTGTCCATCATGCTTTGCTTCTTTTGGTTTGATAACATTCTTCGTACTTTGATTCAATTCTTTCATTTGATGTTGGTCCCAATTCATGGTGGGTTGATGGGTGGATGAAGATTCATGACGTGACTGGTTGTAGTATTGGCATCAGTTTCATCATAAGGATTCTTTGTGCTCCCTATGTTGATGTTTGTTTGAGATGAAGTTTCCCCCAGTATTATGGGAGTAGTGCCTTCATGCTTTGATTCTGCTTGCTCCGAGAGCTCTTGTTCATGAGCATTCTTTGATAGATAGCCACTATAGATGGCGTTAGTTCAACTTGCTGCTCTACTAACTCTAGATTATACTATTTTGTCTAACTTGTTTCCTTGAGTGGATAATGTTGGATATCCTCATACTTGATGTCCATAGTCTGAATTTGGGATATATCTGATCTTGATGTTGGTAACTTTGTTTGACTGTACAAATCAATAACCTACTCTTTTTGTGTAACAATGTTAGGAATAAAGGGATCCTGTTCTGAATTAATACCATCTATGTGTCCATCCATAGAAAGCATCTCATGGGTAGATGTAGTATGTGCTATGTGGATATGATCATCTTGTGTGGATAGGAGAATATCCATTAGATCATTGTATTATCTTGGAGATACAAATTTTTGATCTTGATTAATTTTGGCATTGCTTTCGACATGCTTTGGATCAAGTTCCTGACATGGGTTAGTTTCAAAGGATGGATTGCTTATAAATGGTTCTTGGAAATCATCATTAGGCATGGTAAGTGGTTCAATATCCTCTTGATATTTGAGTGAATTTGGATCAATTTCAAGTTGAGGATTCTTTCGGTATCTATAACTATGAGGTCAAAGGGTGTTAACATGTCTTCGAAAGGACCATTGCTAGACCTTGGTGAAAGATGTTGATCATGCTTTTGTATAAATTCTTGACATATGTCCTCTAACTCATAAGGTGATGTAGAGACATTTTAAACATGATCAATGGTCGATGGGTCATGGATTATGTCAATAGGATCAAATAATTCCAACACTCCTTGAAATAGATCACTAAAAAGTGGTTCTTGATGTATGTTGATTTGATCATCGGATGAGGTGGAAACATCTTCAGTGTGCTCATTGATGGAGAGATCTTGATCATGTGATCGTTGACTTGGATCGATACATGGAGTCGTTAACATTATGTTGAGCTTGGTATTGGGCTTTAGCTTGTGCTTGCACTTGAGCCTAGGATTATGTTTGTTGGGCTTGTAGTGTGGCTTGGGCATCTTGAGCAGCTTGTGTAGCTTGCTGAACAACTGTTTGGTTTTGGTTTGGTTCGTACACCTTCTGATAAGCAACCTACTGAGAAAATTGAAATGTAATGCTATATTGGTTTGATGTGTTTGGTTTGGGTGGGAGTGGTAGCAGATTCAGAATTATGTTGGATGTAGTGAGAAGTGGTTGAGATACACTTGGGGCGATCATGGTAGTGAGGGTTCAGATGTGATGGGAATGTTAGCGGTTGTTGGAATGATTGAAGTGATAGGAATGGTTGGAATGACTGGGGTGATAGGCCTTTGGGAGACCATATTCTTATTTGTCAGGATTGATGTTTTTGTTTGATTAGATACCATCTATTGGTGTGATGTTGATGGTATATTCAAAGGATTTGACGTGATGGTTTGATTGGTGTTAGGTGGATTGATTTGGATGGAATGATTGGTGGTAGGTAAAGGGGGAAGCCCTAAACCAAGGAGTGTTGTTGATATGGGTAATGGTGGTGGAGATGTCTCTTGGCGCATATGACTCAACTATTTTGGTAAGTATAGCAATTTTATCTTGACAAATTTGATATTGATTTCAATCTTGACTCCCTTGATATGGTTTTTGTTCAAGAAAATTTGGGATGCATACTTGTGGTTTTTGAATGGGATCATGGAAAAATTGATTTTGGACAATATTCTAATTTGGGATGATGTTCATATTTGGCATGATAGGTTGAAATTGAACATTGTTGATGTTGGGAATCACATTCCCTTGATTTAGGTAACTTTGATTTTGCATGGTGTTACCTTGACTTGGATTAATACATGGAGTTGTTAACATCTTATTTGGACTTTTAACATCATTTGTATGATTCACAAACATATTTATCCCAAAATTTTCTAGATTCATGTTTGGTAATCTTGTACTTGGTATATTCACTTTTGGCATGTATGGATTTGGTGGGATGATGTTGTTCATTTGAAGGCTCATGCATTGATTGTTTGGTTGACAAACTTGCAGGTTTGTATTTAGATCTACCATCGGGAAAGGTGTTCCAATCTTTTGACTAGGAATACTCACATTTGTTTTACCATTGATGTTTGTAGGAGACAACGATCCCATGTATGGATTGTATAGATGTGAGTATTGATAATCAATCAGTGTTGTAAGGATTTGGTAGCTTAGTTGACTTGGATTACTCATGATGTATGGATCAAGTTTATATTCCATGTTCTTCTTGTGTTTTGACTTTGTTGAAAAAGTGACCTCTAAGGTTCATAAGACCAATGACGAGATGAAGGATGAAAATGGGTGAATGATATGAGTGTTGAACATTTAGGGACTTTGGATCAATGCTAGACTTAGGGTTTGATTTTGATTGTTTGATTTGGATAATGAACTTGTAAACCCTAAGATGTTAGATGTTATCTTAGGGTGTGAGGAAGGATTCATCCAAACACACCTAAATAAATAAATGATTTTGATTCGATTTAAGGACGTGCCCAAGTCTAGATAATGATGTTTCCAAAGCTCTAAATTTGATTTTGGGACGAAGCTGATAAATGTTTGGAATGGATGAAGTGTTTGATTTGGTCCTAAATGAACCTAAGAAGGATTTCTTTACTAGACTAAGATATTGAAGAACATGCTTTTCTCTAAGAGTAATTCAAACCAAAAAAATGAATGTTTGCATGAAAACCATATGACCAAAAGATGTCAAGAACATGTGTGGGGTCCAATTGATTTAATCTTTGCTTAATGGATTCTTTTTACCACAAACACACTCTTGATTAGATTTTGAATCTAGATGTACAATGTCCTAATTTTCTTTCATCCCACAAAATGCATTATGCGGAAATCAAGAAAATCAAGGCAAAGGTTTCCTAATGTTGACCTTAGTAGGAGCAAATTGAGATGAAATACAAATTCTTAGAAGCCTCTAAGGATGAGAATCCCAAGGGTAAGAAATGACATGTAAATTTGTTTCAAGGATATTTTCTTCTCCTAAAGGGTTTGAGATTTGATGCTCATGTTGAATGTTGGTTTTCCAATGTTTTTCGATCAAAGCATCATGTTTTGAAACTGTCTCACAAGCAATGCGACATCCTAGCTCAATTGGTACATTTTTCCTGGTGGGCTTGCCTCATGCCCTTCGTATAAGAAGAGATGATTTTACATGCAACCAAGGAAAAAATATAAAAGTATGTTAAGAATGAAGTCTTAACCTCTATATTTTAACCAAGATCGGACATGGCAAGTAACTTCTTGGAATCTAAGCTCCAATGCACCACTTTGATAAACTCATTGGATGGGCTAATAGGCCACTAGAAACAAGGGTTTTATTTTGAACTTTCTGTTTGTGGAGATTGAACCATATGATGAGAGTCCCCTTTTAGATCCATCTTGTTGGAATCAACCGCGTGATATTGGTGTTTACTCCAATACCCACATTTATATCCTGGTTGGAAATACTCTTGGCTTTAGAGTGTTACTAGCTGAGTCATTCCCTTGGGTGAGTACTTTTTCCCCAAGGTAGGCCCTCTAAGATAGACAAAAGCGAATAAAATTATTCATATTTTGATTGAACCTTGTTTAGAAACAAAGGGAGAACACATGCAATAAGATCACTCACACTTGCACAAGATTTTGTTCAATTTTAAACCCAAACTAAAGTGTGGAGGTGATTGCTTTGTCTCAACCTAAGATCATGAAAAAGGTATTTTGATTCTCAAGATCACTATAAAGCACGAGAGAAGCTCATATTTCCTTTTTCAATGATGTTAGTTCAAGTAAGCTCTCACGAAAACAAAGTTACACTTGTTCTTTTTAAATCCACAAAGAAAAATGTGAGTTCTTTTTAAGTACCAAAAGATGAGTGAGAGATAATTTGTTCAATTTCTAATCAAAGAAACAAAATCTAGTAAGTTGCATTCCTAATGTTCATTTTAGTCTTTGCAAGAAGAAATTGAAATATTCTTTCTAAACCCAAATGACATTAGTATTATAAGAAAGAAAAGATAAAAAATTCTTTAAGAAGTGTTTAAAAAAACACTAAAAGTGTTTAAAAACACTTTGATCTTTCAAAATATCATCTTCACGCTTCGTTTTCCTTCATTTTCCTTCTTCACTTTTCTTTGTTCTCCTTCATTTTCACCTTTTACCTTCATTTTCCTTCATTATCCTCCTTTGTTTTCCTATTAAAAAAAAGATACTCATGCGAGGATCAAAATATTAAACTCATTTTGATGATTAACTTCAAATAATAACATGATCTCAAATGAATGGATAAATCAATCACAAAGAATGAGTCATTTAAAAGCATCATCATAAATTTAAAATTTTAACTATGGTCGTAATGATGAAGATGATTTATAATACAAAGCTAATAAATTACATCAATGAATCAACTTCAAAGAACAAATCTTTCAAAAAGTATTATCATCAATTTCAAATGTTGACTATCACGAGAATCATAATGATTTGATAAATTTTTCAAGTTGAAACATAAATGCATAAATGCATGACTCTAATAGCTCTACTCAAGATCTACTCATATCGCAATTATGGAAGCTTTACGCTAGGAAACAATAATAAAAAAAGAACTTTCTTTTTCAATGAATGCTAGAATTGATAAGCATGAATGAGCTTGTATTTTTTTTTAATGCATGCAAGCCAATGAAGATTGATATTAAAGAGGAATGTACGACAGATTTTTGGTGAAAATTTAAAGGTCTCCTTGGTAATGCCCCTAATACAAACACCTCTAATGGTACCAAAGAAAAGTGCACAGATCTATAAGGCCTCTATGCAATAAAGGCGCATCTTTCAACAATTGATGAAATAATTATGTGGACTACTCTTCACCCAAGTAGATTTACTAGGTATGTTTGATAGAGATGACTTCTAGTAATTTTCTAGCAGGAGACGTGTTTGAAAAAATGGCCAGAGGATTGGTTGGATATTAGTACAAACACCTATCAACACTTAATGAAATGGAGATCTTTGTCAGCTACTTGAAAGATTAGACTTCTTGGCACATTTACTATGTACCTCATTCCATATCCAAGGACTGATCAATATGGGTGTGAGTGAATGGTGTGCTTTTTACTACTTCAAACTTGCCTATGTTTACCTAATAGAGTGGATTTTATAATCTTTCAAGTTAATGTAGTTGGTACGTAAAAAGTTGCATCCTCCATAAGAACATTCTGGTCAATACCAACCAAGTGTCTAGGTCTTTAATTCATCAAAAGCCTAAGAATAATGTGTGATACAATATAAAAAAGTTGCACAAAATAAAAACAATGAATAAAATCTGCTTAAGAGGTTTTGAGCTACTATTTTGGCTAAAGCTTTACATAAATTACCTCTCTATTGCTTATCCTCCGCTAAAGGAAAAAAAGATATCCAAAGTATTAAAATAAGAATGATATCCTTTGGCTGACATAATAGATGTGAATGATATTTATCCTAGAATTGTCATTCAAAAAATAAAATATCTGATTTATTACTACTTTATTTAATGACAAGATGACTCGTTGATTTCTCCAAGCAAAAATACGATATGAATAGATCTGCACCATATACAAATTACATCAATGTTAATCATTTGTTATTTGCTCAAAAGAAAACATAGAGACAACACAAAAATTTACCAATCACATCAATTTTTAATCATTCATTATTCTTTCAAAGAGGAAACACAAAAATGCCATAATAAATTTGCATTTTTCTTGAGCAGCCAACATAGACTTTTAGGGGACACACTCATTTAAGAAAGACAAGCCATACACAAAGGAGGATACAGACCAAGAACAAGAGGTTATCAGATTGAAGAGCAGGAAAAAAATTGAGAAGGTTTTTATGTTGAGCTAGAAGTTAAGCTAATGTTCATTATTTAAATCCATGGTATCAATGATATGCATCCAAACATAAGAAAGATATTGTAGCTTCTGCATTTGAGGCAGATCTTTAATGGTGTCTTTCCAAAAGCGAATAAAGCAACAATGAACATGTTGCATCTGGTCGAGCCATATGTGACCTTTGGATATCCCAATCTAAAAAGTACAAGAGATATGATTTACAAGAGAGGTTACGGAAAGGTAGATAAGCAGTGAGTTCCTTTGACTGACAACTTTGTCATTGAAAAGGTTTTAGGTGGATATGGCATAATCTACATTGAATATCTTACACATGAGATTGTCACTGTTGGCCCCAATTTTAAAAAAGAAAACAAATTTTTGTGGCCATTCAATCTTAGAATAGTTTCTTATCAAGACTTATACAATAGAGCATCCATGTGGGCGCTGGTTTTGGAGACAATATGGACCAAAAAAAAGACATAGAGAATTCTTGAGACCCAAGCTTCAGTCCTTTTATATACAAAATGGATAGGGATGACCATGCCAAAGCCTTTGTGTCTGGATTTTGAGACAAAAAATTTATCAAAAGGTGTTTGATATGACGCAATGACCAAGCAAATGAGTATCTAAAAGAGGAGAGTTATATATCCACAAGCTCATAGAAGGACAACTACAAAAGAAAGCAATTATTGGGTTTTAAACGTAAATTTAAGCAAGGTATCTCATTTATCATATGATTGAAAGTAGATTAGAAGCTAATATCTAAGCATAATATTATAACCAATCCAAAATTATGTAGTTTAAGCATACTAATATCATTCGGTTTGATCATTGTGAACACACAAATGCAAGAAAAAGTTGATAAATATGCTAGCCCTCCTTCTAGCGCCATTATATGGATTCCAAATTGGCAAATGGTTAAACCTTAACATAATATCATCATGCTAGTCCTTTGAAACACATTAGATTAAACATCCTTATGAAATAATTGATCATACTAAAATATGCAAGCTAAATAGAACAAAGATAGTTAAATTCAAGCACATAAAATCATGACCAAACCCTATCCCATAGAGGATTGGTGCTTCTATGGAAAGAAGCCCTTTCCCAATCCTTTGCTAAGATAAGCTAAATGATAAAATGCTTTGAAGATGGAGTAAGATGGGAAAAATCAGTTCTTAAATAAAGAGAGTGACTTTGCATAGGATTTGTGGATGATTTGATCAAAGATGAAGCTTTCATTTATAGATTTTCATATGCTAAGAGTGCTCAAAAGGGACCAATGTGGGATAATGATTTGGCCAATGAGATGAAGCCACTTGTCAACTTGTCAGTGGTTGGAGGATGAGCACATTTTGGTCAATGTGCCAAAGAGAGGGAGATTTCAAATTTGAATTTGAGAGTAAATGTTGAGTTTGACTTGTGCAAGAGACATATAAGAGCCATGTAAGAGCTCATAAATGCTTTGTTGGATGTACATGTCCACTTGTTTTTGAATTAAAACTTGAGGGAATATTCCTCAAAGATGCCAAGTTGAAAGAAAGTAAGGATTTTAATAAATCAATAAATTGATTTATTTGTGCAAGTGGGAAAAGCTAGAGGATGTGATGGGTGGTTAGATTAGGTAAATCAGGATTAGATTAGCTTAGGTGATGATTAGGGGATTTTGACCTTTTTGACTTAAATATTTTGATTTATTTAAATCAAGATGGAGAAATATGACTTGGATTTCAATTAAATAAATTTTTGTTTATTTAATTAGAAGGTTGATGATAAAGTTAGTTTATTTAGTTTTAAATTGACGACCTTAGGAGATTGAATTTAAAAAGTTTAATTTACCTCATGAATGGATGAAAGAGAACTTGATTAATTTCGTGAGCGGATGAGTGTGAACATAGTTCACTTGATGAATGGACCTAATTGAATGCATGATGCTAATTTTACATGTCTACAAGGATTATTTGCATCATTTTGGTATTAGAGCAAACTATAATGGCTCAAAGAGGTATTTTTATGCACTACAAAGGGAGATGGGAGAGAAATGCTAGCCTTGAAAGGAATAATGTTGATGGTTGGGTCAAAATATTAGATGCTATTGAGAATAGGATGAACTTGGATGATTATGAAGAGGAACTAGAGCATACACAAAATGCAACTACGGTAGTACTATAGATCCTATAGAGAGGCTCATTGAAGTCATGTCCAAATAAGGCTCCAAGGTGAAAGTGATTATTTTATATTTTAAAGGTGAACTCAATCTAGATTTATTCTTAGATTGGACCAAGAGTTGGAGAGTTATTTTGAGAGGGAAAATATTGAGGAAGATGATCATAAAAGAGTGAAAATTGTAGCATCCAAGAGGAAGTCTCATGCTTCCCTATGGTGGGAAAATTTACAAAGTTATAGGAGAAGATAGGGGAAGGAAAAAATCAACTTTTAGCCCAAGATGTTAAAACACCTATGATCTTAGTTCTTTCCTTCTAATTATCAACAAAATTTGTTTGAAGAATTTTAGAATCTAAGACAAAGAGATAAGCCTATTCAAGCTTATACCAAACAATTTATGAGGCTTCAAATTTAGAATGATATTCAAGAGGATGAAGAGAAAGTTGAAACTAGGTATTTTAATGGACTAAGGTTTCAACTGTGAGATTAGCTAGCCATATTCAAGTTATCTATTATGGATGAGTCATAGGAATATGCCTTAAAAGCCAATGAGAAATTACATTAGGAAAATAGTCTAACAAATAAAATGAGTAACAATAACCCAAATAGAGGAAAAGGGAGTTCCTCCAAAACTACCAGAGGAGAAGAACTTGATGAAAATGTGAAGCTTGACTTCTAAGGAAGAGGAGGGTTTAGAGGTAGGGGATAAGGATGATAACTTTTTTAGGATTGTAAACCCTTATGATGCTTCATATGCATTGAAGTACATAAACCTCATGACTACACAATCAATCCTAAATTTGCAAATTGAGCTATGTTGATAGAGGAAGAGATTCAATCTATGGAATCAGAAGCTAAAATTGGAGAGAACCTAATAATTAAAAAGACCTTTGCAGCTGAAAATAAACATCCTACAGATGAGGATTGGAAAATGAATTTTTTTTTTGAAACTAGATGAAATTTTCAAGGAAAGGTATGTAAACTAATAGTAGATTTTTGTTCAACAAATAACTAAGCAAGCATCTAAATTGTGCACAACATGATTTCCTACCCTAAAAGGTGTAAAACACAACTAAATGCAAAGGAGAAACATACAAAACACCACCTCAAGATAAGCTTAGTTTAACTTGAACAAAATAAAGATTAAGAAAAGAGATACACCTTGTCCAAGTGATCCTTTTGGTTGGCCCTTTGATGTGGATTAGATGTGTGCTCCTCGATGGAAAGAGTGCTAAATGATATGCAAAATGCTCTAGATTGTATCGAGGATGCAATAATGGATGTGGGTGTTTTGATAGATGTATGAAATGAATGCAATGGAAGCTTGAAAAATGCAAAAATGGTGGCTAAGAACACAAGTGGTTGAGAGTTGAATTTCTTGAAGGCTTGAATGTGATAAATGAAAAATGAGACCAAATCCTCTATTTTAGGGGAAAGAACTCTAGAGATTTGAATGGCTAGGATTTAGCCAACATGGGCAAGGTGAAGGGATATGATGAGTTCAAGAATCACAAGCCATCACATCTTGCCATGTGGAAAGGGAGGTGGAAAAAGGACATGTGAGGTGAAGAGAGGACATGTGAGCTGGAGGTACTTGCAAGTACCTTAGGATTATGAGAAGATTTCCTCATAAAGGAAGTTCTTGTCCACATGTGGAAGGATGGTGACAAGTGAGGAATTTTATAATTCCTCACTAATCATGATGGGGAAGAGAGAAGTGGTTGGGGAAATAAATGTGAATTTTAAATTCACATGATTGGAAGTACCTCGAGCATAAGACAAGTTCCTCATAAATGAAGTCCTTGTCCCATGTGAGTGATGTGACTTATTAGAAGATTTAGAATTTCCCAACAACCTTCATGGGAAAGAGGGCAACCTTGAATGAATAAATGTGAATTTTTAATTCACATGGGGAAGAGGTCCAGGCCAAATGAAGAAAGTACTTATGAAAGGTTGACTTCAAGGACATACCAAAAATGGCAAGAGGATTAGACTAAGGTTGTGCAAATAGGTGATAAGAAGAATAATGAAGGATTAGAGGCAAGTGGAAAAATATGGAGGATGTGACATTAATCCTGATTAAGGGTGTGCACATCCTTTCGGATACTAAATCTGCAAAATGTTAGACTTTGACAAGCATTTTCATGGAAGTCAAGTAAAACATAACAAATCTAGTATCCTTATGAAATATTATATCATGTTAGATATGCTAAATAAGATATTAAAACAACAATAAAGGCTAAATATGCATATAAACAACATGAATCAAACTTTATCTCAGAGTGGATTGGTGCTTATGTTGAAAGAAGCCCTTTCACAATCCTTGCTAAGCTCCTAGATGATAAAAAGGTGCAAGATGATGACCAAGATGAAATGCTAACTTGGATGAGTTGTGGAGGAGTAATACAATAGAGAAACTCTTTATTTATAGAATAGAATGATAGAAGAATGCCAAACATGGAGGATGTGGGACTAACGATAAGCCAATGACAAGATGCTACATGTCAATAGGTGAGAGGTTGAGGAATGAGTACATTTTGGTCAATGTGCCAAAGAGGGGGAGATTTGAAATTTAAATTTGATGACATGACATGTTTAGGGGGGATGAAAGATGAGTTAAATGATATGTTTGACTTGTGCAAGAGACATGTAAGAGCTCTTAAATGCCTTGTTGGATGTACATGTCAACTTGGAGGGAGATTTCAAACTTGGATAATATTCCCTAAAGATGCCATGTTTGAAAGAAATAAGATGAGATAATAAATAAAATAAATTGATTTATTGTGTAAGCTAGAGGATGTGACATTAGTTAGATTAAATAATTAGGATTAGATTAATTTAGTGAGGGATTAGATGATTTGACTTTTTGACTTAGATTTATGGATTAAAATAAATCAAAAGAAGATGAAAAGTGATTTAGAATTAGTTAAATAAATATTTTTTGTTTATTTAGCTAAAGGGAATGATGTGAGTGGGATTTATTTAATTAAATGAAGAAATTTAGAAGACTAATTAAATAAACTTGATTTTTTTAATTAAAGAGACAAATATCGTGATAAATAGATGATTAATGACGCCATGGAATTGGTGAAATATGGATTATATGCATGATATCAATTTTACATGTCTACATTTTTCCCCTCTTTGAAGTAATTTACTTATTATGTTGGTTCAAAGAATAAACTTTCCGCAATCAAAATTCAAAAAAATTATGATTTTTTTGGATGCCCTAGCGGAGAGAACACTGGTACATTGCCCCCTCAAGAGATCAAGTGAAAATATTCGATTTGAGGATCGATCTCATGATAAATAGGTTCAAAATGGATGGTTATGATGATGATGAAAATGAGATGGTTTTAATATGCTAAGAATAACCAATCTATATTATTCTTAAAAACTTAAATGATAATGAAATGCATGTGAGATGGATTATGCAATAATGCCTAAATGATTATGCATTGGATGTTTTATGTAAATGCATGATTTATGAGATGCTTAGACTAATAGATCTATATTATGGTGATGAAAATGCATGTGAGATGATGTGCAGAATGTTGATAGTCTATGGATGGAGTATGGATGCATTGGTGATGATGATTAACTATCCATGATGTGATGTTAGTGTGGAAAATAAGAAATTAGATGATGATAAGAGGATCCAACAAGCCAAATTTATGCTAAGATGATGATGATGTTTCACTTATCAAGGATTGGGATCTAAAAAGGGCTAGTTACCTTATGTTTGTTAACACACATAGGTATGATGCATCAAGGTATAAAGAACTAGGATGGCGTTGCACCTAAGGAGATCAAATTTGACTTGACAAATAGATAGGAGTATTCTTGTTCACACCTGACATATGAAAACCTTGCTAGGATGCACTTCTGAAGTTTCAAACATCTTGGAACAAAACATGGAAAGGTATAACCTATCAATGGAATAGTCAACAAGCTACCCAAAACACCTTCCATACATACCTAACAGAGCAAATATTCACCAAGGTTATTTTACAAGAATGTCCAACAAGCACAGTAAAAAAAAGATAATGATCATTGCCCCATTCCTTTCTCTCTAAATAATTTTGAGTAGACATCATCGAGATACATCAAAAGAAAAGATCAAGTACACAAACAAGTCAATGTTCTTCATATCTCTAGCCAAAGGGATGTGTTTTGTTCAGGATAAGAATCAAAATTATTGCCAAAATATAATTCCCATTTTATGAAAGATGCATCCTAGGACATGTTAGTGGATTTCGGCACGTCGTTTTGTTTATCCAAAGTGTTTTTCCAAAAGATAATGCCCATTGTAGGAAGGATGCATCTTAGGACATGTTAGTGGATGGTGGAAAGTTGATTGTTTGAAAGGTTGTTGATATAAGATTGATTGTCATGTTTGCAAATGATCAAGAGTTTAATTTTGCATTTAAAGGATAGTTGCTTCAATTTTGATTTTGCACTTAAAGTTTGCTTTTGCCTATTGTTGTGCTTGTTTTTGTTTAGGTTTCCAAAAAATGAAGGTGACAATTGTTTTATTATGAATGGATGTTTATTGTGGGTGAAAGAGAGATGAGACAGATGGATTTTTTTAAATATTTGGATGTTTTTGATATTTTGAAATATTTTGAGGTTGTTTCTGGTATTTTTTGATACTTTTACAAATATTTTGATTTTTTATTTTTTCAAATGTTTTTTCATTTTGTGTTTTATGAATGTTTTTGAATTTTGAAGTTTTTTGAATATTTTTGGATTTTGATGTTTTTTGAATGCTTTTGGATTTTGATGTTTTTTTGAATGTTTTTGGTTTTTCGCATGATTTTGATGATTTGGGTATGGATATGCATGATGATATCGGTGCTTTGTTTTGGATTTTGTTTGAAACCAAGCTAAGGTTGATTGATCAGATCAATGCATTGATGAAAATAAGATTGTTGAGGATACACAACACTACAAAGATAGTGTTAAGCAACACAAGGAATGGAAAGGATATCCCAAGATGATGATGGATTGATGATGATAACATTGTTGAGGATACACAACAATGTAAGGATAGTGTTAAGAAACACAAGGATATCCCGAGATGATTTTTTGATTGGATTTGATTGATCATGATTGATCATGATAACATTGTTGAGGATGCACAACAATGCAAGGATAGTGTTAAGCAACATGAGGATTGGGAAGGATCTCTCAAGATGATGATGGATTGATTGGATTTGATTGATCATGATTTTGAAGCTTGATTTGGAACAAAATCTGTTTGAATGATTTGATGTGATGCTTGAAGTGTGACTTAGATGCAACTAATAGTGATTACTTGGATTGATGTTCGATAAAAGATGAAGCTTGATAAGGAACATTTCCTCATCAAAATATGCCATGGGCTAGTGATTTGGATTCTTGCTCATGAGTTGTTTGACCAATTTTATTTCATGTTTTCCAATGTTTGAATCACCATATAAGATGGAGGATACATGTCAAGATTTATTCCTGAAGCAAGATGTGAATATTTTCCCCCAATTTCTAGCAATATATGGAATGCTATGGGTGGATGCCTGGATGGGTGTATGGATGGATTTATATGGATTATCTTGCAATAAGATAGGGTGTTTAGATAAAGAATGCTCATTGGATAATGCTTCATAGCTCAAATAACACTGGGTAGGATAGGATAAATGAGAATGACCACTGTCAAGATGTTTACCATAAGCAAGTGTAAAGTGTACATCAAATTTTTTTAAGATCAAGATGGATGCAAATGGATGAAAATGGATTAGATAACTAGTTCATGGATGGATGGATATATTATGGATAAGATGGATGGGATGTTGGATTTATTACGGATGGGATGAGATGCTTTCAATTGAAATAGAACATGCAGATGCTCAATTCTACACATGATGCATGTTTTCCAAGTTTTCATTATGGTACCTATCTAGCGCACCACCATAGTGGTTTTCACTAGAGGATTATTTTTATGATTTTTTGATTTTTTTGAATTTTCACAATTTTTTCTTTTTTGGTTTTCCTAAATGATTTTAAACTCATACTGAACCACCTTGTGGTTTCAATTTATATGCTTCTATCATAATGTTCCATTGATATCTTGCTTGAAGAAGTTTCTTTACTAAGATATATGCACTTGAATGCAACTTTTGAGATTATTGATCTACTTCATTGATACTGGAGTTGGCTTTGTCTTTGAGTGTGCATCATGATAGAGTGCCTTCAAAATCATTATGATGAAGGGTTGTTTCCAATACATGGTCAATGTAAGAACTAGCTATCATACGTGGAGGTGTGGATGGAGTGTGTTTAGGAATAAAAGATGGATTGGTTGACAGTTTGGAACCTTTGACTCTCCAAACATGGGAAAATGAGAATTGATGGGTGGATACAAAAGTGTGCATGGAATTAGGACCAACTACTTGATACACTTTGTATGTCACTTGAAAATCCTACTTTCGATTTTGTGGAATCCTTGATGAATACTTTTCCCTTTTTTATTTTCTCCCATAGTTTCTTTGACTGATGGAGTTTGATAAGGATAATCTTGCTTTGTATGTTTTGGTATCCATGCATATTTTATTTGTCCATTATGCTTCTGAGCTTCTTCTTTTTCTTTGATAATGTTCTTTGTGCTTTGATTCAAATATTTCTTTTGATGTTGGCCCCAATTCATGGATGGGGTGATGGGTGGATGAAGATTCATGACATGGCTGGTTGTAGTATTGGCATCAGTTTTATCGTAAGGATTCTTCGTGCTCCCTATGTTAATGTTTCTTTGAGACATAGTTTCCCCTAGTATGGTGGAAGTAGTACCTTCATGTTTTTATTTTTCCTATTATGAGAGCTCTTGTTTAGAATGCATTCTCTAATAAATGACCACTGTATATGATGTTATTTCGATTGGATGCTCTGCTAACTCCAGAATATCTTGTTCTATCTAACTGGTTTCCTTGAGTGGATAATGATGGATATCTTTATACATGATGTCCTTAGTCTAAATTTGGGATATATCTAATCCTGATGTTGACAACTTAGTTTGATAGTAGGAATCAATAACCTACTCTTTTTGTGTAATAATATTAGGAGTAAAGGAATCCTATTATGAGTGAAGATCATCTATGTTTCCCTCCAAAGAAAGCATCTCATGGGTAAATGGAGGAGTATGTGTTATATGGATATGATCATCTTGTATAGATAGGATAGTATCCATTAGATCATGTAGTATCTTGGAGATACAAATTTTTGATCTTGATTAATTTTGGGATTGCTTTTGACATGCTTTGGATCAAGTTCCTAACATGGGTTAGTTTTAAAGGATAGATTTCTTACAAAGGGTTCTTGGACATCATCATTAGGCATGGTAAGTGGTTCAATATCCTCTTGATCTTTGAGTCAACTTGGATCAAGTGTTGAGTTGAGGATTCTTTCAGTATATGTAACTATGAGGTCAAAGGGGGTCAACATGCCTTGGAAAGGACCATTGCTAGACCTTGGTGAAATATTTTGATCTTGCTTTGGAATAAATTCTTGAGATATGTAAACTAACTCATAAGGTGATGTAGATACATTTTCAACATGCTCATTAGTTGATGGATCATGGATTATGTCAATAGGATCAAATAACTCTAACACTCCTTGAAATAGATCACTAAAAAGTGGCTCTTGATGTATGGTGAGTTGATCATCAAATGAGGTAGAAACATCTTCAATGTGCTCATCAATTGAGATATTTTGAACCTTGTTTTCAAAAATTGTGGTTGAGAAATTATCAATGTCTTCAACCATAGGGTCAAGTGATGTTGACCTTTCTTGAATTTGATTATTGTTGGGTATTGTTGGTGTATTTTCATCATGATTGAAAAGTGAGTCTTGATGTATGTTAATTTCATCATTAGATGAGGTGGAAAAATCTTCAAGGTGTTCATTTACTGATATATCTTGATCATTGTCCCTAATAGTGATTATCTTTTTATCAATAAGGTCTTGGATGATATTTTTGAGTCATATATAATCTGATGTTGTGTGTCCCTTTGTTTTGTGGAAGCCACAAAAGTGCTTCTCATGATACCCTAGAGGTTTTACTAAGGGTTCTTGATAATCCTCATTAATAGGGAGTTTAATGAGATTTTCTTGCATCAAATATTGCATGATCAATTCGATGGGTTTCCCAAGTGGTGTGTATTTCTGTTTGTTACCTTATGAGATTTGACCTTGTGGTGATTGATTTAGGAGATGTGGTGGTTGGGTTTGTTGTTGATGTTGTTGATCTTGGTATCCAACTTCTTTAAATTGGAGATATTGTTCTTCACATGGTTGTGGCCATAACATACTACTTTGATGACATTGTTCAATCAATGGTAGAGTGCATTGATTTTAGAGTAAAAATGTCTCTTGTTTCAAGGCTTCAGTTAGTTTTTCAAGTGAAGCAATTTTGTCTAGTAAAAATTGGTCTTGATTTTGATCTTGGAACCCTTGACATAGTTGATTTGGATTTTGTTTAAGTAGATTTGGAGTGTGTACTTGTGGTGTTTTATTTTGGACAATGTTTTGATTTGGGATGACGTTCAGATTTGGCATGATAGGTTGAAATTGAACATTGTTGTGGTTTGGAATCACATTGCCTTGATTTAGGTAACTTTGATTTTTCATGGTGTTACCTTGACTTGGATCAATACATGAAGTTGCTAACATATTTTTTGGACTTTGAACAACATTTGTGTGATTTACAAACATATCTATCCCAAATTTTGCCATCTTTGGATTCAAAATGTTCATGTTTGGTAAAATTGTACATGGCACATTCACATTTGGAATGTAGGCATTAGATAGGATGATATTGTTCATTTGAAGGCTCATGCATTGGGTGTTTGGTTGATAGATTTGTAGTTTTGGACTTGGATTTAAATCTACCATTGGGAAAGGTTTTCCAATTTTTTGACTATGCATACTCACATTTTTGTACCATTGAGGTTTGTGAGAGATAATGATCCCATTTATGGATTGTATAAATATGAGTTTTGATAATCAATCGACATTGTAAGGCTTGGAAAGTTCAGTTGATTTGGATTACTCATGATGTATGGAGCAAGTTTATATTCCATGTTTTTCTTGTGTTTTGACCTTGTTGCAAAAGTGACCTCTAAGGTGTTTAGGACCAATGATGAGATGAAGGATGAAAGGGGTGATTGATATGGGTTTTGAACTTTTAAGAACCTTGAATCAATGCTAGACTTAGGGTTTGATTTTGATTGGTTTGATTTGGATAATGAACTTGTAAACCATAAGATGTTAGATGTGATATTTAGGATAAACTTCTTCAAATAGGTGATAATTTAACTAAGTGTGTGAGGAAGGATTCATCCAAATACACGTAACTAAACAAGTGATTTTGATTTGCTTTAAGGATGTACCCAAGCCTAGAATATTGATGTTTCCAAAGCTCTAAATTTGTTTGTGAGATGGAGATGATAAATGTTTGGATGAATGAAGTGTTTTATTTCATCCTAAATGAACCTAAGAAGGACTTGTTTACTAGACCAAGATATTGAAGAACATGCTTTTCTCTGAGAGTAGTTCAAAACCAAAAGACCTATGTTTTCATGAAAACCATATGACCAAAAGATGAAAAACACATGTGTGGGGTTCAATTGATTTAATCTTTGCTTAATGGATGCTTTTTACCACAAAAAATTCTTTATTAGCTTTTGAAACTATATGTCCAATGTCCTAATTTTCTTTCATACCACAAAGTGCATTATGTGGAAATCGATGAAATCAAGGCAAAGGTTTCCAAATGTTGACTTTAGTTGGAGAAAATTGAGATGGAATTTAAATGCTTAGAAACCTCTAAGGATTAGAATCCCAAGGGCAAGAAATAGCATGTGAGTTCATTCAATGATATTTTCTTCATCTAAAGGGTTTGAAGTTTTGATGACAAATGTTAAGTCTTTGTTTCCCAATGTTTTTGATCAAGTAATGTGTTTTGATTTTGAGAAAAATCACAACCGTATGGATATTTGAGACAATATTTGTTAAGTCTCCACTTGGAAAAGTCCAACTACACTTATTTTTAATGAATGGTTAGATGCTTGACCCCACTGGCTCCCCTCCACGACACTCACTTCTCAAGGAAACCAAGCATTGATACCCATGAAACTCCCATGGCATACTTTCCATTTCTACTATAAACTATAAAAGTGTGGGATGGCTTCAAAACAACCATTCTTGCACCAACAAATAGATAAGGATTTTTTCCTTTCTACAAGAAGGGTTTTAATTCAGACATTTTGTTTGTATGAGTTGACCCAACATGGCGAGAGACCACTAATACCATTCTCATCGAAGTCAATTGTGTGATATTGGTGTTTATTAGTACTTTTTCCCCAAGATAGGCCCTCTAAGATAAAAAATAGTGAGTAATCATATTCATAGTTTGATCAACCCTCCTTTACAAACAAAGGGAGAACACATGCAATAGGTTTACACATACTCGCACAATGTTTTATTCAATTTTAACCCCAAAAATGAAATGTGGAGGTGATCGCTTCATCCCACCCTAAGACCATCAAAAATACTTTTGATTCTCAAGATCATCATGAGGCATGAGAGAAGCTCATACATCTTTTTGATGGCATTAGTTTGAGTAAGTAATCACAAAAGAAAGTTACACATGTTCATTTTAAGTCCACAAAGCAATGATTTTGATTCATTTTAAAGCACCAAAATGAGATTTGAAAGTTTCCTTGTTTAATTCTTAACCTCAAAAGAAATCTACTCAATTTTCCTAAAGTTCATTTTAACCCTTTGTGATGAAAATTGAAATCTTTTGTAATGCTCATTTTAAAGCCCAAAGACAAGTGAGTTAGTCTAAAACAGAAAATTAAAGCATAGGATGGAAGCTCCAAGCATTAAAAAATGCTTTATCAACTCCAAATTTAATGCTTAATTTATCTCCAAGTTTCTTCAAAGATCTCCTCTTGCAAGCTCGTTGTGCAAACGAAAATCCCTCCTCCTCACTTTTCCTTATTCGTTCCTCATTTTCCTATAGGATAAAGACAATAATGTGAGGATCAAGTCATTAACTTTTTTTAAGCTATAAAAAAAACCAACGAAAAGACTAATGACTAATGAATGGGGCATAAATAAATGGTATCTTGCAATTATTATGTCTGTATGATTTTGCAATAGAAAGAAAAATATTAGCATGAACATTCAACAAGAACCACGATTTTTTCATTAATTATCTTATGCATTTTATGGATCATATTCCCAGCTAGTGGTTGCTTTAATCTATTGATGCCATCCATGGAGGATGTGGGACAAAGATAAGCCAATGACAAGATACCACTTGTAAACATGTGAGAGGTTGAGGAATGAGCACATTTTGGTCAATGTGCCAAAGAGGGGAAGATTTGAAATTTGAATTTGATGACATGACATTTTTAGGGGGGATGACAGATAAGTTAAATGATAAGTTTGACTTGTGCAAGAGACATGTAAGATCTCTTAAATGCCCTGCTGGATGTACATCTCAACTTGGACGGAGATTTAAAACTTGGAGAATATTCCATAAAGATGCCATGTTTGAAAGAAATTAGATGAAATAATAAATCAAATAAATTGATTTATTATGCAGGCTAGAGGATGTGACATGAGTTAGATTAAATAATTAGGATTAGATTAATTTAATGAGGGATTAGATTATTTCACATTTTGAATTATATTTATGGATTAAAATAAATAAAAAGGAGATGAAATGTGATTTAGAATTAGTTTTTGAAAGAGGAAAAAATGAGTTTTGCAGGGACCCAAAACCACAAAGTTTACAAAAAAAAAGATAAAATTGTTAAAGACACCAAAAGCAGAAAAGTTGTAAGAAAAACAACAAGAAAAGTCCATAGCCACCAAAAGAGCCAAAAAAGGCCACAAAATAAAAAAAACCAGAAAAAATTCTAGCAATAACTAAATTTGGGCCTTTAATAAATCTACAGTCTCAACTTCCAAATCATTTGTATCTTGAACCCCCTTTTAAAATCTGACCCATCTGGGTAGTAGGAGGTGATTTCCTTTTAAGGTTGGCATGGGTCCTTTTCGAAATACCCTAGTTCTCATTCTTTCTTTTATTCTTGTCCTCTTCCAGGTCAATGACCAACAAGCCCTATTGCATTTTTTCTAGCTTTACAGACATTGCATTGATGATGATGGCATTGTGCCTAGCCATTTTATGGTTTTGTTCCACAACAGTTTTCATATTATTTTTTATTTTGGCCATTTAAAATTCTAGAGTCTTCTACTTATCCTTAGTGTCACCTTCTCCCATTCCAGTACTGTTTTGTTTCCATTTTCCTTCTTCATTGCAAAGAGTGGCTAGCTTTAGTTCCAGCTCCTCTAACTTGCTATACATAGCCCTATTTCTTTGATTAAGATCATTAATTTCTTGATAGGCCCATTTCATAACCTTGAAATTGTCACCAATTCTATTTCTTGTAGAGGAAAGAATATCACCAAATTGAACCAAGTCTAAGATGACGTTAACATCATTCGGGTTGGGGGAGCTAGGAAATCTAGTACCATTAGCTCTGAAAGAGGCAGGAGGGGAGGGTACAAAATTTATGCTAGCTTCAGGGTTTACAACTTTTTCCTCCAAAGAGTTTGCATAGTAGGAAACCAACTTGTTGATTGAGGAGCCCTTGAGAGGAGGATTCTTTAAGGGGACAGGGCAGTTGGGGTAGGTCTCAGAGTTAACTTTAGCAAGTTGGGGTTTCCTAGGCTAGGTTTTCTTACCAAACATCTCAAAGGACAAGTGGTCTTCAACAATTCTCTCTTGGTAAGGTTGATTCTTTGAACCCCCACTATCTGTGTCATAGTCCTCAAACGTCGTGGAGGCAACAGGTTTGGATAAAGCTGACATGCTTTCATAATGTTCATATATTAACCTAATAAGATCAGGATGAAGAATAGGGTGTCTCTTGGGATTTTTCTTATGGTCCTCAAGGCTATTACTCAACGAACAAAAGATATTGTGATTTAGAATTTAGTTAAAAATAAATGTTTTTGATTTATTTAGCTAAAGGGAATGATGTTAGCGGTTTAATTAAATAAGTTTGATTTATTCAATTAAATGAAGAACTTTAGGATATTGGTTAAATAAACTTGATTTATTTAATTAAAGAGATGAATATGATGATAAAGAGATGATTAACGATGCCATCGAATTGGTGAAATATGGATTAGATGCATGAATGCAATTTTTCATGTCTACAATCCTAATCACGAATTAATAAAAATAATCCAGATTAGAAGAGAATTATTGAGGATGTGACAAGGAGAGAGAAAAGAGAGAATTTAATATTAATTTAAATTCAAAAAGGTTAAATTCCTAAATTAAATAAATTGATATATTTATTTAATTTAGAGAGGAAAGGATGAAACGTAATTTATTTAATTGTTAAATTAAATACTTTAGAAAAAATAGAGGAAGGAGAAATATTAATTAAATAAGTCATTTAATTAATATTAATGAAATATATGAATAAAGGAGACAAAATTGACCATATGGGAGTGGTCAAATTTTGATGTCTACATTGTGCACCTCTTCAAAATATTGTTAGAATAATAGTGCTTTGTAGTAAAATAAAATGTATATGACTCTACAGAGGAAGCAACTTGAAAATGATGCCCCAACATGTGAGAAGTTGTGTGAGCTACCCAAATGGTAGGAAATGCAAGGAGATGCCCTAGTCTCGCAAGAAAGTGACTATGATAGAGGAATGGAGGAAAATGCTAGGGTATGCCCCCTTGAAAGGGAAATTGGGGAAGAAAAAGGGGCCGAAAACAAATTCTTGATATGAGAAAATGGAGGGTACCATTGGATAGAGCTCAAAAAACCATGAAGATTGGATTATGAATAGAGTCATACAGACACACAGTGTGCAAATGGTGGCCCTAGGAAGTTAGAGTATTAGTTGAATTAAAAAAAGTTTCAATAAAAGGGTAAAAATATGCTTAACCTAAAAAAGTTAAAATAGGAAGGAAATGTTATATATAGTAATTTTAGGAATTACTATTCCTCACTTGCACACCTGGCAGTTGAGTGAGAGAGAGAGAAGAGGAGAAGGAGATGAGGATGCCAAAGGACTATGATGATGACATCATCCACTAGGGGAACGAGGTATGACAATTCTTTTACGAGGGCACAGTTCCATGCCAAGTTAGGTTCAAAACCCTCTTTGTGATTTTAAGAAATTTTCAGTGTATTTTTGCATTATTATGTAATTTAAAAACACGGGTTTTGGGATTGGGGTAGTTTAGAAAAATAGGTAGGTGGTAAAATTTTAATTTCATCCATTAGGTAGGCAGAATTTCCTATTTAGAGACGATGGGAAAGGGGCATGGATTTTCCCAATTAGTGGGTAAATTTTCCTAGAAAATTAGAAAATAGTGCCCGAAAAGGGCAGGAGAGTAAGGGGGAAAGGTGGACTTGCCCTAGAATCGAGAAAATCTACCCAAAAATGAGGTTAGCAAGGAAAGGGTGACTGTGTCACAAGAAGGGTGGCCACCCTAAGGATGGGATTGTTCATCCACTAGGTCGGATTGCCTGAGGATGGAGTCTCTAGTCTTGTGGGTGGGCTCGCCTGTCCAGGCAGGTTCGCCTCTCCACCAACCGAGCTCGCCCAAGGATGAAGGAGGAAGGGAAAAGAAAAGAGGAAGAAAAAAGAAAAGAGGAAGAGAAAAGGGGAAGCACACCCATAAAATGGGCAAGGAGGATAAAAAAGGGACAAATTGTGGAAATTTAAGAAATTTGTCAAAAGGGGGAAAGATTAGTAAGAAAATAACCTTAGGGTCAAGAAATCTAATAGAGGGAGGGATGAAGAAAAGGATGAGATGACTAACATGTTGTGTGATATGAATGTAGTGGTTTGAGAGCCTACAGATGCATGAGAGGTGATCAAAGTTGTTGGAGGTGACCATAGTAGCCATGAATGGGGAGGACCATGAGGCTTTGGCATGAGTGAGGTTGTTGCATATGCTAGGATACCCAACTGTTAGAGCACATTGGGAAATGTTGATAGCCCTTATATAGCATTGGAGCTCTGAGGCATCAACATTCCACCTCTCGACAGGGGAGATGACCATCACTCTAGATGATGTATGTAGGATTCTATGGCTACCTATAGCTAGTCGGCTAGTGAGTAGGATGAGATTAGAGGTTGAGGTACTAGATCAGACACTATGGGTCCTTTTCAGGTGAGACAACTTACCAGTGTAGAAGAAGGGGTTGGATTTGGATAGATGCTTGGGATTGGGGGTACCACAGCTACCACTATACCTATGCAGATTGATTAGCATACTATTGATACTAGACAAAAGTGGGAACTTTTGTAGTCTTAGTTACATGGAGGTTATTTGACACATCCTAGAGCAGAGAGAGGGGGAGTTCACATGGGATCCATATGTGTTGGCTCAACTCTATAGGGATATGCACATTGTGTGGTATCGAGAGGCTCTCAACATTACATAGGTGATGTTACAGATATGGGCTTGGGAGCACATTAGTGTGGCTAGGCCAAGATTGGTGGTAGGAGGGGTGTAGGATTTGACACTACCAGTGTCATACTAGTATGGGATGGAAAATGGCAAGGTATGGCATTATTTGGGCTTCAGTGATTTGGATGGATGGAGGAGGACGTTGGATGATCTTTAGGAGGATTAGATAGTGTGGAGGTTGTACATGACATGGAAGTTCTCCAGATGGAGGAGAGATGAGGAGAGACATAGAGGGTATTTCTACCTCAAATTATATATAGTTGGGAGAGAGCCCTATATAGTGGAGGCACATAGGCTAGATTGGGTGTAAGATAGTTTGGGCTCTAGCAGCTCATTCCTCATGGATGATAGATATTCAAATGAATCTCAAGATAGTGACCATGGGGGAAGTAGATTATAGCTGAGTTTACGAGGAAACATCGGGAGGAGCTACAAGAGGTACCCTATCTAGGTAAGAGCAGAGGGAGAGAAGATGCAGGAGTGAGATTTAGATTCTCTACAAGGTATGTTCATCACTGACATGCATGGATTATGCCAATGGAGATGATTATAGAAGCACTAGGGTTTGGGCCAAAGGATGAGCTAAGAATAGTATATTAGAGGAGGAAGAGGAGGCAAGGATAATAGAGGAGAGTACAGGAGGTGGCTGAGGCAGGGGGTGAGAGCAGGGGAGAGGATAGAGGGAGGTTGAGGTAGTAGGTCAACAGGGGAGAGGACAAAGGGAGGTTGAGGTAGGGGGTTAACATAGGAGGGTGAGGAGGAGGGGGAGACAATGGAGGAGAGCCCAAGAGGAGGTTGAGGCAGAGGAGAGAGATGAGGAAAAACAAGAGGTGATGGATGGGAGAGATGAAGCAAAGGTTGAGGAAATGGATGTAAACATTCATGATATTACCTCATTGGAAATGGTACCACCCATACCAGAGGATCTGGCTATAATTTTGAGAGGGGCTATGATGAGATTACAAATTGCTGATAAAAAACTGAGGGATGCAGAGGTTGTGAGGTGTAGACTGGAGGATAAGGTGCAAAATACAAGATCCCAGACATGTCACAACAGCGGAGGAGAGATGAGGATAGCTAGACATGATCCAACTACAAGTAGGGGTTACTCGCCTAGAGGGAGAGGTGTCTAGAGAGCATGAGGAGGGGGTGGTTGTGAGATGGGAGTGAGATAGGCTAGAGGCCATGGTGACTATACTACAAGCACGAGGACAATGAGAGCTCAGAGGAGTGATAGAACTAGTATTGGCGAAGACCTTGGTACAGATAGAGAAGGACCTGGATGATTTGAGGAGACAAGTGGAGGGGCTACTGAGAGATAGGACTGAGATGAGACAGGAGAGAGATGAGCTCCATAATAGAGTTGAGGTAGCAGATCAAATAGTGGGGGACATGGGGTTGATGTAGGAGAGAGAGGAGGATATGAGGGCCTAGGTACATACCTTGTAGATAGAGAGGGATGCAACATAGACATAGGTACAAACCTTACAGGGTGAGAGGGATGTAGAAATGGAATAGGTATAGGTTGTGGAGAGAGAAAGAGAGATGCAGTGCAAGCACAGGCACAGGTAGCACAAAGAAAAGGTGGCGAGACAGGGGTAGAGGTGAAGATATTGCAGGCATAGGTATATGCTATGTGGGATGAGAGGGACAAGGCTATATAGCAGGTGTCATGGATGGGAGCAAAGATTGGTCAGCTGTAGTTGGCATAGGACACATGGTCATAGGAGAGGAGATCCATATGTGGATTTCAGGACAGGTAAAGGGTGGAGTGGGACTCAGCCATATATTAGGCAACTGAGAGGGATGAGTTCATGTGAGAGGCCATCTACTATATGGTGGAAAAATTTATAGTAGTGCTAGATTAGACATAGTGGGTACCTACCTACATCCGAGCGAGGCCACAAATGCCAACACCATCCCAATCAGCAAGGACACATACCCATGGATACAGTAGCTATAAAGAGACCCCTCCATGTAGAGGGGGAGAACTAGACTCACCACAAAGGTCAGATGTGGGAAGCTCATAGTATAGAGCATAGAGTACAAGTTACAAGATACCTTGTTTTGATAGGTGTAGGATGGATGTACAGTATAGAGTAGTAGAGATATGAGTTGATTTAGAGCCATATATTTGTACTTTATTTGATGATTACAGATGTATATGATGGACCTGTATTTTGATTATATGATGGACATTATTATGGAGCATGTGATGGAAAATGTACATATTTGGATTTTTATATGATATGTGACAACCCTTATTGACACTATGTTATGTGTATGTGATGGATGAATTATTTATGCATATGTGTGTGTTTATGATTTGATTATGTACAATCATCATATTGTGATGTATGTATGTGTTTTTTATGATGTATTTTTATCTTATATGGATGATAGGTATGATGGTTAATGTTTATGATGTAGGATGTGATGGATGATTGATAACTTTATATGCTATGAATATGGATCTAACAATATGTGATGTAGGTGGCGATGTAGGTAATGTGTTAATGATATAGACTAATATGAAAATGAATGGATAATAAAATGAATCTAAGATGCTTAGAATAACCAAATATAAATAATCTAAACAACTTAAAATAATTATGATATGATAATGCACATGGTAATAAATGTAATGAACCTATAATGTGGGATGAGATGTAATTAAACACTAATAGATGAAAGAAATGAAATGTGGACATGGGCAGTAGGTCACCTTTATTTGCGATCATGCTTGCTTTAGCTTATACAAAATAAAGGTGTGTGATATGTGAGTGCAATGGCCTAACATGAAATGAAATGTGACATGAACATAAGTGTAAATAAGGACTTGCACAGTAATGACGGATGATGGTAGGCATATTGTTGGTTTAATGGCAAGTACTTTCCCTATAATCATTACAAAATTAAGGGAAGATGGGTGTGAAACTACACCTATCAATAACTGTAGGTATCCTAAGAAGAACAAGAGATGGAGGGATGAATGTTGGCACAACCAAAATCATAGGTCATAGGTCAAGTATGAATGCAAACAATAGAATTGATCATGAAATGCAATCCTAATGCAATTTTCCATTTTCAAAGAACTAGCTTTTGGTATAGCAAAATACACCAGGTATTAGGGTATGTAAATCAAGGCAAAGTAGTGTCTAATGTAGAAAACAAACATAATAGACTAGAAGGCTATCCCAACACCTCAAAGTTGTGTAGACCTTGGTCAAGCCAGGCATTGGGATAACCACGAGCACAAAATAATGCCCCAGCATAACATAAGACCTTAGGGATCTTGGTGGATACGACGTGGGACAACCAAGAAGACAACAAAGAAAAATGATCAAGATATGCCCATATGTTAATCGATCAAAGCACACCATAACATGATATATTGTTGTAACCTTGACAAGTTGTGATAGGGAGCTTAGATGATAAATAAAAGCCAAAAGTATCAAAATATTACAATCAATTTTAAAATGTCCTTTTCCATAGGATTGAGAGGATGGATAGGATTGATGAGGTCTATTAGGAAGGATGTATCCTATTGAGACAAAAGATGGATACAAAACTAAAAGATTGATATGAAGCAGGGGACTCCAAAACCAATTGAATCTCATGATATCAATGGATCTCATTTATGAAGAACTAGCTAGATAAAGACATACTTGACAATATGACACAAGATGTGAGACTCAAGACACAAGACTAACACCCTAATGACCTAGGGGCTCAAGGGCCAATCAAAGATTGGCCTTTCCTATGTGAAAGTGTAGAGCCCTCATAGTTCAAGAAAAGACCATGGATAAAAATGGAAAGAGGACAATTGGGATGAGTGATGGAAAACAACAACTGGACTAAAGAAAACTAAAGCCTAGGGGGTGGATCAAATGATCGACCTTGCCTATGTGAAATTGTAGGGGAAACATAGTTTGAGAAAGACAAAAGACCGACATGACAGGATGGGATCTAAATGAAGAATAACATGATGAAGGAACCTAGATGGAAGTGAAGGACTAATAGGATGACAAGACTAATGACACAAGCTCAGATTATGTTATAAGCTTAGGATGATGGATAGTAGATGAAGCTCATCCAATGCTCAACCAAAACATACCAAGTGACCAGATGGTGGATGGAGATGGAAGGATATGATCAATTGGATGATAGGATATGAGATTAGGATGGGTGGAAGCATAAAGTAACTAGCACACAAGTTAGATAATGATTTTAAACCTTGTATGAATGGTTCCAGTGGCTAGGTTTTCACTAAACGTACTTATTTAAGGTTCCACCAGGGGTGGTTTTCACCATAGGATGAATTATTTCTCTTTAATTTTTTTGTACTTTTTGACCACTTTTTACTTTTTTGGTATTTTTTGGATTTTGCATGATAGGATACCCAAGCTAACTTAAGTGTAAAACCTTTTTAGGTGGATGATGTTAATGGGCTCCTCTAGGGGCTCTACTTCAAGTGTGGAATGTTTGTATACCCATGATACATATTTTCTATGATGATGTAGGGACCAAGCCAATTTGCTTGAAATTTTCCCTTCTTATCTCGGTCCTATTAAGTATGTTGATTCTCTTTAAGGACTAAATCACCAATACTGAACTGGCGAGCATGAACCTTCCTTTTGTATCTTCTCTTTAGATGATTCTGATAGGATTGAAGATAGTCCTACAATTTGATTTGTATTTCATCTAGGAGTTCCAGTTGGCTGAGTCTTGTGATATGAGCATCTTTATCTGTGATCAATTTCCTTAGGGAGATTCTCAATGGTCAAATTTCTACCTCAATCAGCAAGATGGCATTGACACCATAAACTATAGAATACAGAGTGGCACTAGTAGGTGTGCAGATGGAAGTGTGGTATGACCAAAGGGCAAGATGAATGTGAAGGTGCCAATCTTGACTAGTATTATTGACCACCTTTTTAAGGACACTAATTAGGGTTTTTTTGGTGGCCTCTGCTTGTCCATTACTTTGAGGGTAATATGGCATGGACCAATGATGTTGGATGTGGAAGGTGTCACAAAGGTGTTTCATGGATTGGTTCTTTAATGGTTTTTCCGTTATCAAAAATGATGGTGGATGGAATTCCATGTCTGCAGAGAATAATGAAATGGATAAATTTGGAAATCTAAGTACCTATAATTTGTGAGAGTGGCAATGCTTCCACCCACTTGGTGAAGTACTCAGTTGTGGTGATGATAAAGTTATCTCCATCAGAGTATGTGGGATATATTTTTCCAATTAGGTTGAAACCCCATTGAGAGAAGGGACATGGTGCTATAAGAGGCTAGAGATCCTATGCAGGAGCATGTATCAAATCTGCATGTTGTTGATAGGGTAGGCACTTCTTTACAAAATCATAAGAATCATGTTCCAATTTAGGCCAATAGTATCCTACTCTAAGAAATTTCTTAGCTAGTTCCATACCATTTGAATGGACCCCAAAAACACCACTATGTACTTTCATTAATGTAGTGTTGGCTTCGGTATCATTTAGAAACCTAGGGAGGGTTCCATCATACCCATGATGATAACCTACAATGGTATAATCAAATGCACATTGGAAGAAATATTTTCTTTGGTTGCATGTGAGGGAGGTAAGATATTATCGTGAAGGTAGGTGTAGATATCATGGTACCACGATGACGTAGGACCTACAATGTCACACAACATCTCACTTTTGGGGATATCATAGGCTGGGATTAAGATTTTTTCAACAAGGAACTCACATTTTTTTCAATTCTTAGGCATGTCAATTAAGAAACCAATGGTAGCCATCGCATCCACTACCTTGTTCTGCACTCTTAGAATCTGATTAAACTAGATGGAAGTGATACTTTTTGATGTCATCTACCATGCATTTATAAGGAAACATCTTATCATCTTTTGTTGGAAACTCATTGTTGACCTATTTGATGATTAATTAGGAATCACCAAAGACTCAAGTGAGTGATATTTCATTGAATTGTGATTCAAAGGCCAGTAAGAAGAGCTTCATATTCAACTATGTTGTTTGTGCATGGAAAATCCAACTTGAATGTCTTTGGTATATAATCACCTTGGGGGGTGACGAGCAAGATTCCTGCCCTTGATCCATTATGTGTGTATGACCCATCAAAATAGCATGTCCATGTGGCCAATTTTGTTACTATAAAGACCTCTTCATCAATAAATTCTATTATGAGAGGGTAGGCATCTACTAGGGGAGCATCTGCTAGTTGATCAACTATCACTTGTCCTTTAATAGATTTTTGATCCACATATTCTATATCAAACTTGCTTAATAACATGACCCACTTAACCATGTGACCAGTCAAGGTTGTCCTGGATAACAAATATTTGAGTGGATTGACCTTGGAGATGAGCTTCACTAGGTGAGTGAGCATGTAGTGTTAGAGTTTTCATGAACTGAAGACCACAGCTAGGGAATATTTTTCCATTGGTGAATAATTCAGTTCATAGTCCACTATGATCCAACTGATGTAGTATATTGCTCTATCCTTTGATGGCTCATCATGTTATTCCAGTAATGCCCACAATGCTGCTAAAGAAGCAAAAATATACAACAGGAGTGGTTTACCTAGAATTGGTGGTATAAGGATGGGCAGGTGAGCCAAATATTCTTTGATCTTGTCAAAGCCGAGTTGACACTTTTGATTCCACTTGAAGGTAGTATCCTTCTTGAAGAGATGAGTGAATGACTGGAATTTTTTAACTAATTGAGCTACAAACTGCTAGATGGATTGCAACTTTCCTTGAAGGCTCGTTAATTGTTTGAGGTTATGCGAAAAAGGCATATCCATGATTTCCTTAACTTTTGCTAGATCAACCTCTATGCCTCTTTTAGATACAATGAAACCCAATAGTTTTCTTGATGTGACTCCAAAGACATGCTTCTTCAGATTTAGTTGTAGTTTATAATGCTCTAGATACTCAAAGATCTTCTTAAGGATTTTCAAGTGCTCTTCCCTTGTTCTTGGTTGCCCTAATATATCATCAACATAATCTTCCATTATGATGTGAATGTGATCATGGAAGATGACAATAATGGCTTGCTAGTAGGTTGCACCCACATTTTTAAGCCCAAAGGGCATAACACTATAATAGAAGGTTCCCCATGGTGTGGTGAAAGTTTTTTTATTCTTCAAGTGTAATTCTGATCTTTTTATACCTAGAGAAGCCATCCATGAGGGAAAGCATCTCATTCACTATAATTAAGTCTACTAACATGTCAATGTTCGACAAATGGAAATCATCTTTGCGACAAGCTTTGTTGAGGTCCCAAAAATATGTTTAGATCTTGATATCCCCATTTGGTTTGGTGACTGGAACTATGTTGGAGATCTAGTCAGAATAGTCAATGGGTCTGATGAATCCAACTTCTAATAGCTTCTCCAACTCTTTCTTGACTAGTAGAGCTAGTTGAGGGTGCACTTTATGGAGCTTTTTCTTGATGGGTTTGGCATCAAGATGTACGCCTAGATGATGTACTACTAAAGAGGGATCAAGACCTAGTATGTCTAAATATGTCCATTCAAAATTGATGATGCCTTCTTTGAGAAGCTTGATGATGGTACAATATTCATCCCTGATAGTGCTTTGGCTACATATGTGATTTTTGGATCCTCTTTGGTTCCTAAATTTATTACTTTTGTTTCCTTGATCAGGATGGATGATCTTCCAGATAGCTAAGTTCCTACAAGGGGAATATGAACATCCCCATCTTCTAGCACCTCATCGAGGTTTTTTCTATCAAATACACCCTATGTTTTTACTTTCTCTAGGTCAATAAGCGCCTCGAGGAGGTTTTCTCTAGGTTACCCTTTTTTATTTGTATTCTTCATACTTTTGTGGTTAGGGCGTTCATCTTCCCCCAATCTCATAAGATGTATGTACTGATCCATTGAGGGAAATGTGTCGATAGGTGTGCTACCATGTAGGTCCCATTCTATGAGTTTAAGATGTTTAAGGGATAGGCTAATGGTGCAAATGGATAAGAATTCAAACATGGAAGAAAGTTCAGTGTGATCTACATCATTGTACGCATGTTTGATGGATTCTTCCTTTGGTATGTCTTCAAGGAGACTGTTGCTCTCACTGACATTGTTACAAGCACTAGATGATGCCATAGGACCCTTTTGCTTGGTGTTATAGCCCAACCCTAAGTTTCTTGGTTGTACAAAGGTGTCTAGATTGATTGTCATCATCCTTGTTCTTCTACACCAAGGCCTCCCCCCAGTAATTGTGTTTCTCTGCAAACTTAGAAGGCCAAGGATAGACCTCTTGGAAATATTCTTTCAAGGGGGAAGGGTTCAAGTTCCTCACGATATACCCATTGGCTAATGTCATCTTTTTGTGTGTCTTTTCTTAACCTAGGAGAGAAAAAAGGTATTGGACCCCATGTTTTTGGAACTCAAAGTGACAATATTCTTTTCTTCCATTGGTTTTGAATGAGAAGGTTGGTCATATTTGTGTGGTGAGGGTGGCATATTTGTCATGTTCAAAGCTATGTGCATTTCATATTCCCACTAAGTGAGCCAAAAATGCGTGCAGTGTGATTTCCTACCCTAAAAGGTGCAAAACAAAAAGAAATGCAAAGGAGAAACACATACAACACCTCCTCAAGATACACCTAGTTTAACTTGAACAAAATAAAGATTAAAGAAAGAGATATACCTTGTCCAAGTGATCCTTTTGGTTAGCCCTTTGATGTAGATTAGATGTGTGCTTCTCATTGGTAAGAGTGCTAAATGATATGCAAAATGCTCTAGATTGTATGGAGGATACAATAATGGACTTGGGTGTTTTGATAGATGTATGAAATGAATGCAATGGAAGCTTGAATAATACACGAATGGTGGCTAAGAATCTAACTTCTTGGGAGTTGAATTTTTTGAAAGCATGAACATGATGAGTGAAAAATGATGCCAAATCCTCTATTTTAGGGGAAAGATCTCTAGAAATTTGAATGTCTAGGATTTAGCCAACGTGGGAAAGATGAAGGGCTATGGTGAGTTAAGGACTCACAAGTGCTCACATCTTTCCATGTGGAAAGGGAGTGGAAAAAGGAAATGTGAGGTGGAGGTACTTGCAAGTACCTTGGGATTAGGGGAATATTTCCTCAAAAATGGAAGTTTTTGTCCCCATGTGGAAGGATGGTGACGAGTGAGGAATTTTAGAATTCCTCGCCAATCATCATCAGGAAGAGAAAAGTGGTTGGAGAAATAAATGTGAATTTTATATTAACATGATTGGAAGTACCTTGAGGGTAAGACAAGGTCCTCATAAAGGAATTCCTTGTCCCATGTGAGTGATGTGACTTATTAGAAGATATAGAATTTCCCAACAACCTTCATGGGGAAGAGGGTACCTTGAATGAATAAATGTGAATTTTTAATTCACATGGGGAAGAGGTCAGAGCCAAGTGAAGAAAGTACTTATGAAAGTTTGACTTAGAGGACATACTAATAATGGAAATATTATTAGATTAAGGTTGTGCAAACAGGTGATTAAAAAGACTAATAAAGGATTAGAGGCAACTGGAAAAATATGGAGGATGTGGCATTAATCCTGATTAAGGGTGTGCAAGTCCTAATCATGGATTAATTAAACTAATCCAAATTAGAAGATGATTATGGAGGATGTGACAAGGAGACAGAAAAGAGGGAATTTAATATTGATTTAAATTTGAAATGGTTAAATGACTAAATTAAATAAATTGATATAATTATTTAATTTAGAGAGGAAATGAGGATAGGTAAAGTATTTAATTGTTAAATTAAATACATTAGAAACCTTTGAGGAAGGAGAAATATTAATTAAATAAGTAATTTAATTAATATTGATGAAATAGATGAATAAAGGAGATGGATTTGACTGTATGGGAGTGGTCAAATTTGGATGTCTACAAAAATGTTGTAAAAGTTAAATCTTTCTTGTACTCAAAAATTTGAACCATATAAGATCTCTTGGTTGAAGAAAGATCAAAGTGTGTTGGTTAATAAATCTTGTTTTGTCACCTTTAATATTGGACCTTATGAAGATAAAGTATTGTGTTATGTTTCACCTGTAGGATGCTTACCATTTATTATTGGGAATACCCTAGCAGTATGATAGGCATGTAGTTCACTATGGTAGGGAAAATACTTATGAGATATAGCATGGGGGTCAAATCCATATTTTGAAGCCTTTCAAAGAAGAAGAATCAACTAGAATGGTACCACTATCATTGTTGATAATGATTTGGAAGGAGTTTCTCAGGGAGTCTATGAATGATATTTTCTATCTATTATACCATAGAGGGAAAGATAAATTTGATAAAATAAACCATCCCAGTAAAATTACAAAAAATATTAAGCCAATATTTTGACTTGATGCTAGTCAATCTACCAGTTGGCTTGCCTCTTTCTACATGCATCACCCATCAAATTGATCTTATTCCTAGTGCTAGACTTCCAAATTAGTCTGTTTATAAATTGATGAATTATTAGAGAAGGGTTTGATAAAGGACAGCATGAGTCCATCTACCACACCTGCTCTACTCTAGCCCAAGAAAGGAGGGGAATGGATATTATGTATGGATTCTAGAGCCATTAAAAAATAATTGTGAAGTACCAATATCCAATTCCTAGAATAGACGACTTAGGTATGTGCAAGATCATGATGGGCCAAAAAGTGGCAATATGATGGGTATGTGGCTGACGACTATTTTTTTAGCCAAAATTGATGAAACAAAAAGGGTTTTTAAAGGAGATTCTCAACTTTCCAGTGATATAAATTATGCTTTATTTTGAATTTAATAAGTAATTATTATTCATTTTCTATTCAAATTATGACTAAAATCCTGAATGATAGGCTGATTGAAAACATCTACAACTTTCAAACGGTATCACATTTTTGAATCCAAAACATGCATCACATTCTATGCTTCACATACTATAGGATTAAAAAGAAAAATGAATTTCATGAAGTTTTGACCAAGTTAAGGTGGTCGACATATGAGTTATTATATTTTTTAAAAGTTGTAATAAAAATTCATAATTAATTATTTACTTGGAAAAAATTACAAAAAATATGCATCACATCAAGGCATGAATTGTATACTTATATCTAAAATATTATTAAAAATATTATCATTTTATTGTGGTTAGGGTGGTCGACAAACACCTACTTATTTTTTCCCAAATTTAAGTTGCATTGAAATTTCAAATTTTCACCAAATAGATTTTTTAAAAAACCTAGTAGTCTAGAAACTACATTCAATTTGCTATAGATTCTATTCTTACATATTTTTGAAATAATATAGATAATTTATTCAAATTTTTACGTCAAGTTTCCTAACACTGATTTTTTTGAATTTTTTGCCACTTAAGGGCCTATTTTTTCCATGATGATCCTGCACATACCCACTTATTAGATTTCCTAGTAGGTGCTAAAATCTTCTCCAATAGTGATCTCAGAAGTAGATACCATTAGATTTGGATTCACAAAGGAGATGAGTGGAAGAATGCCTTAAAAAAATGGATGGGTTGTACGAGTGGGTAATAACGCCATTTAGTTTTGCAAATGCCCCATTTTCCTTCATGTTGATTATGAATCAGGTATTTAGACTACACATTGGAAAATTTGTCATAGTTTATTTTAATGATATCTAAAATTTTATGAAAAATATGGAGGAACATATAAAATATTCGAGGGTGGTTCTTGATATACTTAGAGAAGAAAGGTTGTTTATCAACCTAAAGTAAATTTTGTAAGAATGAGTTGGTCTTCTTGGGTGGTGTTGTTTTAGTTGATGGGTTGAGCATGGATCCTGAAAAGGTGAAGGCCATTTTTGAATGGCCTATTTCTCAAAATATCATAGAGGTGAGAAGATTCCATGGGATGGTGAATTTTTATAAGAGGTTCATTAGGAATTTTAGTGGAATAAATGCACCTATGATAGATTGCACACTCAAGGAAAGGCCTTTACTTGGACCAAGGAAATTTCCTTGAGTTTTGAACACCTCAAAAGAAAGATAACTAAGGCTCCAATTATTGCTATACCAAATTTTGAGAAAAAATTTATAGTTGAGTCTGATGCTTCATGAGTAGCTATTGGTAGAATGTTGAGCCAAGGAGGTAAACTTGTCACTGAAAAGAAGTATACTAATTATGAGAAGGAATTATATACTATTGTACAAACTTCAAAATATAGGAGGAATTATCTTCTACATAGGGAATTATTTTTGATGATTGACAATGAATTCTCAAGGCAAATTATCCCACAAACATGAAAAGTGGGCTTCATTTAAATTGTTGGCTTATACATTTGTTGTATAGCACAGGAGTGGTAAATCTAATGTGGTGGCTGGCGATCTAAGTAGAAGGCATCATTTTTTGTTTGTAATGATAAATTCACTTGTTGGATTTGATGAAATGAAATATGAATATGTAGTAGATCCATATTTTTGAAAATAATTTGTACTCCTAAGTAGCTAAGACCAGAAAAGTATGCATTCTTGGGAGGACTATTTTCTAGCAAATGGGTTTTTGTTTAAGGCACCTCAACTTTGTATTCCCTTTGGATCAAGGAGAGAAAAAATAATAAGGGAGATGCACTCAAGTGGCACAAGTGGACTCTTTGGATGGGATAAGACTTGTGCATGAGAAATCCTTTTTTCCTAATATGCGAAGAGATGTGAATAGGTTTGTTGCTACTTGTACGGTGTTCCAAATTACAAAAGGGGGATAAGAAGATGTAGGCCTCTATATGCCTCTACCTATGCCAATGGAACCACAAACTAACATTTCCATGGAATTTATCTTGGCATCAACACAAACCTAGAGAGGAATTGATTTAGTGTTTGTAGTGGTTGATCATTTTTCTAAAATGGCCCACTTCATTCCTTGTAAGATGACCAATGATGTAAGAAAAATATCACACTTGTTCTTCAAGGAAAGAGTGCATGGTTATATGGTATTCCAAAAAAACATAGCCAATGATAGGGACACAATGTTCTTAAGCGAATTGTGGAGAACCTAGTGGAAAAAGTTGGACAACATATTGCAATATAGTTTAGTGTACCACCCCCAAACCAATGGTCAAGAAAAGGTAGAAAATAGGAGCCTAGGAAATCTATTGAGGTGCTTGATTGGTAACAACCCAAGATAATAGGATTTAGTTCTATCTCAAGTTGAATTCACCTATAACTCCAACATAAATAAATCTACTAGTAAGTCTACTTTTCAAATTGTGTATGGGTCAAATCCTAAAAAAAATATGGATTTAATGGATTTTCCTATTAACCCACAAATCAACCAAGATGCTACAAATTTTGTAGAAAACATTCAAGAGATACATCAACAGGTTAGGCACAATCTACAAACCATGAATGAACACTATACAAATGCTATTGATATACATAAGAGAAAACAAATCTTCCAAGGAGGGGAAATGGTCATGGCACAATTATGAAAAGACAGGTATCCTCGAGGTACCTATATCAAACTGAAAATTAGGAAAATTGGTCCATGAAAAATTTAGATGGTGATAAATGGTAATGCTTATGTGCTTTATTTTCTCGAAGATTTAGACATTACTCCTATTTTTAATGTTGCAAACCTTCACTCATACTCCACAAGGAAAAATGATGATCAAATAAATATAGAAGAATGTGGCAAGGAAGTAGTGACTAGACCAAGCACATACCGATGAAGAAAAAATAGTAGATTAAACAAGTGTTGGATACTAAATTGCTTGCTACATGGTCTAGGGCATACAAATTGCACTTTGTTAAGTGGAAAGGTATCCTAGTTTCATATAAGACTTGGATCATGGAGACTCATTTGCTTAAGTATAACAAGACAAATCCATTATGCAACTATGAACTAGGAGGTTAAAAAATTCTAAAGGATGGGGAGGATGATGCAATAGTTCCCTAATTGGCTATTGATTTGCAATTAACTGATGAGCTAATGATCTACTGTTCTCTTAGCAGTCATTGAAGGAGTTAATTTAGGAGTTAACATTTCTAATTTAGAGTGTTGTTTTATAATAGTTTTTGGAGTCAATTTAGGAGTTGATTTTTCAATTTATGAGTTGGTTTAGGTGTTTGTTGATAAATAAATTGGAGAGAGATGGAATCGTAGAGGGTAGCTTTCTTTAGAGATTGTAATCTTGTTTTTAATAATAGAAATAGAGAAATTTTAAATGAGTAAGAAACTCTAGCACTTTTATTTTTTGTTTTTGTTCAATTATGTGTTTTTCCTCTCTATTATAGAGGGCAAGTCTATCAAGGTGCAGGTTTTGAGGATTTTCTACATTGGGATGTAATATGAACTTAAAAAAGTAGATTTCCATGACCATTTATGGGAAAAAAGAAGCAAGAAACACAAAGATAATACCAAAATTTGTGGGAAAGCGAGAAAAACTAGAACAAATTCATAATATGTTTAGGTGAATTCAAAAACAAGGAGCTTGGTGGTGGGTAGATGATTTTAAAACTAGTATAAGTTGACACTCTATCATGAAGTGATTCATAAGTGATGAGTATTAATTAAACATTACCTTTGAATTTCCAAATATGCAAATTTAGCTTATTCCAAGTAGACCTATAAAACTTGCACATCCATTTGGAGTTAAGAGGATCGTAAAGGGAAATATATGGAAGGATAAATCTACAACTAGTTTTGAGGGAAATAAATATGATGCTATAACTAGTATACCATCCTAAATTCATTCGTAAGACTACTATGATATACCATGCAGAGAAAGATGGTAAAGGGACAAGGAGCCATATATTGAATTCTATGGATTTCTTGTAATAATAGCTATGATGGATTAAACAATTTAATTAGTATTGTGTTTTCCATTTGAGTCTACAATGATCCCACCTATCATCAAAATACTTAAATTCATGTGTTATATAAATGCATGCTTTTAATTTTTCTACTAATACCAAAAAAATTGCGATCATGTTAGATTAGATTATTTCAATAGATGGAGGTGGTGGAAAAGCTTAGATAATGGATTGATATTTGATTAAACCAAGTAAACTATTATGATATGTATATTGTCACATCTTATAAAAGATATTAAAAAGAAGACCAAGACATGAGTTTTTAAAAGTGGTATGAAAATAATCTTGTCATTTTAGTTTAATGGTTTAATGGTTACCAACATTAACAAAATAGATACAAAATTAAGTTAGGTGTTTATGTTGTGCCATACCATTTGAAGATGTGACTATTTATTTATCTATTAAACATAACCCTATTAGATAAGGTCTATTACTCGAAGGCCCCATTTATTTCTTGTTTGAATAATATGATGTAGCCATAAAGTGGTTGCCATACCCCTTTTATTCCCCCACTTAGCCCACTTAAAGGTCCTGATAAGTTTTTGATTAAAAAAGTAGGGTAAGGGTGCCAATTGCAAACAAAAAGACAAAAGAAAAGCAAGGGCAACATTCCAACCAAAAAACATAACCAAGTTAAATGAAAATAGTCATAAGCTTAAAACCAAAGTTTCATGTTGCAAGCCTCACATAGACATGCACACAAGCCCCATAACAAAAAAGAAATAACCAAATAAACCTAAACTATTCCTTTTGGCTATTCCTTTCCTTTTTAAGCAACTCTACGTCATTCCTTTGGGGCTCCTCAACTTTTCCACAAGTGTCCTCATTTGGAATGTTAGCATCATGTTTATCCCCCTTTTTGTATTTCATTTTTTCGACTTTTTAAAGTCTAGATACCACTTCAAATATTGCTTTGTTCATAAGGCCATACATGATAGAAATCATGCTACTAAAGGAACTATCTAGTCTGTTGACCTTCTCATGTAGGGGATCAATCTAGTTCTTGTAATACTATAGGGTGTTGCTCCATAGCTCCTCCTCATCCTCCAAGATGACCATTGCCTTAAAATTCTCATCCTTTTGTTCCTTGTCCATGCCTTCCTCAACCTCCTTTGAGATAGTATACATTTCATTCACCTCAGAATCCTTTTCCTCTTCATGTTCTTATTTCTCCACCTCTTCCAAACTTGTCAAGTGATCTTTAGGATCCTCCCCTAACACTACTTCTTGTTCTTTCTGGCTCAAATCCAATACATCGTCCTCCTAAATAGGGATATACTGTTCATCTAGCAACCCTTCCTCTTCTTCAAAAGCTAGCTTCTTCCCCTTAACATTTTGATTGCCTAATTTAGTGACCTCATTTCTCCTTTGTCACTACTTGAATCATCTAAATAGCCTCATAAGTTGATTCAATTGATTGTAATAGTTTATAAGGGAAGCTAAGATGATGAGATTTACACATGGTTTCCATAAGAATTTTGTTGGGCATTTAAATGTGCTTAATCATAGATAAAATTCAAGTATTCTATTTTATGAGTTTTCTTTTAATATATAAATTGAGAAACCACATCCACACGCCCTTTCAGAAAATCATGAATATTGAATAGGATGTCAAAGGAATTGAGTGATGGAACCACATTAACATCTTTTAATTTAGCAAGAATCCATGGAGGATATAAAACAAAAGAGGCCCAATATATCCAATGTGTGAGTCACCTCATCCACTAAATTTTGGATGAACATTGTCATCACTAGTAAAGTGCGAGTTTAGGAACTGAGCATTGAGAGAGAGGGGGGGTTGAGGGTGAGATGGAGATTTGAGGTTGCAAGATTGTAAAAGTTCAAAGATGTATCCAAGAGTGTTGTTTGCAAGCACAAATAGAAAAGGAATAATGAGAAAACCTTGTTTGGTCAGTTTTAGAGGCATAATTTAGGTAACAGAGATCCAACTATAGCCGACCTTACACTAGCATCTATGAGCAACATTTAAATTTGACCAAAGAATGTAAGATCAAATTTTACCCAATGTAACATTCTAAGAATGAAAAGTCATCTAACATATAGTAGTATTCCTTACAAAAATCTAACTTGATAATAAGCACATCTTAGACAATTTACTATGCCCACTCTACCATTGCAAAGTGAGAACCGAATTCTCAAAGAAAGTCTAGTATGAGAGTTTTTGTATTGAACTGTGTATGCTTATTTAGATCAACGTTTTGAACCATTCTCCTCTTTCTCATGATGGATCATTAAGTGTGATTTGAAATGTCGATATAAATAAACATTCACAGTTGAATAACAAAAACTTTCATACTATTCTTCATGAGCTGTGGAAAAATTATAAAAAAATCTATCTGAAGATTTTTTATACCAACACTATTTCCTATGTAAGATTGATTTGGCATCTTCTTTTTCATGAAATGATGATAAAGAAAAATGAAAATGACGAAGAATTAAGTTATCGGCATAATGATTTGGCATCTTCTTTTTCATTAAATGATGATAAAGAAGATATGAAAATGATGAAGAATTACAGTTGTCGGCATAATCACACTTAGTAGTACTTAAAGATGAAAGAATACCAACCCTTTTCTCCGCAATAGGCTAATGCGAGCATACACGGGTTGCACGCGTGACAGAATAAAGGACAAGAATCACAGGTTGTACGGCTTGCAAGTTTCTTCCATCAATCCGTGGACAAATCATTAAAAGAAAATGAAGTGTCTATCAGTTCTCCGTAACTTTGGCATAATCTTTAATCAAAGTAGTCTAAAGAGAAAGCAAAACAGGCCTGAGAATTCCGAATTCCAATTAAAGTGAAAGTGAGCAGCTAAGCAGAATAAACGGAAGTTATGACGTGTCATTGTGCTCCAAATTACATAAATTGCATGCGCGTGTTTTACTTCTAATTAGTGGGTGTTTGCCTTTGCACAATTTTCAGGCGTCTGAGCTAAAATACGGTACGATTTACTTACATTATTTATTATATTAATATTTTTTCTTCTCGTCTTTTTATATTATTTATATATATTTTTGAATATGACAAATACTAATCTTAAACTGTATTAAGAGAGTTATTTTTTAGGATTTGAAAGTGATCTGCAATAGGAAGCTGTATCTGATCAGAAGAAGAAATGAAAGCAAAACCAAAAAACTGTATTTCATAATCCGATCAAGAATGTGTTTTAAAGATATAAACCATTTATTTTTTAAAACATCTGTTCTGAGTGTGAATGTTTCTGCAGAACCATTCCCTGCCTTGCTTAAATTCATAAATACTACAAAAGTGCTTTCATTTGTAGTTCCTGAATATTGCATACGTCCTTTTAGGCTACTTGTAATTTTAAAATCATTTCATATTTTAAAATTTTTCCACAAGTAGTTATTTTTATGATTATAGTTTGAGTCTTCTTATATAGGGATATAGTCTAAAGGGCCCCAACTCACTGATGCAGATTAGAGTCCATATGATTGGTAAGAACAAATTAAGATTGTAATCTAACAGCAACCTAACATCAATTCACAAGGTCGATCAAAGCCAATAGATACAATGCAAAGAATCTACCAGTAATGAACAAAGGCCAGCCAACTCAAAGGGGGCTTGACGTTAAAGTGCTTTAGAATGATCTGAAATCTCCCAGTATTCCTTTCTACCATGTTATTAATATATATAGATATTTCTGGCAGAACACCTATTCCTTGAAACCAAACTTGATTTGGAAATAATTAAAGGTATGAGGAGAGCCTTGCCTTAGACCCCCAACCTCTCATTTCAGCTAGGAGCGACCATAATTAACTTCTAGCAAACCTTTGTCAAACAACTAGCCTGAGGTTGAGGCATGAGCAAATTCTATCTGAAAAATCCTTAACTGATGACAAGGGAACCTTACTCAGCACTTTGAACCATGGGTAACTCCACATTTGATTGAGGAAGAGAAGGTATCAATTGAATTATTTTTTTCCATAAATTTTGCTTATTTTGATCAATTTTAGAAACCACATATGTACGAACTATTTTGTTGTATATGAGACATAGAACCGGAAAGTCTTCATAAACAAATTGCTTTAGAAAATATTTTATTAACAAACAAATTAACATAGAATCTAGCAAACACCAGACACTTCCTTCCAAATCAAGAGCAATAAAACTCCATAAACAAATTAGCTATAGCTCCAACACCTCCTCCCTATATTCTAATGATAACTCAACAAAATCTGACACAAAAAGAAACCTACTTAAAGACCTCATTATCAAGACCAAAGCCCAGATGCTAAAGTTTTACGAGTAACCAAGCTCTACCAGGGAAACAATCTTCCGATTTCTTCCTTGGTATTTACAAAATTTAACGATGAAATGCCATTCTAAATTTTCTATACTTCACCTTGATGTGTTAACGCTTCCAGCTTCTGTAAATGAAAATTGAGACTAAATTGCGAATTGATCAGTGTATGGGAAATCTAGAGCAGGATGTGAGCTACGTGGAAAGCGAAGCATACATAGCTCGTAAAAACTCAGTTTCAAGAGGGAAAACAGAGGAAATGACATTTCAATGAAATATTATTACATTTAATGGTGCTTGGCTTACGTAAATCCTTGTCTTTTCAGATAAAGAGATGCAAGGAGTTCTTACACCTGTCAAGCAAGAGAGAAACTCCGGGGGAGTGAAGAAGAATTCCCGCATTGAGGCGAGAGCGAAAGCTCCAATAATAGCGGAGGAGAAGACGATGAGCGACAAAGAAAGTGAATCAGTATGGTTGGAGGAAGTGAGGCACAGGTTTAATGAGGGAGTCTGGACTCGGACAATGAAAAGAGACTCCTTAACAACCATTTCCATTCACAGAATTCCCAAGTTTCTCAAGGATTTGAATGCAAAAGCCTACATACCACGGGTTGTGTCGCTAGGCCTTTTCCATCATCAGCCCACCAGAGCATTGTCTGCAATAGACCGTCGCAAAGTGGATGCTGTTCTGAGGATGCGACAGAGGCTGCAATCATCAAAGCAAACATCTTTAGTCAGTTTGTTCAAAGAATCAATCACTGATATAACAAGCTGCTACGAAGGTGAAATGGACGCTGGGGACGAAACTATTGCCTGGACTTGCCTTCTCGATGGCTGCTTTGTTCTTGAGATTCTGAGAGTTCTGACCCGACCAGAAGAGAAGAACAATCGGCCTGACAGTCTTACTTCTCCTACACAGGTAGAGGAGAATTCCGATCCCATCTATAATAAGAACAGGGTTAGAACCTGCCAGTTTGATATTCTAGGTGACTTTTTCATGATGGAAAATCAGATCCCTATTAAGGTTCTGGTGAATCTATTACAATTGGAGATGGATTCACCTCAGAAAGAATTGTACAAAATGCTTTGTGAAATCGTCCCAATAATTCACCCTTTCCTTCCCAGGGGTTTTCCCCCCGAGGAAAAACAAGATCCGATTGAACAAGTTGGAGATCTGGAGAAATATAAACACATGCTAGGACTGTTACATTTTTTTGTGACAGAAGAATACTTAGCTCGGCGGGTAGAGTCAAAATCCCAAACAGACGTCAAAGAACAATCTTCTGCTATTTGCTTTCCAATAAAAAGTTCTACGAGCAAACATCAAGAACAAGAGCAATCGCAAAAACAGAGTGACAAGAAGGTTGATCATGAGCTGGATCTCAATGCATTTATAAAGGGTTCAGCTTCAGAGCTCTTCGATTCGGGTATGAAGTTCAAGCCTTACTATGGAGTCCCATCGAAGGAAAAAATATGTTTTAGGCAGAAGACCCTTTCTCTGCCAACGGTTTTTATCACAGATGCTTCAGAGATGATCTTCAGGAATCTGATGGCCATGGAGGTGTGCCGTCCAGATAGTATCAAACATGTTTCATATTATATATTGCTCATGAATACCTTGATTGAGGGAGAAGAAGATGTTGCCGTGCTAAGAAGGGAAGGAGTTATTCAGAGTTCCATGGGAACCGATGATGAAGTCACCGACTTATTCAACGGGCTATGCAAGGGATTCAATTTGCAGGATATTCATGAAGACCCGTTTGTGAAGGTAAAGCAGGATCTGAATGCGTGGTATAATAAGCGACTAATGGTAAAATTGAAACAGTTTTTGATCAGGCATCCCAGGCTTCTTAGGAACTTCTCTATATTTTGGGCAATCGTACTTGCTCTGGGGGCTACTGTACCCACCCTTTTACCAATAGTCAAGAAATTTGTAGAGAACCAAACCAAATCTTGATCGAAAGCCACCCTGCTCTGTCTAATTCAGTTTGTTTGGATTGTGTGTTTTTGTTTAATACTGTGATTGCACAAATAGATCATATAAGAGATATTCGGTGTTATTCCATAGGAGTCTCAAATGGTCATGGAGATCCTCAAAAGCCTTCTTACCTGAAGATAATTGATGCTGGCGAATCTTGTTTTTTCCAGCATGACAAAATCAACTATTCGTCGAAAAACATGTGCTATTTTTAGCTAGCTGTTTAGTTTTTAATCTAGTTTTCTTTTAATGCCTTGTTTTTTCTGCTTCTTTGAATAAAGCATGCGTTGCATGCTCAGTCTAGAAGATTTAGTTTTGTTTTGTTTTTCTGCCAATAAAGCATGCTTTGTATGCCCTGTTTTTGGGCAGTCATGCTTTGTTTTTAGTGGGTTCGAACTCTTGAACTCTTTTTATATGTTGCTTCTATATTGTTTCATAGAGGTGAAAAATCTGTATTTTTCTTTCTAACAGCAAGCAGCAATAAACTAAGAAAACTCTGTTTTGAAACAGAGCAGAATTCTGTCATATTTTTATGGTTCTGAAAATCATTGAATAATAATAATTCTTTGATGTATGTTGAAATGTTTTGAAGAGGACAGTAAACATTTTATTTTATCATTGTTTTTTAATTGCTGTTAGTTGTTTTCTTTCTGCTGTTCTATTAAGCTGAATCAGTTGGCATTAGAGGAGAGGCCTGTTTATTCAAAATCTACAATTGGTATCAGAGTAGGTATTTTGTTTTGGGTTTAAGATCTAGTTGTTCGAATTTCGCCAAAGATTATCATGTTGAATTCTAACAGCTTGCCCATTCCAGAATTTGATAGAAATAAGTATGATTATTGGTGTATAAAAATGATGACTTTTTTAATAGGAAAAGACTTGTGGGAGATTGTTGAATCAAGTTACCAAGAGCCAGCTGATTGGAATGCCCTCTCAGTCAATGAAAGAACAACAAGGAAGGAAGCTAAGAAGAAGAATTTTCAAGCATTGTTTCATATTCAAATAGTTCTAGACAAGAGTCTATTTCCAAGAATTGCAGGTGCAAAGACAGCTGAGGATGTTTGGAAGACTCTAAAAGAAGCTTACCAAGGCAGTGATCAAGTCCAAGTTGTTAAGTTACAGACATTGAAGAGAGAATTTGAGAATTTAAAGATGCAAGAAGTAGAAAGTGTGAGTGAGTATTGTGTTAGAGTAAAAGATGTGGTCAATAAGATGGCTACACTTGGAGAAACTGTGAACAAAGAGGTTCTAATAAAAAAGGTGTTGAGATCTCTCACACCAAGATGGAATCACGTCGCCATAATAATGGAAGAAAGCAAGGATTTGACAACCCTCCAATTCGATCACCTCGTTGGATCTTTGATCTCACATGAAGAAAGATTAAAAGATTATTTTGGAGAAAGTGTTGAGAAAGCCTTTTCCTCCAAAGTACAAATCACAAGGAATGAAGATGGCAGCAGTAGTAGCAAAAGCAATCAAAGCCAAAGTAAAGGTACAAATCAGTATAATTCAAGAGGTAGAGGCAGAGGTGGTTCAAGAGGAAGAGGTGGTTCAAGAGGCAGAGGTAGAGGAAGATTTGATAAAAGGAATGTTCAATGTTACCATTGTAATAGGTATGGACATTTTGAAAGAGAATGTAGATTAAAAGAAGGTAAAAATGTTAATTATGCTCAAGAAAGTTATGAAAATCCTCCAGATAATTTATTCTTATCTTATTCTAAAAGTGAAAATACTAGTAAAGATGTTTGGTACCGTTGATGCGGTTTTATGACACAACAAACATTCTAGAATAAAGAGTCCAAAGACGCTCTATCCCCTCTTGAAAAACTACCTCGTATGCTAAGATTGCAAGTAAGATCATACGGTAATTCCAATGTTTAAGATGAGTGCGGATAAGCTCTGTGGTTTGATGTGATTATGCTGGTAACACAAAGGGACTTACGCTAGGCTTGTTCAATTCACAATGAAGGTCTAGACAATGAAGCTCTATTATTCATAGGATCAAAGAAACTAAAAAAAGAGAAGGGTTCAGAAGCACTAATCTACCCCTAAGAATCCAAGAGACGGTATTGACTCGGTGAAACAAAACTAAACTTTGTTTCGCCACGCAGGGAACGCGCCAACTACGCAAAGCCAGTGCAATCTTCAAGGGAGAGTTGTGTTTATGATTTTCACGTCATGAATAACTACCTTCCAATCGAACAATATTTATTCAGACAGAAGTTAAGAATCCACAAAGTAAGCTCAGGCTAACTTTACGCATTGAACGAAAATCATCCGTTCAAAGAAAGTATGAGCAAAAAGTTTCACCATAAATCAATACTTATCAAATCTTGCATTCATCTAACATACATGAAAAGAAATCTACACTATGATGAGGGATAAGAACCATGACAACCCCAAAATAAGAGAAGCAATCACCATCAGAACAATGCATGCATTACTTATTACTTTGGCAATCTTACAACAGTTGCTTATCTCAACATGTTTTGCAACATGCTCCCATGCTTTACAAATGAGGGGGTGAGCTCAATTTATAGGCTCCCCAATTACAATTCAATGGCCAAGATTGATTTAGGATCAACGGCCAAGATTACAAATAAAACCCTAATTAGGGTTTGCTACCCTTCGACCAATGAGAAAATTGCATTCGAGGACACTTGTCCTTCTAAATATGAACCAGCGGATAAAATAGAAAGTTGTTGCATGTTGATTTGGAATGATTTGATTGGTCGGAAGATGACGAGGCGCCACCTTGGTCGTTCTGGATGTCTTACTTGGTCACTTTGTCCTTGTTCTTGCCTTAGAATATTTTTTATGCCAATGACTTTATCGATTGTGCTTGATCTTAGATGACTTTGGCTTCTTCTTCTCACCTCGCCTTGGAGCACCTATTTAGACTTGAAGCCATTAAATCTTTCTTCCCAGATTGCTTTGGAATTTCTTCAAGTGCCTTGAATTGAGAGGAACTTCCTTTGTGCCTTCGCAATGAAGGAAAATTGAACTTTCTCTCAGAGAATTTCCATACTTAGCCAAATTTTGACTACTTCAGAATACCTTCAATATTTTGGCCATTTTGTGCTCAAATAAACTTTTGCCAAAAAGAGGTTTGTCTTCAATTTTGAATTTGCCTCGCATTTGGATGTACTTTGACGGTGTGCTCCGCCGTTGTCTTCATTATGCCAAACTCTTGGCGGACTTCCCGCTTGTCTTGCCATGTGCAAGGGTGAACTTCCACGTTTTCTTTCATCTCCCTTCTGGTCGGACTTTACACTTTCTTCGCCATTCTCTCCTTCGCCTCGTGTAGTCATCCGCCTGCAAGAAACAAAATAAATTTATTTTAGATTCCCTAAAGATAACTTCTCAAGATAAGCTTTGAAAGATTTTTATAAATTTCATTTTCAGGCTTTTAATTTTCTTTCCGTCCAATTTCATTTGGCCATCCATTCTTTCGTTTTCCAAAATTTATTTCGCCATGTCCAATTTTATTTGGCCATATTTTCTTGCTTCGTCCGCTTTTACTTTGCCATAATCTCTATCGTTCAATTTATTTGGCCACGAATTTCTATCCTTTTCCAAAATTTATTTTGCCACGTCCAACTTTATTTGGCCATCGTCCGAAATTATTTTACCAAAATTCTAAACCATCCAAGATATTTTGCCGTAAATTTCAATCGTCCAAAGTCTGGCAAAATTTATTTAATCTTCCTAGAACGTTTGGCAAAATGTTTTTGATTTTCAAGGCTAAACATTCAATTTTTATTTTTTAAGATTCATACTTAGGCAAAACTTTTGAATTTTCCTCACCCCTCTAAGTATGGCGGACTTGCTAGTTGTTTTGGCCACTTAATTTCTTTCAATCCTCTCATGCCAACTTATCATGGACTAGGCAGATTTTTCTAAGTGTTGGGCTATTTTCCTTGGAGCAGACTTTGTCAAATTTTATGCCACTTCCTAGGGCGGACTTTACCAATTGTCTAGCCACTTCTTAATCTTGCTGGGCGGACTTCCACCTTTTCCTTGCCATCCACATTTAGACATGAGGCGGACTTGCCTCTTTGGCTAGCCATTTAGCTCTTGAACATGGGCGGACTTTACTTGTCCTTGCCATTCATTTTATGTCTAGGGCGGACTTGGGCTATTTGCTTGCCATTTTCTTCATTTCTCCAGGCGGACTCAGCCAAATGCCTTGCCACTTAACATTCTTCAAGGCGGACCTTACCAGATTTCAGGCCATTTCCATCAGGCTGACTTGTCTTAATCTTGTGCCACCTTCCTTAGAGTGGAATTTCTCCATGTTTGTGCCATTGCTTTAGGCGGACTTGGCTAAGTGTTGAGCCATCTTTTTCATGTCTAAGGGCGGCCTTCCTCATTTTCTTTGCCACTTGCTCTTCTACCCAAGGCGGACTTCCTTATTTTCTTTGCCATTGGACACTTTTGCTAAGGCGGACTTTGGCTTTGACCTGTCCATTCAACCTTTTCTTTGGGGCGGACTTCATCAGATGGCTAGCCATGCTGAGGGCGGACTTCATCATTTGTTAGGCCATCCACACTTTGTCCATGGCGGACTTTGACCTGTGGCTTACCATTGAATGCTTATGGCTTGGGCGGACTTCCTTCATTTTGATGCCACTTCAACATTTGACATGGGCGGACTTTAACCTCTTCCTAGCCACTTCATTTCTCACCCAAGGCGGACTTCAGTTTTTGTCTGTCCATTGCTTCATTTAGTGGGCGGACTTCAGCCTTTGGTTGGCCATTGCAAACCTTTTTCCAGCCATATAAGGGCGGACTTGATCAGATTTATTGCCATTGCATTGCTTGGCTGAAGGTGTTCACCATTGACTTGCCATGAATGTTCAGATTTCTCAGATTTTCCAGATTTCTCATGGATTTTCCATATGAATTTCTCAGATTTTTACATGTGTCTCAGACTTTTATCAATTTCTTGATGATTTCATGACTGATTTTTTTATCTAACTCACCATTCTCTGCACTTTTTCCAGAATTCCCTGTGATTTTCACCATTCTTGAGCAAATTTTCCAGATTTTCCGAACTTTTTATGTGATTTTCCAGAATTTAGCCATGATTTCAAAAAATTTTCGAATTGATTTTCTGAGAGTTTCGTTGATCTTTTCGAACTTCTGAGTGGATTTTTGAAACGTGACCTTTCCAAATATAGAAACTTTCTAAAAATAGAAATTTTAGGGATCTTAGAATTTCAAAACTGCCAAAAAAGTAGGTCCTAAAAATAGGGGGCCAGAGGTGAGAAACCCTAAAAACTTGGAGGTGTCGGAATTGACTGAAACGCAGTCGATCTTCGTCTCCCAGGCCTCTAAGCGCGATGGTGACGTTTATACAGTGATCTAGGCTCAATTTCTCCAACTGACTCAGGTGACCGTTCAAAACTCAAACTCCTCATTGCAAAAAGACTGGTGATAAGTTGCGACGCCAAGGCAAAACTAAAAAGCACAAAAATGAGGGTCCCCATTTGCAATGGGGGCGATGTGAAAAGGTCACAACATGACTCTTCTGTAAAAATCGTGCCATTGTTTCATGGGATTTTGGTGGATTATTTTCAAGAAATAAATTGTGGGCCTTCTGAAATTGTGCTGTTTTTTTGTGACTGATTTGTTTTTTTTAGCGCCTGAGAGAATTGCGCATGAGACCTCAGCTTCTTTGTGTGGTTTTTTTAAGGTTTATGGGTGTTTTTGAAGGGTTTGCACTGATCACGATTTCGTGGAGATTGACGGGATTTCTGTGCTCCCTCGACGAGAGTTTTTTTCTGTGCAAGCGTGACCTTGCAAGTCTCTTTTACCCGCATCGGTCTTTCTTCTTCTGTAATGCGTCGGGTCTTAGGTTTCTCTCTGGTCTGCGATTTTTGAAGAAAACTTTTTGATCGAAAGTTTTTTTTGTAGGCAACGCTTGTGTTTTTTTCAGAGGCTTTGTGTGGCGGATAAGGTTTAAAACCCTATGTTATTTTTTGCCGATCAAGGGTGTATTTGTGTTGTTTTCAATTTTGTGCATTGATGTTTTGTGTTTTGGGTTTTTAATAATTTTTTGTCCTTTAAAAAAATTTGTCTTGTGGGTTTTAATAATTTTTCTCCTTAAAAAATTCTGATGGGTTTTAATAATTTTTCTCCTTAAAAAATTCTGACGGGTTTTACAATTTTTGTCCCTATAAAAAATTATACTTGGGTTTTGGTTTTATGATATTTTGCCTAAAAAAATCATGGGAGGATTTATAATTTTTTCTTCAAAAATTAAGGGTTTGCTCCTGTATGCCCTAGTCAGGGTTTTCGCAGTTCGGGAGGGCTCTCTAGTTTCTGGAAAGGTTTTACCATTTTTCCTTAAAAATCTATTGCTACTGCTCTCTTGAATGCTGCAAAACCTTCTCCAATGATGCTCTCCTTCAAACCCTTGCTTCAACAATGAGAAAATAAGATAAGGCAAGCATTTTTATAAAAATAGAAGCATGCTTTTTTAATTTTGAACTTGTCTTTTTTCCCTCGTCTCTCCTAGGCATACTTTTTGAGCTCTAGTGGACAATTTTCTGTTATGTTTTCACTTTAGCTTTAGTGGACACCTCTAGGGTGCACTTTATCACTTAAAAAACATTTTTCATGATCAAAACTAGCAAAATCCTCCTTGAGTGTACACTTGTGAAGTCATGGGCACTTCTTTCAACATTGTGTTTTGACAGTTAACCCTTAAGGTACATGCTTGGGCGCTTAAACTTAAAACACACTTTTATTATGAGGTGCAGGCCTATGGGACATATTGCACTTTTTCAAAATTTTATATTGATATTGAGTGGGATGGGTGCACTTCAAGGGGTCTAGTTTACTTTTCCTCCTAATTTGTCATTGACTGAAGTAACTTTCTCTCTCCTGGTGCACCTCTAGAGGTGTTGATGCATTTTTGCTATATTTTCATTTTGATGTTAAGTTTCAAGACTTTAGTGAAAAGTACTTTTCCCTTATGTTTTGATATCCAAACACGACACACTCTCCTTGGCATGCTCCTCATCACTTATGCATTTTTTTCCAATTTGAAATCATCACAAAATGCTCCTCCTTTGCCTAAAGCACACTTTGTTTATCATTTCCTTGCATTAGAACACCTTTGCCTTTCTTCCATCATGCAAGTTATCATCCTTACCCTGCCCGATGTGTTGAAAAGTGTAATGTCCCCTTCCTAGTCAGTTCAGGTGATTGAGGGGTTTGCCTATCATTTTGACCCTCGTAGGTTGACAGATGTGATTAGAGGGTCTTTCTTTGCAGTTATCTAGAGTTTGGGACATTACTCCATAGTTTGATTCAAGTTTGGGCCATTGTAGAGGTTTATAGAGTGTTAATCAGGCACTTACTATTTATAGTAAGTCAGGCCATCAGAGGTTACTATTTCTGGCAGGGCACCTGGCTCAGTTGGCTATCTCAGTTTCGACCCAGTTTGGTAGTTTGTTGAGCAAACGGAGAATATTGGAGCATTTAATAATAATTAAATGATTATTATTATGACTTTATATTATAAAGTCAATTATTGAGGATATTAATTATTTAAATGGCTTATTATAAAGTATTTGATAACTTTATAATAAAAAGGGGCGAAATGATTATTAAGTGAGTATTTATTACTCATTTAAAAAGGGACGCCATTTATTGATTAATGAGCCTAAGTCTCGAAAAGGGCAAATTTAATATTATTAAATGCATTTTGAGTTGCTTTTTGGGGGTCGAGCCTCTTGGAGAAGATTATTTAATGTTTCAAGACAAATAGAACTCATTCATTATTGATTATTCAAATTTGTCTTCATCTCTCTGAGAATTTTGGAGTTTGTGAAACAAGGGTTTCTGCAAATCATATTTTGGAGAATGTTCCCTCTTTAAAATCAAGCATATTGAGGTTGTGAAAGATCAACTGAAGATTGCTAATCAGCGTGGCTTTATTCAAAAGTCATATTCGTGCTTACAAAGGAAGATTCAACAAGGGTTTGAGAAGAATTTGTTCATCAAAGCAAATAATCGATTTCTATCTTCTTGATTCAGTATTTAGGCATTTCTCTTTTCAGCCGTACGGCCTCCTTGTTTGCTGCTAAAGCCGTACCTTTCAGCTGACAGGCATGTGAACTCAGAGTAGAATCGCCTTGCTTTTTGGGTCAATTCCTTCACCAGTAGGGGCGCACATACTTTGAGAAGCATTGGGTGTTTTAATTGGCTGGAGATTATCATTTTCTAGACAAGTCGTACATTATTAGCTCTTCATTTATTGCTGCAATAAAATCAGGTTCTTTAATTCATATTACAGCTGCTTTTTACCTTGCATGTTTGCCTTTTTGTATTGTAATGAATCATTTGAAATAATAGAGGCAATCGCAGCTCAAAATATATGTTTATTGCTATTAGAATTCATTTCTTGCAATTTATCAATTCCTAGTATCATTTATTTCATAAAATCGCATAAACCCTTTTGGCAAAAATCACAAGAAAATACAAAAAAAACTCTTAAACCAGCAAAAACAAAAACAATCAATTGCATCCTTTGGTATCAGTTGGGGCTTAGAGACACCAAGTCTCTTACAATGGTATCAGAGCACAATTTTCCTGCCATCTTGTGCTTTTCAGATGATTTTACATGAGCAGAGACATTGTATTTTACACTAAGGGTAGAGGAACAGGTAAAGAGGATTGGACAGGTCCACTAGTTCTGGAAGGTGAAACAGCTTCAGGAATTCTGGGCATACACAGATCCAGTTCTAGCGGTAGTGAGAACAGTATCACTACCCTGATGGCAGATAGGGAGGTCACGAGAGAGACTCCTAGGGATCTAGGAAAGGAACATGCTAGAGGTGAGAGCCCAAAGATAGTACAAACGGAGTCATGATAACATGATGGACATGATGTCTCAGCTTATGGGCATGATGAGACAATATACACTACATCAGCATGTTTTCCAGATAGGACAGTCTAGCAAGCTGCAGGTGTAGAGCAGCCACAAGTGTTGGTACAACAACAATCATGCTTTAGCATTCCTGAGCGTAGACCTAGACAACCTACTTTCATTTCTAGGGAGGCCCCTTGAGTTCCTGAGGCAAAGCAATAGGGTCATCAACCAGAGTTCCAAACACAGCATGGTACTTCAGTGGCAGATGTGACTAGATTCTTTGCAGAGTATTCGATATTGGTTCCTGAGATCAGGCAGTTTTTGTCTTTTCATGAGTTCATGGATGTGCATAGACCCAAAGGTGTAGGTAGATTTGAGCGCAGTGCTCCCCAATACCAGCCACCACCACCATAGGTGAATCGGGATCTTCAACATGCAGTGAGCAAGATTATCTTACCTTACTTTGATGGCTTAGATAAGAGTTCAACGAGATCTTGGGTACAAAAGTTAGACAATTACCTATCTTTGAGACCGATCAGGAGGATGAGGCCATTAAATTTGCTACGCTGCATCTTGATGGATTGGCGCATGACTGGTGGCATCACGACATGTATACACTGGGTCATCACATGGTTACCACCTATTAGGAGTTCACGAACAGGCTCATAGAGCGTTTCAATAAGAAGGATCTAGAACTTTACTTAAAGAGCTAGCTCAGCACAAGCAATTAGGCAGTCTTGATAATTACATTAGTGAATTCCAGAAGGTTTCAGTTATGGTGACAGGCATATCTAAGAGGAGACTGGTCATCTTGTTTATTGAGGGATTGCATGAGCCTATGAGAGGATGGGTCAAAGCATTTGATCCCCCTACTCTTCAGGAGGCCATGCGGAAGGCATGTAGTATGGAACTTGCAGTACCTCACAACGAGTTTAATTCAGGTTCATCATCATAGGCCTAACAAACCATTTGATAAGAAGAAAGACCCGCCTGATCCAAAGAGGAATGCACCACCTTTTGACAGAGAAACTTTGAATGATTTGTGCAAGAAAAAGTTACGTTTTTGGTGCAAGGCCCCCTATGATGAAAAACATGTATGTCCTCTTCGTCCTAAGGCAAAAAGTAACCAAATGGAATGGTTTTATGAAGGGGAAGAGCAATCTGATTTGTCAGACCAGCAAGTTGATTCAAAGCATTCAGATGATGAGAGGTCTGAAAATGACAGTGGAAATGAAGGTGAAAAGAAACTATAGGAGGCACATTTGACTAGTCTACAAAGAGATGGATCTTTCAGGCTATGTGGGCTCCTAGTTGGTCAGAAAGTTATTACTCTACTTGACATTGGTGCAACGCATAACTTTATAGATGCACGTTTGGTAGAGAGGCGTGGTATATTGACATAAGAGTTTGAGGGTATTCGAGTAAAGGTGGCTGATGGGTACAACCTCAAATGTGACAGGAGAATATCAGTTCTTCCGGTGTGGCTCAACAACTATGAATTCAAAACAAATTTTTATGTTGTGAATATGGGGGATACTGATGTAGTACTTGGTATGGCATGGCTTCATGATTTGGGTGAGTTCACACTCAATCTTCGAGACATGGAGATGAAGTTCAAAGTTAATGGGAAGCCGCATGTGATAAAATCCATCAGAGAGAGTAATTTGAGAGTTGTATCATTCAGACGGATGGAGAGGCTCATTCGTTATGATATGGTGGATTGGGCTGCTGAGTGTATGTTGTTGCTAGCACAACAGGAGCAACAGAAGCATGATTATCATCTTGACATTCAGGAATTGAGAATTAAACACTCTAAAGTGTTTAGTGATATTCCACCTGGCAAACCTCCAGACAAGGGCATTGAGCATATTATCGAGTTGGAGGAGGGCGCAAAGCCCATTATGATCGCACCATACAAACATTGAAAGCGCCTCAAGGATGAGATAGAGAAGACAATTGATGAATTGTTAGCTATGGGGCATATCAAACCTAGCAAGTCACCTTTTGCTTTATCGGTAGTATTGGTGAAGAAAAAGGATGGGTCACTCAGGACATGTATAGATTACCGCTAGCTTAATAAGAGAACAATCAAAAACAGGTACCCTATACCCCGCGTAGATGAGTTGATTGATGAGTTGCACGGAGCTATCTTCTTCACGAAGATTGACTTGAGGTTCGGGTACCATCAGAGTCAGATGAGGGAGTAGGATACAGAGAAAATTGCTTTCAGATGCCATTGCGGTCACTTTGAGTTCTTGGTTATGCTATTTGGTTTAACCAATGCCCCTGCTACCTTTCAGGCCACAATGAATAGGGTTTTTGATTCTCAGCTGCAGAGATATGTTTTGGTCTTCTTCGATGATATTGTGGTGTACAGTAGATCATGGGAGGAGCTCACTTGGATACATTTTTGAGCATTTTGGCTAGTGAGTCCTTGGATGCCAAGGAGTCCAAATGTGAGCTAGGCATGGCTGAGTTGTTATATCTTGGTCATATCATTAGTGCCAAGGGAGTTAGTATGGATCCTGAAAAGGTCTGAGCTATAGTAGAGTGGCCAGTACCAGAGAACCTTGCCCAACTCAAAGGATTCATTGGGTTGTGTGCTTTCTACAGGCGGTTTGTTGGTGGGTTCTCTCGTCATGCAACACCCCTTACTGATCTGACGAAGAAGGGGGCATTCGTTTGGTCACCACAGGCTTGAGAGTGCTTTGACAAATTTAAGGTGATTATGACTTTGTGTCCAGTTCTTGCGTTACCAGACTTTACGAAGTCTTTTGAGTTGTATTGTGATGCCTTAGGGGAAGGCATTGGTGCCATATTGATGCAGGAGAGACACCCTATTGCTTTCGAGAGCAGGAAGCTTAGGGGTCTTGAGAGGCTTTACAACATCTATAACAAGGAAATGTTAGCCATCATGCACACATTTTTCTAAGTTCAAGCAATACCTAGTGGGCAGCAAATTCAATGTGCGTACAAATCATAATAGCCTGAAACACTTCCTTGGACAACAAGACTTAAATGAGAGGCAACAAAAGTGGGTCAACAAACTGCGGTCGTATGATTTTGATATCATCTTTATTAAGGAGAAACAAAATGTTGTAGTTGATGCCTTGTCTCGCAGACCCCAGTTGAATGCTATGGCACAGATTTCAGAGGACTGGAGACACCCAACAAACTACGGTCGTATGATTTTGATATCATCTTTATTATGGAGAAACAAAATGTTGTAGTTGATGCCTTGTCTCGCAGACCCCAGTTGAATGCTATGGCACAAATTTCAGAGGACTGGAGACACCGGATTATTGCAGAGTATGCTAAGAATCTTTGGGCTTCTAGCATTGTGGATGGGACAGAGCAGGATAGTAGATACACCATGGTGAATGACTTGATCATTTACAAGGGTAGGATTTTTCTGATTCCATATTCAGAGTTGAAGAACATAGTTCTGAGAGCCTTTCATGATCTTCCTATGGCGGGCCATCCCTGTTATTTCAAAACATATAAGCTGGTATGAGAACGGTTTACTTGGAAGGGGCTTAAGGCTAACGTTCTTCAATATGTGAGAGAGTGCCCTGTTTGTCAGCAGAACAAACAGGAACACACATCCTGCTAGCTTGCTTTAGCCACTTCTGATACCTGACAGGAAGTGGGAATGTTTATCGATGGATTTCATCACAGGCTTGCCGAAAGTCCAAGGGAAAGATTGCATTTACGTAGTTGTTGATTGGCTGACAAAATATGCACACTTTTTTCCGATTACCACTACATTTAGAGCATCGCTGACTGCAGAGCTCTTCTTTAGAGAGGTATTTAGGTTACATGGTTTGCCTCAGACTATAATCAGCGATAGAGACAGTTGGTTCATGAGCAAATTTTGGCAGGAGTTGTTCAAGCTATATGGAACCGAACTGACACCTAGTACCAGCTACCATCCACAGATAGATGGGCAAATGAAGATCGTGAATAAGTGAGTGGAAGGATATCTATGCAACTATATAGCGGGACAACAGAGAGCTTAGGTGAGGTGGATATACCTCTGTGAGTACTATTATAACTCTACTCACCACATGACCATATAGATGACACCCTTCATGGCATTATATGGGTATGAGGCGCCCAACTTTTTGGATTTGGTGCCGAGTGATAGCAGAGTGCCCAGTGCAGGAGATGTTTTATGGGATCAACATGATATTATGAGGTCTCTCAGAGACAACATACAGCAGGCACAAAATCAATAGAAGCAGTATGCTAATCAGAAAAGGGTTGAGCGTTCCTTCGCAGTGGGTGACACGGTGTATCTCATGTTACAACCTTATAGATAGTCTACTCTGCGGAAGAGTGGTGCAGAGAAGTTGAAACCTCGTTACTATGGTCCATTCAGAGTTATCAGACGAGTGGGCGAGGTTGCATATGAGTTGGATCTATCGACGGATAACAGGGTTCACAATGTGTTTCATGTTTCTCGCCTAAAGAAGGCGTTGGGTCAGCATGTGATTCCCTTTCCAGTACTGCCACCCCTTGATGACGAGGGGAAATTGATTCTAGTACCTGAGGCTTTCCTCGATGTTAGAGAGAGACACCTACGAAGGCAGGTTATTAGGGAGTATTTGATTAAATAGAGAGACTTGCCGGTTGAGGATGCTACACAGGAGACAAAGGAGGTTTTACAGCATCTGGAGTTCAGATTGCTTGAGGACAAGCAATTTCAGGGAGGGCGGACTGTAATGTCCCCTTTTAGTCTTCATCTCTCGAACAATTTGTCTTCATCTCTCTGAGAAGTTTGGAGTTTTTGAAACAAGGGTTACTGCTAATCAGATTTTGGAGAACGTTCCCTCTTCAGAATCAAGCATATTGAGGTTGTGAAAGATCAATTGAAGATTGCTAATCAGTGTGGCTTTATTCAAAAGTCATATTCGTGTTTACAGAGGAAGATTCAATAAGGGTTTGAGAAGAATTTATTCATCAAAGCAAAGAATCAATTTCTATTTTCTTGATACAGTATTCAGGCATTTCTCTTCTCAATTGTACAGCCTCCTTGTTTGCTGCTAAAGCTGTACCTTTCAGTTGGCAGGCATGTGAGCTCATAGTAGAATCGCCTTGCTTTTTGGGTCGATCCTTCACCAGTAGGGGCACACATACTTTGAGAAGCATTGGGCATTTTAATTGGCTGGAGATTATCATTTTCTAGACAAGCCGTACATTATCAGCTCTTCATTTATTGCTGCAATAAAATCAGGTTCTTTAATTCATATTTCAACTTCTTTTTACCTTGCATGTTTGCCTTTTTGTATTGTAATGAATCATTTGAAATAATAGAGGCAATCACAGCTCAAAATATATGTTTATTGCTATTAGAATTCATTTCTTGCACTTTATCAATTTCTAGCATCATTTATTTCAGAGGATTGGAGGCACCGGATTATTGCATAGTATGCCAAGAATCCCTGGGCTTCTGGCATTGTCGATGGGACAGGGTAGGATAGTAGATACTCCATGGTGAATGACTTGATCATTTACAAGGGTAGGATTTTTCTGATTCTAGATTCAGAGTTGAAGAACATAGTTTTGAGAGCCTTTCATGATCTTCTTATGACGCACCATCCCGGTTATTTCAAAGCATATAAGTTGGTACGGGAATGGTTTACTTGGAAGGGGTTTAAGGCTGACTTTCTTCAATATGTGAGAGAGTGCCTTGTTTGTCAGCAGAACAAACTGGAACACGCATATCCTGCTAGCTTGCTTTAGCCACTTCCGATACCTGACAGGAAGTGGGAATGTTTATCCATGGATTTCATCACGGGCTTGCCAAAAGCCCAAGGGAAAGATTGCATTTATGTAGTTGTTGATCGACTGACAAAATATGCACACTTTTTTCCGATTACCACTACATTCACAACATCGCTGACTACAGAGCTCTTCTTCAGGGAGGTATTCAGGTTACATGGTTTGCCTAGATAGTCGGTTTATGAGCAACTTTTGGCAGGAGTTGTTCAGGCTATGTGAAACTGAACTGACACCTAGTACTAGCTACCATCCATAGATAGATGGGAAGACAAAGATCGTCAATAAGTCGGTGGAAGGATATTTGCGTAACTATCTAGTTGGACAACAGATAGATTGGGTGAGGTGGATATACCTTTGTGAGTACTGTTATAACTCTACTCACCGCATGACCATACAAATGACGCCCTTCATGGCATTATATGGGTATGAGGCGCCCAACTTTTTGGATTTGGTGCTGAGTGACAACAGACTGCCCAGTGCAGGAGTTGTTTTACGGGATTAGCAGGATATTATGAGGTCTCTCAGAGACAACATTCAACGGGCACAAAATCAGCAGAAGCAGTATGCCGATCAAAAAAGAGTTGAGCATTCTTTCGTAGTGGGTGACATGGTGTATCTCATGTTACAGCCTTATAGATAGTCTACTTTGCGTAAGAGTGGTGCAGAGAGGTTGAAACCTCGTTACTATGGTCCATTCAGAGTTATTAGACGAGAGGGCGAGGTTGCATATGAGTTGGATCTACCGGTGGATAGCAGGGTTCACAATGTGTTTCATGTTTCTTTCGCTTGAAGAAGGTGTTGGGTCAGCATGTGATTCTCTCTCCAGTACTACCACCCCTTGATGGTGAGGGGAAATTGATTCTAGTACTTGAGGCTATCCTCTATGTCAGAGAGAGACACCTACGGAGGTGGGTTATTAGGGAGTATTTGATTAAATAGAGAGACTTGCCGGTTGAGGATGCTACATGGGAGACAAAGGAAGTTTTACAACATCCGGAGTTTAGATTGCTGAGGACAAGCAATTTCAGGGAGGGCGGACTGTAATGTCACCTTCCTAGTCAGTTCAGGGGATTGAGGGGTTAGCCTATCATTTTGACCCTTGTAGGCTGACAAATGTGATTAGAGGGTCTTTCTTTGCAGTTATCTAGAGTCTGGGACATTACTCCATAGTTTGATTCAGGTTTGGGCCTTTGCAGAGGCTTACAGAGTGTTATTCAGGCACTTACTATTTATAGTAAGTCATGCCATCAGGGGTTACTATTTCTGGCAGGGCACCTGGTTCAATTGGCTATCTCAATTTCGACCCAATTTGGCAGTTTGTTGAGCAAATGGAGAATATTGGACCATTTAATAATAATTAAATGATTATTATTATGACTTTGTATTATAAAGTCAATTATTGAGGATATTAATTAATTAAATGGCTTATTATAAAGTATTTGATAACTTTATAATAAAAAGGGGCAAAATGATTAATAAGTGAGTATTTATTACTCATTTAAAAGGGGATGCCATTTATTGATTAATGAGCCTAAGTCTTGAAAAGGGCAAATGTAATATTATTAAATGCATTTTGATTTAATTTTTGGGGGTCGAGCCTTTTGGAGAAAGTTATTTAATGTTTCAAGACAAATAGAACTCACTAACTATTGATTATTCAAATTTGTCTTCATCTCTCTGAGAATTTTGGAGTTGAAACAAGGGTTTCTGCTAATCAGATTTTGGAGAACGTTCCCTCTTCAGAATCAAGCATACTGAGGTTGTGAAAGATCAACTGAAGATTGCTAATCAACGTGGCTTTATTCAGAAGTCATATTTGTGCTTACAAAGGAAGATTCAACAAGGGTTTGAGAAGAATTTATTCATCAAAGCAAATAATCGATTTCTATCTTGATTCAGTATTCAGGCATTTCTCTTCTCAACCGTACGGCCTCCTTGTTTGCTGCTAAAGCCGTACCTTTCAGCTGGCAGGCATGTGAGCTCATAGTAGAATTGCCTTGCTTTTTGTGTCGAGTCCTTCACCAGTAGGGGTGCAAATACTTTGAGAAGCATTAGGCATTTTAATTGGCTGGAGATTATCATTTTCTAGACAAGCCGTACATTATCAGCTCTTCATTTATTGCTGCAATAAAATCAGGTTCTTTAATTCATATTACAACTGCTTTTTACCTTGCATGTTTGCCTTTTTGTATTGGAATGAATCATTTGAAATAATAGAGGCAATCACAGCTCAAAATATATGTTTATTGCTATTAGAATTCATTTCTTGCAATTTATCAATTCCTAGCATCATTTATTTTAGAGGACTGGAGTCACCGGATTATTGCCGAGTATGCCAAGAATCCCTGGGCTTCTAGCATTGTTGATGGGACAGAGCAGGATAGTAGATACACCATGGTGAATGACTTGATCATTTACAATGGTAGGATTTTTTTGATTTTAGATTCAGAGTTGAAGAACATAGTGTTAAATTTAAAGATCAGATTAACATGCACATAAATTAATTCAAAACACAAGACACAATAGATACCCTGGGAAAACCCTCCTCTTGAGGGAGAAAAACCCAGGCAATAATATCTCTTAGATTATTGAATCTCAATAAGAAAACTCCTTTACAATAGAGGCCAATAATGAGCCCAAAAGAATGCACAATAAGCTGATTCTCACACAACAATATGACAATGATAATCTCAGACTTTGATAACAGATCGACTAATTTGCTCTGCTTCTTTCTCTTATTCACACCTTAGACTAGTGAATGGATAGTGTAAATTGGATAATCAATGATGTACAAATGATGTTGTATATATACAAAATAAGAGAAGAGACGAAACTCTTCAAGACTAAGAGTCGGCTGCAATATAGATAACAAACATATAATAACAAGAGGTCGGCCTCTCTAAGAAATATGCGCCTCTCCAAAGTCTTCAAGTCGGCCTCCAATGATATCTAATGTGTAGAGAATGATCGCATCTAATAAGGAGAGAGTCGGCACACTTCAGAACTCATGCCATTTCAAAAATAGGAAACTCTATAAATTAAATAGCTCTTAAGCTATTATTTAATTTATTCAATCAAGAACAAACCATAGGTTGGAAGTGACAACTGAAGCTGTCATAAACATCAACACATAGTTTTGAGAGCCTTTCATGATCTTCCTATGGGGGGCTATCCCAGTTATTTCAAAGCATATAAGCTGGTACGGGAACGGTTTACTTGGAAGGGGCTTAAGGTTGATGTTCTTCATTATGTGAGAGAGTGCCCTATTTGTCATGCTGACAAACAGGAACACACATATCCTGCTGGCTTGCTTTAGCCACTTCCGATACCTAATAGGAAGTGGGAATGTTTATCGATAGATTTCATCACGGGCTTGCCGAAAGCCCAAGGGAAAGATTGCATTTATGTAGTTGTTGATCGGCTGACAAAATATGCACACTTTTTTCTGATTACCACTACATTCACAACCTCGCTGACTGCAGAGCTCTTCTTCAGAGAGGTATTCAGGTTACTTGGTTTGCCTCGGACTATAGTGAGTGATAGAGACAGTCAGTTCGTGAGCAATAGGCACAAAGGAAATGTTAAAAACAAAATGAAATGAGGTCTTCTTGTGACATTGGCAATTGACCTGGGAACCATTTGCTACAAAGCATCTTTCTTTTACAAAAATTAGTAACCCTTGTAATCAAAATATTAGCAGGACATTTGCTTGGTTTCCCAGCTACCTCAAACTCACCCAACTCACAGTGACTCAGCAAATCAACTGCAAGAGTCATCTCACCACTCAATGTAAAGCTGACAGACTAATATATATAAAGAAAATGATGATGGTACATCCATAGAAGCATGAATCTGCAAAAAATCTTGAAAATCGTGATTTTTAAAAAATCCTGGACCTTGCCGATTTTTTCCTCACAAAAATCGCGATTTTTTCCGGCAGTCAACGCCCAGAAAAAATCGTTGAAAATCGGGTTTAAAAAAATCGGGCAAAAAGTCAACTAAAAAATTTGCAGGAAAATAAAACCCTAAAACGCGTTTTTTCACTAATTATTTCAACGCGATTTCTACTTTCCGGCATATTTTGGACGCGTCTTTCATTTTGCGGGGTCAACTTTCATTTTTGGAGCTCTTTTCTCAGTCGCGCGAAAATCAGGAAGGCCTTTAGGGTTTGCATAAGGCGTGAAAATCAGGAAGGCATTTAGGAGCATCAGCATATAGGTATTTATTTCCCTTTCGCCATTTTCACGTATATGCGTTGCCTATAGCAGGATCATTTTTTTGTTTTATTTTTTCAAGCTGTTTCGTTTCTCTTTATTCTGTATTTATTTCCATATTGTTGCTTCTCCTTATTTAAATATTCAATATTGTATTTATTTATTAAAATATTCCTTATTATTTATTTAAATATTTCTTATTTATTTATTTATTAAATTGAAAACCTAATCCCCATCATTAGTGATACACATATTTAGAAAGTTCATTTATTTATTTATACGTGAACTTTTTAAAATTGAAAACCTAATCCCCATCATTATTTATTTATTTCATTAGTGACATATACGTGAACTTTTTTAAATGTGAAATATACGGGGCCAATTTTTTCAATTTTTGCAATTGCAAGTTACAATGAACAAGCACCCGTTAAGGTTAGCTCATAAACCAAAACGTTGCTGAAAGTAACTCTAACCAGAATGTACACCAGGATCCCGATGTGGGCAAGGTGTGAGCATTGGTCAGAGGATCTTAAAGGAAATGCTGAAACAAGAACTCTAACCAAGAGATGCGTCGGCGAACGACGGGCATACGGTCAGAGGATCCCTATCTATTGCAATACAGAAAATTAACTCAACACCAAGTATGTGCTACTCAATCCATGGTGGATAAGAGGCGACCATATGGCGGAGACTAATGAAATTACAATGCAAATTAAGTAAACAGGCGGCAAGCCAGCCTCTTCCACTTATTCAGTGGGCAGTTACAAACATTGAAAATTGCAAGAATAAGAAAGATGCTAACAGTACTACTGTTCAGCTTACAATATGTTGAAGATTGCCTGCAAGATCAAGAATTAGAGAATCTCAAAGAGCCGTAATAGTAAGGATGTCATCCAATAGATCAATTGTGAAGTTCTAACTCCCTCCCTTCACTCATACACAATTTTCCAAAGTCTGATATGACAGACCAGCAACATGAATATCAGACCTACACTCTAATTCTTCAATGAAATGCTCATATCTCACCCAATACCCACCCAAATGAAGTGAAATCAAAAGCTGGAAACTCTAAGAAGTGTGGCGACCAAGATAGAAGACCCCTAACAACTCAAATACCCCGTATTTATTTCCTACACAAATCCCAATGCAAACAGAATGGTACGGACCAGCAAGAGGGGCGACTTCCTTAGATAAATTCAAGTTCTTCAAAATAAAATCTGCAAATTGGTGGAAAGAGGCGCCCACCCTAGACAAGAAGAGATAAACAACACCCAGAATGATATCTTTTTGTATTTTTGAAATATGAATAAAAACTACAATCAGCTATGTTCTCAGCAACTCCAGAAAATGACATGAAAATGCAAATAACTGAACTACAAATGCATTAACTCACAACAAAGCAATCCTCACTACAGAATTCACTCAAAACAAGCAAACCTCTCCACTAGGTGTTGTCTCACAAGCACGAAGTTGAGCCAAGCTAGGAGGCATTCATTCCTCGAAGCAATCCTCTCACCATTTCGGCAGCATAACTTTACTCAAGATGTTGGATGATGAAAATGAAGACCAAGACCTCATTTTAAAGACTTGAGATGACTTTCCAGAAGCTTCTAGAAACCTAGCATTTCAAATTTTGAGTAACTCCTTTTCCCTCCAAAGATGGCGTTCCTTTTGTCTTAAGCAATTTTGACTTTTTAATTTAAAATATTCTCCTCAAGATGGGCGTCCCTTTCCAAACATTGATTTTTGAGCTTTAGAAAAATATTAAATATCCTCATGAGGCGCCACCCCTCAAAGACCACTTTTAAAAACAACTTAAGTTCAATCACTAGGCTAAGGGGGGGGTCAACAGCAAAATATAACATTATAATGTGACTTTATTAAAATAATCCAACTTATCTCTCCAAACGTGCCCCAAAGCCAAAGCTGAGCAACCCAACTAAACATACTGAAGTAGAAGGTCAATCGAGCCAAACCCAACAGGACCACTGCCAGAAATAGAATTTACTAAAAATAGTAAATTCGTGAAAGTGCTCAAAATGCCGAGAAGAACACATCACCGAAAAGCTCACAAAAAACCTAGAAGGAATCCACAGTTCAATCACCAATCCGTGAGCACAAAAAACCACCAACCAAGAAACCCTAATTTCACCACCGAGAAGCCTACAGGTCTCCAGAATAGGCCAACAGTCAAACAGAAGAAATCATGTTCGAGAAGGGGACATTACAAAATGTCTGGCTATTTTTTCCAAATTCCAAAAGTCATTGCAATTTCTTGACGAATTAAACTGTAGAGTGAAAACTTTCAGATATCCTCATCATGCTTTTGAAAATAGAATGAAAGTTCCAAGGAAAACAATAATATTTGTCATTTTATTGCCTGGGCTTGCGTCTATGTATTAGGAACATAGCTGAAACAACATTTAAGCATTAGTTTTGATAGATTGCAAAGAATATAAGACAAACAAACACAATATATTTTTTTAAGATTTTTAATACAAACAAACAAGCTGCAACTCCTTATTTAAGACAAAGTGCAATGTAATCAGCGATATGAATATAAACAAAAAAGATCTATTTTCTACAATTCACGGGTTAAAATCTCTATTTTATTTGTTCTCTATATCTCTATGCTATGGAAATGACCTTAAGTTTAAAAAAAAGAAGGTTTTGTCTATTTTTCTACATTTTTTTACCTTTTTTTTCAAATCCGATGTTTTCCTGATTTTTTCACGATTTTTCAAAAAATCCTGATTTTTTGGTTTGCCGATTTTTTCCCCAAACGATTTATGTATGCTGCTATGGGTACATCCAAGATGAATCCATTATTCAGACAATTCATTATTTATATATTATTCTGATTTACAGGGAAATTAAAACCATGATCATACATCATTATGCCATTCTTTAAGCTGTAAAGGATGACGTCTATAAACTTATTGTTGATACATGTTACATAGCATGAAGCATATAGAAATAAAATCATTGGCAGTAAGCCAACTTCAATTCTAGATCTCATGGGTGAAACCATAACATACTGCCTAAGCTCTAGTTGCACTACTGATTGTGCCCCAGCTGTATCAACAGCTAAGGTCCTCTTTTGGAATTATTGCCTCAATTTCTACAATCTCATATAGATGATTTGTGCTCTTCTAGATTAGTGGCTTTAGTATCTATGCTTCAACTGCTGTAACAGAGTTGGAGACTGTAGTGAACTAACACTATGTCATGCATCCTTTTTTTTCTGTTTGTTGTTTGTTTGTCTTTGAGTGGATGTGCTTGAAACCTAGGTATGCTTGTAATTGGAAGCTTTAAAGTATGGCCAAAAATATGGAAACTAAGCTGGCAGTTATCGATACATTGAATGCAAAGTTCCACACACCGCATAACTATTGTATCATATATTACAATAGTTGATTAGTAAGCTTGGTAGAATGAAATTAATTAAGCATTGAAGACTAAAAATGACACTAGGCTACAATGCAAAATTGGACCTGGCCACTAGGGCAGGTACATCTATCTGCTAAGGTATATTTCTTAGCCTTTATTGCTAAATGATAGCCAAAAAAATTTTGTATACTTTTGCATTCGCTGAAAGATGAAATGCCATATCCTCCAGTCTCTAAACATCCTTCTAATGCAGAAGTGGTCTTCAAAGATGTCTGAATTTGCATTAAACAATTCATCATGGAAGAAAGCTGAGTTAGGAAAGTACTCCAAATTAGTCTCTCTCACATATTCATGCATTTCTCCTGTTCTGATATGTTTTTCTGCCCGAATCTATCAATACTATCACAATTATAGCCCGCTATTGACTGGAAATATTCTTTCAGGATTATTCTTTTGGAATATATTGTTTGCAACAAATGAAATCAGTGACAAACTGGATAATATCGGGGTAGGCAAACTCCTTAGTATCATTATATTTTGTCATGGGCATGAGGGCCAATGCATGTTTACAAATGAAATTATTTTTTGATATGGCCTTCTCCACAAAATCTTACCCATGCCAATGCATGTTTACAAATGAAATTATTTTTTGATATGGCCTTCTCCACAAAATCTTACCCATGCAAGTTTCCATTCTCTTAGATGATGACATCTAAGGAATGGGCTGCAGTTGCCCTTTAACATGGTGGAGTATCTTTCCATCAAAATTCTGTTGGCAACAGCTAAGGATAAGTGTTTCTGTTAATATTCTGGACTTTATTGTTTGTTTTTCTTACACCTTGTTGCTTTGAAATGGTTAACACTTGGGTTTTCTTGGTATGTACATTTATTATTATTCTTTTGCTACAAGGATAATATTGATATTCTATTGATGTGTTGGCAAAATGCCTTCAAAAGAGACAGGAAATCAGATGATGTATCTTTCCCAGATATTTTGTTAACAGAATTTTAACAGTTCAATAAATAGACAATTAGATATACATTAATGCATGTAAAATAGTTATAAGTTGACATCAGGGGACAGCTAGTAAGCAAGACGGCTCAGAACAGAAACTACCAAGACAGAACACCGGGCAACTAATATGATGCAGAGAGATCATGTGGCAGGAGCCAACGATGGTGAAAGCAGCTTGGAAATTTGGAGTACCATATCAGAACTTGAATTCCATGGAAGAGCTGACTATTACTAACTTGATAGGGAACCTGTTGTGCTCTCTGTTTCTCTAAAGATGTCCCATATTGTTCTTTACTTCACTCCTTATCTTGAGCTAATAAGATCAGATGGACACATCAGTCACCATTTTTATGCCATTCAATAGTGAGGTGTAATGTCCCCTTCTTTAGCATGACTTTTCTCGACGCATCATAGCCTATTCGAGATCAGAGGCCCGGCAGGAATTAGGTTTCGCTGGTGGTTTCTTGTGCTCACGGATTGGCGTTTGAATTGCGGATTCCTTCTGGGTTTTTCGTGAGCTTTTCGGTGATGTGTTCATTTTGGCATTCTGAGCACTTTCACGAATTTACTATTTTTAGTAAATTCTATTTCTGGCAGTGGTCCTGTTGGTTTCGGCTCGATTGACCTTCTACTTCAGTATGCTCAGTTGGATTGCTCAACTTTGGTTTTGGGGCTCATTTGGAGAGATAAGTTGGATTAATTTTAATTAAGTCACATTATAATGTTATATTTGGCTGTTGACCCCACCTTGGCCTAGTGATTGAACTTATGTTGTTTTAAAAAGAGGGTCCTTGAGGGGTGGCGCTTCATGAAGACTTTTCATTATATTCTTAAGTCAAAAACCAATGTATGAAAAGGTACGCCCATCCTTGGTGAAGATTATTTTAATTAAAAAGTCAAATTGCTTCTAGACAAAGGGGACGCCATCCTTGGAGGGAAAAGGAGTTACTTTAAAATTTGAAAATAGGGTTTCTAGAAGCTTCCAGTGTGCCTTTGCAAAGTTATAAAAGGAGGTCTTGGTCTTCAGTTTGATCATCCAACGTCTTGAGTAAAGTTATGCTGCCGAAATGGTGAGAGGATTGCTTCGAGGAATGAATGCCTCCTAGCTTGGCTCGACTTCGTGCTTGTGAGACAGCACCTAGTGGAGATATTTCTTGTGTTTGAGTGCATTTTGTAGTGAGGTATGCTTTGTTGAGAGTTATTTGCATTGGTAGTTCAGTTATTTGCATTTTCATGTCATTTTCAGAGGTTGCTGAGTTCATAGCTGATTGTCATTTTCACTTATAATTCAAAAATACAAAAAGATTTCATTCTGGGTACTTTACATTCTGACTGGTCTTGGTAGGGCGCCATTTTCTGTCAAGTTTCATAATTTTTAAGCAAGTGTGGATTTTTATTTAGAGAAATCGCCCTTCTCAAGGGGGCCGTACATTTTGTACTTGCATTGGAGTTGAGATAAAATTAAATTCTGCAGATTGGGTCAGTTTTCCAGTCCTCACTTGGGCGCCTTGGTCATAGAGGGCTGTTGCATTTCATTTGGGGTCAAACGGTTGAGAATTGTGAGAGTTGTGAGCATTTCAATTTAATTCTGTGTTGCTGTTTACCAGTTTCAGACCTTGTGACAGTCATAACAGTTTGCATTTTGAGTGGTTCTTGAGTTGGGAAGGTGATAGGAAACTTAGGGAATTCATTGAGGAAGACATACTTGTTATTGCTAAGAATAAAGAGCTGTATTTACTTGATATTGCAGGCAATCTTCACATATTGTAAGCTGTACAGTAGTACTGTCAGCAATTTTAATATTCTTACAATTTCCAATGTTTGTATCTGCCCACTGAATAAGTGGAAGAGGCTGGCTTGCCGCCTATTTTCTTAATTTGCTTTGTAAACTCAAAGTCTCCGCCATATGGTCGCCTCTTGTCCATCATGGACTGAGTAGCACATGCTTGGTGTTGAGCTACTTTCCAGTTTTGCATTAGATAGGGACCCTCTGACCGAATGCTCGTCGTTCGCCGGCGCATCTCGTGGTTAGAGTTCTTTCCAGCATTTACTTTTGAGACCCTCTGACCAATGCTCACACCTTGCCCATATCGGGATCCTGGTGTACATTCAGGTTAGAGTTACTTTCAGCATCGTTTTGGTTTTCTGACTAACCTTAACGGGTGCTTGACTCATTGTAAGTTGCCTTGAAAATTTGAAAAAAATTGGTCCGGTATATTTCATGAGGGTCCTGTATAATCTGCATGCAGTAGTTGATTCTCCTAGGAACCTTATATCTTGAATACTTACTGAGGCTGTGAGGCATCAATATTCGTAGTCTCAATCATACATCTTTAATATGAGAATCCAAAACTGATATGACAACCATATGAATTGTTGATAAAATTATATTCCAGAAGAGAACCCTTTTAAGTTATGGTAATTGATATTAAAACAGTAAAATCTACACCAATTCTTCGGGATGGGGACATCAAGGGATGGAGGGACATGTTTTTGTAATGGGTTTTTGGGCAGGCTATATTTTAGGGGATGGCTATTAAAGAGTAGGGAGAATTTAAAATATAAGGAAATTTCAAATATTCATATGACAACATTGATAAGACATTCATCATATATATTATAGAATCTTAATACATAACAGTAGACTTGAATTGAGATTTCACATGAGAATCAAGAAACAAGTTAGAAAAAATTCATTGGGTTGAATGTTTCACTATCAATGTTCATATATATTATGTAAAAATTAGAACAAAATGGCCAAAGGCTGCAAGTTTCAATTTCAAAATGAAAAAAACATAGAGAACATGTTACTGTCCCTAATCAACATCTGGTAACACTGCATCAAAATCAGAGTTTCTGAGTAATTGCCGCTATGAGAAGCTGCCTCATCTAGTGAAACCTGAACCAATCCCTTTTGTGCCTCCTCAATCAACATCTCAGCTTGCAGTTGAAGTTTGATGATACTTAGAAGTTTGTCGATTCTGAAGCCACAAGGCAATATGCATGCTACAAACTTCTCTGCTCATTAAGAGATAAGCTTGTTCCTCTTGACTGATTGATTGAAGTTGTATGTTGACTAATATATCTCTGTAGTAGAGGAATTGACAACTTGTGAAAGGAGGTGAGTGACAAGCATCCTCAACTTTGGTGCATGCTTTCCATGCCACATCCACCATCCAATAGGGTTAGTTTGAATTAATGTAGCTTTATCCATCCTTGCCTTTGGTTTGCTAAATGTTTGACCTCAAAGATAGACAAAGGCTAGCTATTATGTGTGAAGTAAAGTAGACTCCTCATTAGTGTACAGTTTTTGAAGGGCCTTCATGAGCCCTTTTTTCACCTTTGCATCATGAGATGGAGGTACTCTCCTAGGACTAGCTACATACCATTTGGGATTTAGAGCATAGGCTAGCATATGAAGTGTTCATACTTCATAGTGTTCCACAACTGTGTCACAATAGACCTAATATGCTTATAAAATCCTAAAGTAGGATTCCTACTATGAACGGTTTGCTTCATTTGTCCAAGCATGCTATCAACTGTATAATAAATCTCTTTAAGGCTAGAAGAGTTTGTATCATCGTATCTTATGACTTGCAAAACAAGTGAGATGAGGGAAAAAACATATTTGCAAACAAGTTACAAAAAATTAAAATTTCAAAAAGATTAAAGCTCAAATGACATAATGAATGCTATTACAAAGAATGAAAATAATTTATTAGTTAGAAACACTAATATATTAATTTAAAAAAAAAATAATAATAAAACTAGCAATTTCTTACCTCATTGTGGACCACATATCATCATCAAGGATCTTATATTTTTTACTTTTTCCTTCAGCTGTGCTTGCCTTTTTACCCCAATCTAAATTAATCATCATTAATTGTAAAGGATTTTACACCTCAAGGATCTTCTCTCACAAAATGAAGCAGTTGGCATATCTAGTGTTCATGGGCTTGAGAAATTCTTTCCTCATAAAAATCTTGAACAGAGCCATTGAGGTGTGATGGTTGCAAATAAACATTTGTATGTCTCTAGCTTCTGCTGCCATTGCCATTGCCCAATGCATCTACCCAATATCTTTTGAGGCATTGTTCAATGCATGAACACAACATGGGGTCCAAAAAATGTGCTTGCAAACACCCTCCACCATCAAGCCAACTAACTTACATATATGGGTCGAATCACACCACTTGTATAACATTATAGGGCTCAACCTCGTCTATGGCATTCTTGAAAATCTGAAATTTGAATTTTGCATCCTTCCTCTTCTTTGAACAATCAATAGCTCTAAGAAAATAAGGGCCAACTGAACATCTAACAATGATATTGACAAGTGGCTGATGTTTAATATTGGTCCACCTATCCATGATGATAGAGCAACCATGCCATATCCAAGTTTGCCTAGTTTCCTCTATCAGCATACTCACCTTAAAATATTCTCTATCGAGGGTGTTGCGTAGCTTATGTTCTCTAGGGAGGCCAAATGAGGGACCAACAACAATTGCATATTTGAACATTTGTTTGAACCATCGAGAACATGCCACATGAAATGGTATGGCATGGGCAAAGAAAAATTGAGCAATTGAAGACTCAATCATCTCTTGTGATTGCATTTTAAATAACCCTAAAACACTAGTAGCTCTTTTCTCTCCCTTGGTAGAACCCTCTCTCCTTTGATTCCCAACATCTATGGTTTGGGTAGGCAATGAGATGCTAGGCTGCATGTTCTCTATTGATGTTCCCATATTTATTGTCTCTCCCTCCATGTGCAACCTAGTCATCTTGACCTTTTTGCTTTCTTAGCTAGGGTTATTCTTTCACAGCCTTTTTACCCTTAGTTCAGTTATACACAAAAAATTAGAACAAACCCTTGTATAGCTTCCCTTACAGCCTTTGTTGCACAAATGACATAGCCACACTCTACTTCTTGTTGATTTTATTTCTTGTTTTTGTCTATGGCTGTTGCAAATTGTAAAAGAGGTTTTTTATTTATTAAATATGCCTTTTAGATAGGTTTTGAGGAGTTCAGAAGGGCATTCAAATGGTTTACTTGAACTCATAGCCCCTACAACATTCCCACTCCTAGAAGAACCCCCAACAATACTTCTATGCCTCGCTGAATTTGAACCTCGTCACCTTCATTAGCCTCACTATTGCTCATTGTTTTTTTTGTTGAAATTCAAAACACAGCTGCAAGTGCAAATATAAAAAACAAACACCCTTCCTAAGTGTTTGGAACTTCCAAAAAAATGCAAAGGAATTTGAGCAAATGAACAGTGGATAGCAAACATACATCAAATGATGTAGATTTGATCCTCTATCACTTTCTTCCCACTGTTGTTCTCGTCTCTTCTTGCTGCTGCTCTCTCTTTTTGTTTTTTTCTTCACAAATTGAAAAATGAAAAAATGAGTTTGTTTTTTTGTTTTTAGTTTAGTGTGGCTGTTTTAGGTTTAGGGTTGGTGTAAAGGGGTGTGGGGGTCCTTGTGGGCCCTCCCATGCTTTTTTTTTTTTTTTCAAAAGTGCATTTAAAGGTGTGCTTGGGCCATAGGGGACAACTAGCCATCCCTTGTCACCATCTGGCTTTTCCTGTCTCAAATTGGCCATCCCTAAAACATTTCTGTTTTTCTTTTTTTGAAATCGGCAATTGGTTGGAGGCATTTCCTACCTATCCATGTCCTTGAGATGTCCCCTATAGGGAAGGGGGTCAAAACATACAGGGGGCATGTCCCTGGGTACATAGAGTAAAATAAATTTAGGATCAAAGCCTGATGATATTGCAAAGCTCTAGTTTAAAGTGAAAATTTCTGGTTGTGTGATTTAATCACAAATCCTAAATCAATGCCATGGATTGTGTTATAAATGCAGATTTGTATATTCCATTGTGCTTATTTGATTTTTAATTTGGTTATCATTTTCATCGGGACAATTTTTAAAAATGCCATTGGAGTAGAATTTCAAAGCTTACTGAGCTTATTGTTTTTGGTATGTGTCTTGATATTGAGTTGGATTTTGTAGAGTAAAATAAAACTAAGTTATTTTCCTTGGGTTTTCTCTGACTTGTGTTTACTGCTATTATGATCCTTATGTAGAAAATTATGTGGAAGATTAACAAATCAATAGTCAAGGAGTTTCTGCCAACAGAGCCAGTTGATTTCCCGATTGAACCATGGTGGGGTGTCTGTCTTGTCAACTTTACCTTGGAGGAGTTTCGGGTGAGTTTGAATCTGTCCCATAGAATTTTGTTGTTACAATTCTCCTACTTGCATGAAAGTCAAAAATTAAATTTTTTATATACTTCTTTTGCAATGAAAACATTGCTACCATTGTAGGAACAGAAGTTCAAATTTATTTCTTAGCAAGTTGGAAAATGTTGGTGCTGTAAGTTGAGGATTTGTACCAATAATGCAGTCTGGTTACCTTCACTACAACTACCCTTCTGATTCTTACCAAACATTTTCTTTACAGAAGAATTTGCATTTGTAGCTGCTTCTTGTTTGTTTGTTTGCACGTATTACTTATCTGATTATTATTATGTTATTGAAAATTTTATATCCTTACCTTATGACATTTACATGCTTATCTACAAGCATTAGAGTAACATTAAAAGGCACAAACATGTTGGTTTCTTACATGTTCAGGTTCAATTAAAATAGTGTTTTATAAACGAATTTATCTGTTTTTGGGCTCTAAATTCTTTAATCATGTTTTCTTCTGAAATAGAAACTCACAGAAGACGAGATGGCAACAATAGACAAAATCTGTAAAGAGGAGGCAAATTTGTTTGTGTTGTTTGATCCTCAAATAATACACGGATTATATCGAAGAGGATTAGTGTACTTTGATGTCCCTGTTTATCCAGATGATCGGTTCAAAGGTCTGTAAATTCTCATTTTCTTGTACACGTGTAATTTTCCTGAGAATATTTTTGGGGTTATCGAATAATGTGTTTTTCATAGTTTATGTTGGTGTATAAGTTGCTCAAGCGAATATTACTATCACTGTTACTGGACTTATTGCCAAGTTGATTTCGTTAAAATAATAAAGTCCTTTGTTGACTAAGTTGATTCTTCATAGTATAACAAGAAAACACCAAACCTCTTTGTTATGTAATTTTTTAATTCTAAAATAGCAGTTCAGAACGGAGAAAGAGACTGCCTGCTTATTGTTGAATTATATTTCTTATGCAAAATATGTTCTAGAGGCATCTTTGTTTGTTAATTGCAGATTTACTAATTTATAACAACAAACTTGTTTTTTTTCTCTTATTATGAAGTGTTTCTGTTGGACACAAAGAGATTCTACTAATTTACACGAGTGACCAATTAGATGAATTAGACTCAAAAGCAAAGGAAGTTACAATAGCTAATTATGAGTGCTAAATGCTCTCCAACAACCATAGCATAAAAAAAAATAAAAGATAAGTCTAGATCAAAATCTTTGAAGCAGAAGAACCCAATAAGAGGGCTAAAGCCTAGAGAAATTAATATATTTAAAGCCACATAATTTAAAAAAATCATGTGAAATGGTGGTCATATGCTAGAAAGAAAACTGCTAGTAGAGCCAAATAAGGAAGGCAATATGGAGCAAGGCTCTAGTTTAGATCATTATTGAGAGTGTCAAACTTTTTAACATTCTTCTTGACCACTATAAAAGGGCCAATACAAAGTTTGTTGATGCCCCCAAGTTAATGACCTAGGTTGATGGTGCCCATTTTGAATACTCTGATATAGAAGCTAGGTATAGTACTCCTAACATCTGTAATTGGCAATCTTTTGAATAGAGAGAACATTGGTAAGGTTGTCTGCCTGAAGAATAGTTGGCTCTCCACATTGGGGCAGTAATATGAATTATGTTGTGCCAAGTAGCTACTTGCATAGGAACCCTACCTCATAGATCTATGAGCATCTATATTAATCATTTTTGTGTTAATGAGCACTTCACACCCCTAGTGGCAAATGGGCGTTTCACATTTCATTAAAGAATAATGACTGCTTAGACACTTTTTAATGGTGAAAAGAAAGCTACTCTCTCTCTAGCTTGTATTTAGGGGTGAAGTACTTGATTGAAGTAGTGATGACCCATAAAAAAATGATTAATGACTTTTTGACTAGGAGTGGAAACGTGCTATACACAATCGACTAAATTTTTTACAACCACCTTATAGCTAAAGTGTTAACATGGAAAATCACACCCCTTTAACTTAAAACATGTTCTCCAAAGGTGTCAAATTTTTAATAGTCTTCATAATTTAAGATTCTTGATGAACATCATGGACACTGACAATACACTAAACACTGGTGAAGGATGAACATGCTCTTGAATTTTTCCATGTTTTTCTTCCATTTTCAGTAAATCTATACTTGGGCATGACTAGAGTGTATTCATTCTCCAAACAAATGGTGATAGAATTTAGGATTCTCGGCAATCATATATGGTCGTTGCATTTGATTTGTTTTGAGTAATTGAATAACCTATGTTTTTAATTTTTTCGACAATTTATTGAGGGGTTCCATTGGGACCATCACCCACACAAATTGAAACCACTTACATTGAAAAAACAAAGCAAAGGATGAAGTCCAAACAAAATAGGAACTTGCCTTGGTAGTCAATACCAAAATAGTAAATGAATAGGTTAGACTAATCAATTGCATTGCAACTACTAAGAGAGAGATGAAGCCCAAACTCTAAGAAGCAATGCATAGACAATACAAAATAACAAATGGATCCTACAAACAATCAAAGGGTTGAGCAATGTAGAAGGAACCATAAACCAATAACAAAAGAGAACATTATAATGTAGAAACTCCCCATTTTCGACTCCACCACAAAACCCTAGAGAATCCATATCCTAAGAAATCAACATCACCCTGTTGATTTAAGATAGCTTCGGTATAAAATGATGATTGCATTCATGCATCATCATCATTTATATTTAACCAAAGTGTTCTTAAATATAAAATCATCAAATAAGATTTTCAAATTACAGATGTTGATCAAAATCTGTATGTAAATATATCGAAATTTATTAGATGACACACATCTTAGCATTTGTTAATCACCGAATGACTTCGGTAGTTAAGAGGAGCATGCGCGCTCAAGGGACACGTCCCATGAGCAGACATGTCTCCACTTTATGGAGACACGTCCTCTCATGAGACGCGTCTCTCCTTGAGGCGTGTCTCCACATATTAATGGGACGTCATTTTCTTCCTTTGCAGCATATGGAAATCGACAGATGTTCTGCAATCAGCACAATAAATACAGAAATATAAATTCGACTTAGAATCCTTTCACAATGTTTAAGTCTTAGATTTACATAGGTCTTTTAGGATCCTGATCTGATAGATTTGATATAATTTACATGGTATCAGAGCCAAGTTGTGTGAATCCAAATCAAATCTAGATATCAGATTGCTCTAGAAAATTCTTATTTTTAAAAATCGAATTCACATCACATTCTTCATAATGTCAAGTGTGATCAGATTTGAAGATCGTCTTGCAGGAGTAGACAACTTCACTTCATGGAAATTTAGAATCATGATGATCCTTAAAGAGAATAAATTAGACTCACTTGTGAGAGAAAATAAAAGGGAACCAGAGGCTGATCCTGAGAAAACTCAATGGATTGAAAACAATGAAAAAGCCATGAAAATCTTAGTAGATGCAGTTAGGGATCATATAGTGCCCATCCTAGCAAAACATGAAACTGCATATCATATGTTCAAATCTCTTGAGAGTACGTACCTATGAGATCAACAACACTAGTAGGACTCTTGCATTAAAGAGGCAAATCAACAATGCTCAAATAAACAAAGGAGAGTCCATTAATGCATACTTCATGAGGATCATTGAACTAAGGGATCAATTATCCACAATTGGATATCAGATTGATAGCAAAGAGTTAACTCTAATTGCACCAGAGGTCTTACCAAACTCATGGGAGTCATTTGTTCAAGGAATAAGTGCAAGATCTAAACTCCTGCTTAAGTTTGATGTGCTAAGAACCTGACCGCTTTCAAGAAGAAACAAGACTCTCCTCAAAATAAAATAAACAGAAAAACATAGATGAAGACCTTCATGTACTCAACACGTCGTCTAATAAAAGGAATAAGAAAAAACTCCTACAAGAAAGGATCTTTTAAAAGAAAGAGAAATTCCAATGGAAAGGGATCTTCTAAAAAGAAAGACATCTCTCAAGTGCAATGCTTTAGATGTGATCAATATGGCCACCATGCAATGAAGTGCC
>VDFB02373365.1:348044041-348110457 GCA_007258455.2 Sequoia sempervirens
AAAATAAAATATTCTTCTACATCATCCCCACTAATGAAATTATGAAAAAGAAAAAAATTGTTGAACCTAAGCTAAAAAAAATTTCTCCATCATATAGAGAAGATTTTTTCAAGAGAATATTAGATAAATTATTCTCATCCAACTGAAAGAAATATACCATTGTATGTATTTATCCTCCAAATATACACATTTATCTATTTCCTTTTCATATTTTTATTCACATATCATTAAGATAAAATTTAGCACTTGACCACTCCAAGTGGCATTGTATGGTGTTGACCTACCACAAGTGTGTATTGTATAATGAGTATATTACACATTTCTATTATTTTATGTGTGAGGTTCCTAATAGTTTGACATGTTATGTGTAATATCCCCAATTAAATAATTTGAAAATGATCTTCTAACATAGAAAGAATAGAAAATAAAGAAAAGAACATATTTTTAAACACTCTTCAAAAAAATAAAGTATTAAAATACCCACAATATTGAGCAAACTATTCATAAATTTAACCAGTCTTAGAATAAAAACTCTAACAACTCTTAATTAATAAAATATTATTTTATTACAAAAAAATATGTTGTTACTATTGAAAAATATCTAGCATGTACATCAACAAAAAAATGGAAATTATTTTAAAATAAACAAACACTCAAAACTTCCAAACTCACACTACTAACTTTGATTGACTCTAAAGTGCAAAATAAAATTCCTCAACACTCAAGCTATTCCGCATCAATAATATGATCTACTAATACAAACAAAATTATCATGAAAAACATTTAAAAAGAGACACCAAAAATTGGAAACAAACCACACAATCTTCACCAACAATTAAGCACATGAACTTCATCTACAACTCGAACTTTTCCAAAAAAAATCCCACTTGAAAGATGAACTCTCTACCTCACGAGAAGTATGATGAGACATGGAATAAAACTCAAAATTGCTACACACAACAAAATAAGTAAATATTAAAATACCGAAAATATTGAGAATTTTTTTCATAAAATAATGCACCTGAATTTAACATACTTAGCACAAGACCCCACATGAAAGATGAATTCTTTAGCTCATGGGATGTATGATAAGACATGAAATAACATTAAAAAAATACTCCACACAACAACATCAACACGTAAATTAGACTAAAAATCAATTACAAACCCACATCTATACACAAACATATCATATTGAAACTAGTTGATTTGTAATAACCAATGTAACTATATTCCACTTCATATATGAGAATTCCTTCCATAATCAAATGCTTTTCATTCTTTGATTTCTACAACTCATGAGTTTTTATTCACAAGTCATAATCCTCTATGGGGTTTTGTCAATAGAAAGATATTACAAAACATAATTATATTATTAAAAAAATTAAAAAATAAAACTAAAAAAATTAAAATAAGTTATAACTATTTTAAAAATAATTTATACTAAAATAATTATTTAATAATTAAAATTTATTGAGATATATATATATATATATATATATATATATATATATATATATATATATATATATATATATATTTTAAATAGAATATAGAAAAACAAGATTGTTCTCCCCAAATCCCAAAGCCCGTTTCTACAATAAAAAAACAAAAATGTCAGAATATATAGAAAAAAAAATAAAATAGAATATGATGAGAAATTATTCTCCCCTCGAAAAACCCGCCCCAAATGATCCTGGGCAAAGGGAATTAAAGCGAAAGGGTCGGCCACATGCACGTATAGTGACTTGCCAGGTACATGCACTTAAATTTAGATCTTAATCTACTCCATCCAAATGCTCTGCATTCTACTTTATACAGTGAAGGCTCCAGAGAAAATATACACATATTTTATCCAGTCACGTTCCAAGTGGGACTAGGGTTTGGATTAAAATGGCATATGACAGTAACGTCACATGTGACACATTGACCGGTTCCCATGTGACCGTGACTGACTGCTCGCCCGTTCCCTCAAGCAGAAAGAAGCATTTGAAGAAAATTTCGAAATTGATGGACACAAGATATAAATCTAAATAACTATTCAAATTATAGAAGTTAAATATAAATAATTTTTTTCAAATTAAATTATAAATTTTAGATAGATATATAAATACTAGCAATCGCACCTTGGTGTGCAATGGGTACGCCGAATAGGTATAGAAGGTCATTTAAAGAAAATTTTGGTTGTTTTTTGCATACATTTGTGTAGTATACAAGGTCATTTGTTAGGTCATTTGTTAGGTCATTTATAGATTGATGATTGTATAACAAATGTCTTAAATGGATAAGTGGTAGCTTCAAATCAACTATGCATCTACATATAACTAATGAAATGAATAAAGAGGTTATTATGTGTCGTAAGATTTTAAAATGGTTCTTCATAAAGATAAACAAAATGATTTGAAAAACCTATTTAATATTTAAATGAAAAATACAATGAAATAAATTAATAAATGAAAATGGAAAAACATCAAATGAAATAAAAAGATTTAAGTGCTATAGAATAGCCTTTATTAAAACTAAAATTGATATGAATGTGGTGGATCTTGAGAAAACAACCATTAAGAACTTTACCAAAATCATATAAATGCTTAAAGGGAGACAAAAATCTCATTCCATTCTAAATCAAGCTCATCAAATGCCTCAAAGAATGTGGTCTCATGGAATGCAATGTTCACAAAATATGCGCAAAATAGATTTTGCAAGGATGCTCTAAAAATATGTGTTTGTACATGGTTGACCTTCTTGACCGCGGTTGCTATCTTGGGAACACCCTAAAATTTATCGTTAAGATCTCATTTAAACCTACGGTGGTTGTGTGGATGTGTTATCCTGGTGTCTGTAAATCACATATGAATATAGGCTTAGGAGTATTACTTGTCACACAGTGGGGAAGGAAAAATCCATGACGTTGTATGTAATTAAAAAAATTGAAAAAGCAGACACAAAATATATTCGTGTCCAACCCCAATGCAGGCTATGTCTTTGGATTAACACTCTCATTTCTAGGGATGCTTCACAATTAAAACTGGGCACTTTCCATTGTGAGTAGATAATCGCTGATACTCCCCAATAATGCCCTGCAAACATAGACATCTATCAAAACTCAATAAATTGAAAGGCAGGAAATACAAGCAGGCCTCTTTATGGCACCGTAGCCATGGCTACCAATCACCACCTAGCCTGCTTCGACCTTCTCTAGTCTCACATGTAACAACCCTCGCATCACCAATAGCCACTCTAGTCTCCACTCACACCTGAAAAAACCAAAAACAAAAAGGTTGAAGATTCACATTGAAAATCAGATCCGTTTGGTACCAACATAGATAATAAATTGGCATCAATATAACGTAGATTCGTTGAAACCATGGCAAGTGAAAAAACGGGCAGCGGACAGTGCAGAAGAGAAAAAACGGGCAGTGTTTGTAGGAAAAATAAAGAGAACCCTACCACACCATTTGTTTTTAAATAACACGAACCAAAACCATTCTACAGCTGCTGCTTCAATCTATTCAGTCACCAAGATTTGAAGTGACCAATAATTTGGAAATTTTTATATAAAAACCAACAAGAATATGATTCATCCACCTCCAAATTCCAAAAAAATAAAACTCACTGAAACCATGGAAAGTGACTAACCTCAAGATTCTGCACAAATTTTGTCTGATGTCAACCATGCCGATGATTCCCGCCTGTACACTATCATGGGAACTCCAGCATAGCATGTGGACATTCATCAAAACATTTTTATCACTAGAAGCTAACGTAGGCCTTCCATCTAGTCTGATTGATTATACCCGCAAGAGAAGATTTTTCTTTGTGTTCTTCTGCCGAGGGTTAGCAGAGAAAGTGAGTTTTTGAAAGCAATGGAGATGGGGCTCGAACCAACAACCACCTCCAGGTTTAAGACAGTCTAAGTGTTCTGTGGCAACAGTAAAGGGAAAAAAAATAGCAATCAAACTGCAGCAATAGAACTCGCAAATGCACTGGTAAGGAAACCAATGTAGCGTAAAGTCATATTCACAGTCGACTATCATATTCTTGGTTGCAAAGTCATTTCCGCATAAATATGATTGGACTCAGCAATAATCATGTCGAACAACTTGCAAAATGATGGCAGATGCTTGCAGAATAATTAAAGTCGCGCCAGTTCTTAGCATTAACCCTTTCCTATCCTAATAAATGTCAGAAAATACAAGTTGCATTTCGTATGCACATTACAACTACACATAGAAAATATCAACTTGCTTTATTCGGCGAAAATGATACCGGCGACTGGCGAGAAAGTAAAGCGGACTGCGTGCAAAGCGGATGCCGTGAAAAACGGATGACGTCAGAAGCGGTGATCGTGGTGCCGTGAAAGGTGGACGGAATATCGAACGATGGCCAAACATTCATTCGTCTCCAGGATGGTTTTAGCAATCGATTTAAAAAAATAGTCTGGCGCAGTTCATAGTAGGATACGCCTTCGACGTAAATTATTTATTATTTTTAAATTAAATAATTAATTAGAAATATATATAATAACTATAATTTTCCCACAGTTCATGAAGAATAATATGAATGTTTTTGGATTAATTATATATGTTCTTTTGAATGGATGTTTCAAATTAATAAGAGGTCTACTTTCTAATGATGGATCACTAAGCTTGATTGAAAACATTAATTGAACAAGAAGAAGTGTATAAAATATCTAAATTATATAATTATAGGATAAAAATACCTAGATTATTTTCTCCAAAATAGTTATAATTTAAAAAACTACTAATATTTTAATTAATTCCTAGGATTTAGAATAGAACTTATTTGCCATCAAGGAAATATTTAGTGTTTTTAATTTGAGAAAGAAACTACCCTCAATTATAGGAGAAAAACCCGTCAAATAAAAAGTCAGATGTCACTTGATTTAGTCTTATTATTGTAGGCAGGCCTGGAATTTGACGGCCACCCCTACCTGTCATATGAAAATTTTGTGACGGTTTGTTCATTTAAATGCCTGTCACTTTACGTTTTATGAAAAAATTTAACCGTCAAAAAATATTTAATTTATATTTTTTTTATATAAAATCTTTTATATTAAAATATTATTGATTTTATTAATCATACATATTAAATATGATTTTTTTTTTATAAACTTCTATTTTTAATAACAGAAGTAATTTGACTTTTTTAAATATTATGTGTCATATAAATTAATTAAGTATTTTTTATAGGAATCATACTTCTTAAAAATACCAAATAAACAATAAAAAATATAATAATTTGATACAAACCTTCATTATATAATTTGCATATATTTAAACACAAAAAACAACTTTTGGAAAGAAAGGAACTATTTTCTTTTATTATTTTTAAATTGAGATGCAAAAATTAATGATGCATTACATAGAAAATAAATAAAAATAAATGTTATCAAAGGTCAAGAACTCTTCTTGACTTTGTATTCTTCCATATTTGATATACTTTATTCCAATTTACATCATTTTCTTGAGGTCCATTTAAAGACACTCTCATTAATGCATCCAATGTATCCAAACCCAACCTTGACTTTCTAACATCTTTGACTTTCTAACATCTTTGATGATGTTTTGTTTTGAAAATCCTCTTTCACAATCAACAGTACTTGCACGAGTAGTAAGCACAACTTCTATGCCAATAGTCTGTATTACGAAAGACTCTCCATGCATCTTCATCTTGAAACCCTCACAACTCAAATGCAATGAATCAACAAAAGAGTTTAACTCCCTTTTACAACTGGTAACATCAAATATGGATACAAATTCATTTACATTATTTGAAGTAGTATCTTTCAAATTGGAGAAGCTTTATCAATTTCAAACCTATCCAAAATAATTATATAAAAATAAAAATAGTTTAATCCTTATTCAACTCATTATCTAAAATTTCAACATGCTCACCAATAAAACACAGCTGTTGTATTATCTTGAAAAAAAAAAAAACACAACTGTTGTATTATGTTGAAAAAAATCAAAGCCAGTGAATCACTTGTAAAAAAACTGTTTAATCCTTAAATGTTGTATTATGTTGAAAAAAATCAAAGCTAAGAATAATTATTTGTAAAAGGAAAATAAAATTTCAACATGCTCATTGCTTACCAATAAGTTTTATGTTGTATTATCTTGAAAAAAAAATCAAAGTTGGGTATCATTACAAGCAAAATGTTGTTGAAAAAACAAGTTACAATGCTATAAAATAAATGCTTTCCAATAGTGAAAATTTGTGTTATGTGATTATTCATAAGGATACCCTATATATATTTAAAAAATGTAAAATTAGAAAATATTGATAATTAGAAATAAATCTAAAAATCTTAAATTTAGTGTTAAAGTTTCTAAATTATGTAGAAAATAAATCTTGTTAAAATATTCAAAAAGTTAAAAATCAATTATATTCTATTTTGAAAAGATTTTGAATTAATATAATTTTTATAATAAATGTTATAAATCATATATATTAATAAAAAGCAATGATAACTATTAGTAAAAATGTCAAAATTATTAAAAAATTAGAAAAACTATATTTAATTGAAAATATTCTATTTTCAACATATTTTGAATTAATAAATATATTTATAATAAATCATATATAATATAAAGTTAAATTAGAAAGAATTATTCCAAATCTAAACTAATTTATATTTTTATCATAAAAATTATTTTATTTTATATATATATATATATAAATTATTATATATATATATATACAATAAATTTTTACAATTTAATAATAATTTTAAGTGTCAATTTTACGGTTATATAAAAATATAGCAAGTCAAATGATATGGTCTAATAAATTTTAAGGTTGTAATATACGGTCCAAAATGCAAAAAACCGTGAAATAGACCATCAAATTCCAGGCCTGATTGTAGGTTTCTTTGCCTTCTTTTTTGGAGAAGAATAATTTGTCCAATCACAATAGAGAAAAAATGTTATTATGTTATTATGTTTAAAAAATGATCAATTTAAATTATTAAAATATGATTGAACAATAAATACATAATAGAAAGAAATACATAATTGAACTAGAAACATAGAAATATATATTTCTAAATTTTAATAAATGTTAAGAAAAATTAATCATTTTATAATTTTTTTTTCCAAATTATAAATATACTAAATTTAGAGACAATTAAGTATTCATTAAAATTAATATAATACAAATTGGATATTTATAAATAAAATAAAACAATTTATAAAAAATAATATAAACAATTTATAAAAGAAAATATTTTTTACAGTTTAAAATATAACTTTTAAATAATTTGTAAATTAATAGCTTTGAATGTATGTTTACAATAGCTATACCAGTTAAATTACATTTTTCCAAATTTCCAGTCAAAATAATGATAAAAAATATAATAATGGATCACGGAGTGTGATCCGAAATGTTGATCCAATTTTTTTTTTCCTAGACACACAATCTAATCCAGAAATAACTTCTTTGATTTTCTTATGGATTGTAGAAATCTAATAATATTGATAAAAAATATATTTAACCATAAAATATAAAAAGTCTAGACACATTTCTAGAAAGCACCACATTCTCGGGAGCACTACGTTAAAGAGAGAAAAATAATTGACAGCACACAGACCCACTCACGCGTTTGTTATAGTTAAACTTGACTAAATGCAACTTGCCTTTTCAAAACGTGCGTTTTTCTTGGTTAAGACAAGTCTTTTGTGCCGGACGAGAGACGTACACGCTGCTATAAACATGGTCACAGAATATTTGTTCTTTGATTGAGATGAATTGCATTGACTAGTAATTGGGCCCACAGATTTAAGTCACGTTGATAAAGAAAATTATTATAATAAAAAATTGATTGTTACATAATTTTTATAATTAACTTTTTTAATTGGATGAAAAATGTACTTTTAAATTTTTTAATTATATAAAAAATATTTATATAATTTATTATATGTATTGTTTATAGAATTTATTGTAAAGTAGTATAAAAATAATTAGAATTAAAAATTAGATTATATTTAAATTTTTATTTTATTTTATTTAAAATTTATTTGAAGTAAATTATATTAAATGTGATTATTTTGAATGTTTTCATCATGAAAGGGCAAGTGTTTCAACAATGGAAAATCTCAGGAAGGTTTTATGTTTCAATGTCATCTTATCTTTCCATCATGAAAGGGCAAGTGTTTCAAAGATGGAAAATCTCTAGAAGGTTTTATGTCTCAATGTCATCTTATCCAATAATCTCATTAATATAACTATAATTTGAATTTACATTAAACTTGAGGAAATGAAATGTTGGTAAGGGTAGACTTGTCATGTCCCTTTTTTAATTAATTTATTATAGAAAGAAATAATCCCATTTAAAATATTTTAATTAGGCTATGGTATGGAAATTGAGAAATAATCGTATTTAAAATTGATTATTTGGACTTGAATCATTTATTATTGCTTGTTTTTGATTAAAAAAAAAGGTCAAATAATTAATTTAATAATATTATTTTGGAGTAATTTCTCAAGAAAGGGTGTGAGATTTCTTATGTGGGGAAATGTAACCTCTAGATTTAGGTGGCAATCAATTATTAGCAAATTCTTTGACAATTTTGATCAAGAATATTGCAACAAACAAAATGGTGAGTTTTTTGAAGAGAAAATGATGAGAATAATATTATTTTATTTATTTTTTCAAGAGAAGATTTTTTGGATTTGAATCTCAATTTATTTGTAGACAAAGTAACATTTCAAGATCTTTTTACTATTTCAATTTTACAATTTTTTAGAAAAAAAAATTACCATCAAATTGACAAAAAAATACTTCAATTAAAAATATAAATTCCCATCCAATTGAAAAATCAATATATATCTATCCATGATAAATGACATTTTGAAAACTTTCACCTAACAATAGATTTTTTTAATTTTTTTTTATAATATTGAAAAAATGCATATATTAATAGATTTACCATTTAACAACTGCTGAAACTTGTTTTCCTACACTCAATTTCACACTCAAATCTCACACTCAAATCTCACACTGTGTAGATAGTAGTGTAGATGGTAGCTCAAAGCGCACAAATTTCTAAATTCATTAACGTGGTATTGACTGCACTGTTTCGGCTGTGCCGTTCATTGGGTAGCCTATTTGTTCTCTATTTAAATTCGAAAATAAAGCAGGAATAGAGGATCATCTACGCACTACTTCAATGACGATTAAGTATTTGGTCTTAGCGATTACTGTGAGTATTATGGATGGTGGAGATACCCTTCGACTGGGGGCTTCGCTCACTGTAAATCAGACCCTAATGTCAAAGAATGGCACGTTCGCGTTAGGATTTTTCAGTCCGAGAGGAACAAATAATTGGTATATTGGCATTTGGTATGCACCAGTCTCTCAAAAGGCCATAGTTTGGGTGGCTAACAGAGACAATCCTGTCAGACACAAGCCCGGCGTTCTGAAATTCTCGAGAGACGGTCATCTCAGATTGTTTGATAGAAAGGGCCGGTCAGTTTGGTCGACTGATATTGGCCAGAAAGGATCACGGGTTGTGATAACGGACTCTGGTAATTTCATTATGCTGGTCACTCACAACAAGTCTGCGATTGTTTGGGAGAGTTTTGCGCATCCGACAGATACATGGTTGCCTGGCATGAAGATGTGTAAAGGCATGAAGCTAACTTCGTGGAAGAGTTCTTCGGATCCTGCAATTGGGCTCCTCTCTTTCGGAATGGACATGTCTCCAGGAAAGACGCAGACGATGTTGTTCTATAACAAAACCGTTCCATATAGATCTAGCGGGGAATCCACTGCGAATTATTTTACTAAGGTTCCCGAATTGGAAGGCCAGAAGAAAGTTGAAGTGTCCTGTGTGAGGCTTTCTCCTTCAAGGATATGCATTGATTTTGGCATAAACTCGATAGATCATACCCTCACGGGGCGGTTAGTGTTAAATACGAACGGCGAATTGCAGCTTTACTTCTGGATGGATGATGATACATGGAGTCTGAGGTGGTCGACATACAGAGGTCAATGCAGTGACTATGAAATCTGCGGGGCGTATGGATTGTGCAATGCGAATGATGTGTGCAGTTGTGTCAAGGGCTTCACGCCCAAACACGACTCTCAGGGTTGGTGGTCAACCGGGTGTGCGCGGAGAAGTCCCCTGAAATGCTCTGTCACGGAGAGCACAACTGACGGCTTCTTCGAAGCCCAGAACCAATACTTGCCAGAAAAGGAAGCTGTCCTACACAACGACAAGCAAACACAGCAAGGCTGTCGGACTGCTTGTCTCAACAATTGCTCCTGCACAGCCTTTGCTTTCGCTGTTTCTGATCCACCCGTCTGTAGATTGTGGTTTTGGGATTTGTTCGGAATGCGTGTTTCGTCGGAGGGCCAATCCGTCTTCATTAGGCTCGCAGCTTCTGAGTTGCGGCACTCGACATCAGAGCGAAGGATCAAAGCCCCTGCATTCACTATTTTAGTTTCTCTCGCCGCAGCGTTTTCTGCTGTTTCAGCTCTCCTGATAGCCGCATTTATTTTATGGAAACATCGAAGACTGTGGAAGAAAGACATGGAAGAGGAGGTGCCAATCTCCCTCAAAAAGTTCACTTACAAAGAGCTGCGAATTGCAACGGAGAATTTCAAGCATAAGCTAGGTAGCGGAGCATTCGGCTCTGTGTTCAAAGGAACTCTGCCAGACAACACGCCTGTTGCAGTTAAAAGATTAGAGTGTCCCACTCAAGCAGAAAAACAATTTCGTGCGGAAATAATCACCACTGGCAGAATACAGCATGTGAATTTGGTCAAGATGTTGGGATTCTGTGTAGAACGTTCACGAAGGTTACTGGTGTATGCCTACATGCCCAACGGCTCCCTAAACTCCTTCCTCTTTTCTAAGTCGGAAGACGCAGAGAAGGTGTTAGACTGGAAGACCCGGTTTGAGATCGCATTGGGCACTGCACGAGGATTAGTTTATCTGCACGAGGAATGCAGGGATCGCATCATTCACTGCGATATTAAACCTGAAAACATTCTCTTGGACGGCGACTACAGCCCAAAGGTGGCAGATTTTGGGCTAGCGAAGGTGGTAGGTAGAGATTTCAGCCGCGTGCTGACGACCATCAGAGGAACACCAGGGTACCTAGCTCCCGAGTGGATCTCCGGCTTTCCAATCACTCCCAAGGCAGACGTATACAGTTTTGGTATGACGTTACTGGAAATTATATCCGGTCGTAGAAATCTGGACTTGAAGGTTGAGGAGAGCAGGTTGTACTTCCCTACCTGGGCTTCATCTCAAATTCAGAGGGGAAACATAACAGGCGTCGTGGATGCAAGGATAGTAAGTGAGGCGGACATAAAAGAGGTGAAAAGAGCCGCTGCGGTGGCTGAGCTCTGCATTCAAGTTGATGAGAATGAGAGACCGAGCATGAGTGAAGTGGTGAAGATCTTGGAAGGCACGATGGAGGCTCCTGTGCCACAAATCCCGAGGTCTCTACAGGTGGGAGTAGATAAGGTAGACGACGACGACAGCAGCAGCTGCGGTCAACATGCTTCCATATCAACTGGTTCCATACCCGGGAAATAGTAGCCGGTTTTAGGTCCTACTATAGTGAGGTGTCATATTCTGATATAATTGTTATTAATTGCATAACAAAGCACCTTTATTTATGATTTCTAAGTTCGGATTATTATTGAGTCCTCAATCATATTGTGCATACGGCTTTAGTCTAAGGTCCTAGTTCGTTCACGAGGGTTAGGTGATTGGTAATGATTATATCTAGTTTTCCGCATAGTGTGAAGTTATTTTAGTTTACAATTTTGAGTGTATTAATAATGGAGTTTTGTATTATTTTCTTAACAATCTATATTGATAGTTTCACATCAAATCATCACGTATAGACATATGATATATGGAATTTAGGCTTAAGGTATTTTGGATTCTATATTATTGGTAAATTAAGCTTCACATACACCTTCAGTCTATAATGGCTTAGTAGATTTATATGCACAAATGAGATGATAGTTAAATTTTTGTATTCCATGGAGTTGAGGTTTGAATCGTTTAATACTCGTCAAATATATAGATTAGATCCAAGAGTCTACTAAAATCTAACTTATTTTCTCTCACACATCCATACGATATTAACACATTTAAAACCTTGACCTAAGATGATAATTAAAATTGAGTAACTAGAGAGTCCACATCTATCTGCAATAGATTTCAAGTCTATTATCAACTAGAATTCATTGACACTCTCATGTCTATATAATCAAATTACAAATCAAGAACTAAGAGTTTATTCAACTATAGTTTACTCATATGGTTCAGAACTAAGAGTTTATATAATCAAAGTACAAATCAAGAACTAAGAGTTTATAAAAGGAAAGTGCCTCCCACAACACAGCTGGTTCAGATCTTAAAGAGGGGAGTTCAAGACATGAACGAGCTGGAAGCCGAGATTGTTGATCTTTTAAAAACTCAAATTTAGCTGTTGTTGGCTTTCTGTCTGGTTTTTTTGGTTATGTGGCCTTCACTGGCCTTTTTGTTGGTTGTGGGCATTTACTGCTGTTATTTTTATAGCCTTTCTGACTGTGATGTCTTTTTTGACTCTTTCTTTATGCTGTAAACTTTGTGGTTTCGGGTCCCTGTAAAACCCATTTTTTCCTCTTTCAAAAACTATAGTTTACTCATATTCTCACTTGCTCATAAAAAAAATATTTTTAAATTTACACCTATGCTTATAAATAAAATATAATTCACTAACAATATTATGTCGACACTTGGATCTTGTGAAGTATGTAAGTGCATAAGTGTCATTCTTGATTGAATTCACGTGCCATCTTCTTAATTAAGCCAAGAATTGTTAAAACCTTAATTCCTTTCACCATGCAAGTCATGTTGATCTATTGGATCTCAATACTCTCTTCCAAGTTATTTTATTCAAAGTTTCTAGCCAACTAAAAAATATACACATCTTTGTAAGTTTGAAATATTTGATCAACTAAAATTTGTTCACTCCTTTGCACCCATGCTTAGAAATATTGATCTTTATAGACCCAAGACATTATAGACTATACTTCATCACATTGTGTTATAATTCTAGTTGATGAAACATGTTAAATTTATAGAATACTATATCCTAGATTTTAACACTCAAGTAAGCTAGAACTCACTAATGCACTCACATATACTTTATAGTCAACCAAGTCCATTCTAGAGTTGGAAAGTCTTTAAAAAAAATGTTCACAAGAGGTTTCAAATATGAAACACAAACTTATTATAAAATATACTTGCAATTGCACCTTAGTGTGCAATGGGTACATTGAAGAGGAGTGGATGGTTAATTAGGGAAAAATTACTCTATTTTTTGCATACATTTGTGCACTATATGAGGTCAATTGGTAGGCCATTTAGCAAATGATGTTGTTTGTGCAACAAACGTCTCAATGGAGAAGTGATAGCTTCAAATCAACAAAGATCCAAGTACATGACTTCTTTGAATGAAGAAGATAATTATGTTTCATTACCACTAGACTCATGTTATGTTTACAATAGAGATAGAGAGAGAGAGAGATGAAATAGAAAAATATATAGAGAGGGATAGAGTGAGAGAGGGAGAGATAGTAAGTGATATATAAAGAGAGGTAAAGAGGGGGGTAGATATAGGGGTAGAGAGATGGAGATAAAGAAAGAGAGACAAATAGATATAAAAGTCTAGGAAGAGGGGGAGAGAGATAGGGAGATAGATGGATGTATATAGAGGGAGATGTGTTTATAGATAGTAGGGAAGAGAGGAAGGTAATGGGAGAGAGGAAAAGGGAAACAAATATATAGAGATTTTCCTCCACCTTTGGATCCCTCCTCTTATTGCAAAAATTTGCAAAATAATTCCAATTTCCAAGTGAAATGTTAACATAAGAATTCTTTGCATTTGATTCACTTTGTGTAGCTTTAATTGTTTCTTTTCTTTAAGTCAGTCATGTATTTTTAGTTTTATTTTTCTAAGCATAGATAAAGAATTTGATGATTTTTTAATCCACATTAAGTGCATCCTCAATCAATTATAGGCTTTGTTGGAGGGTATGTGTAGGATCATCATGGAAAAAATAGGCCCTTAAGTGGCAATTTTTTTAGAAAAATCAGAGTTAGGCAACTTGCCGTAAGAATTTGAATAAGTTATCTATATTATTTCAAAAATATGTAAGAATAGAATCTATAGAAAATTGAATGTAGTTTCTAAACTACTAGGTTTATTTTTATTTTTAAATCTATTTGGTGAAAATTTGAAATTTCATTCATGTAGTACTAAATTTTAGGAAAAAATAAGAAGTAGGTGTTTGTCCGACCACCCTAACCACAATAAAATGATAATATATTTTTTATAATATTTTAGATATAAGTAGAGGACTCATGTCCATATGTGATGCATATTTTTTTTAATTTGTTTCCAAGTAAATAATTAATTATGATTTTTTTATTACAACTTTTTACAAATATAAAACTCCTATGTCTCACCACCTTAACTTGGTCAAAACTTCATAAAATTCAATTTTTTATTTTAATCCTATAGTACGTGAAGCATAGAATGTGATGCATGTTTCAGATTAAAAAATTATGATACCGTTTGAAAGCTATAGATGTTTTTCAATCAACCTATCAATCAGGACTTTAGTCATAATTCAAATAGAAAATAAATAATAATAATTAATTAAATTCAAAGTAACTTGCATAATTTCTATTGGTGAAAAGTTGAGAATCTTCTTTAAAAACCCTTTTCATTTCATCAATTTTGGGTAAAAAAAAGTCATCAACCACATGCCCTACACATACCTATCATATCGCCACTTTTTGGCCCATCATGATCCTGCACATACCCTGGATCTAATTTTGAGCCTGAGCCATGGATGCAAGATGTAGATCAATGTATCCACATAATTAGGAAACTTGAACAATATTATCCTATATAAAAGATTTTCTTTTTCAGTATCATGTAGTTGTTTAAACAACCTAGCAAGATTAAACAGTCTTATGAATTTATCCCATGGTAACTAAAGTGAAACACCACCTTCTTCTACTCAATGGAAGAATTTCATATCCTTAAAGAGCATAGGAAAAACTGTAGAATTAGCACTTGGGATTTTATTTATGAATTCAACCCAAATGCCATTTCCTAATACCTCCATAAAAGTTTTTTGAGCCAACTCTAGTTCATCATGCTCAAAATGAAGAAACCAAATGTTGTTTAACAATTGAATGGGTACTTCTTCTTTGCTCTTCTTTAGAAGAGACTTTGGCGTCTTAATAGAATCTAAGGCTGCACTCGGTTTTGACAATATTAATAACTCACCCATCTTGATAAATGCATGGGCATCAGGTGGATCTATGCCAGTTTCCTTTCTTAAAAATTTCTAATGCCTTCTCTGCCAGCCCTTGCTGAGCATATATATGGCCTTCAACTTTTAAGCTCTCATAGTTCTTAGGGTGGACCTCCAAAACCTTTTCAAAATTTGAGAGAGAACTCTTAAGATCTCTGAGCTTCAATTGAACCTATCCACAAAATCCTTCGACCTCTGGATTTCCTTGACTAATGTCATGTAGTAGTAGCTAGTGATGTCATAATCACCTTTACTATGATAAGATTGTGCAAGATTATAATATGAACGAGATTTCATGAGAGGATGGTTAGTTGAAACAAGAGTTGTCTTGGTCAACTGTTCCACAAGAAAATACTACCCTGTAGTGAAGAAAAAATAGTTTGCTAAATGATTCAATGCCATTGTAGAGTATGAGTATAATTGAACTACGGTGCATCTTTTCCATTCCTTCATGAACACTACCTTTTCACTAACTATGAGAATCCTACAAGTAAAAAATGCACAAAATTGGCCTTAGAGATTTATGTAGAGGCAAAAAATCATTTCCTAATGCCTCCATAAAATTTTGTTGAGCCAACTCTAGCTCATCATGGTCAAAATGAAGAACCCCAATGTTGTTTAACAATTGAATGGGTACTTCTTCTCTGCTCTTCTTCAGAAGAGACTTTGGCATCTTAATAGAATCTAAGGTTGCACTGGGGTTTGACGATATTAATAACTCACACATCTTGATAAATGCATGGGCATCATGTGGATGTATGTGAGTTGCCTTTCTTAAAAATTTCAAAGCCTTCTTTTCCTGCCCTTGTTGAGCATATATATGGCCTACAACTTTTAATCTCTCATAGTTCTCAGGGTGGACCTCCAAAACCTTTTCAAAATATGAGAGAGAACACTTAAGATCTCCCAACTTCAATTGGACCTATCCAAAAAATCCTATGGACTCTTGTTTCAACTGACCACCCTCTCATGAAATCTCATTTATATTATAATATTGCACGATCTTATTCTAGTAAAGGTGATTATGACACCACTGGCTGCTACTACATGACATCAATTGAACCTATCCACAAAATCTTGTGGCCTCTGGCTTTCCTTGATTGATGTCATGTAGTAGCAGCTAGTGGTGTCATAATCACCTTTACTATGATAAGATCATGCAATATTATAATACGAAAGATATTTCATGAGAGGGTGGTCAATTGAAACAAGAGTTGTCTCAGTCAACTGTTCCACAAGAAAATGCTTCCCTGCAGTGAAGAAAAAATGGTTTGTTAAATGATTCAATGTCATTGCAGAGTATAGGTATAATTGAAAGGCTCTACGCATCTTTTCCATTCCTTCATGATAACTACCATTTTCACTAACTATGAGAATCCTACAAGTAAAAAATGCACAAAATTGACCACAAAGATTTATGTAGAGGAAAAACATCATTTCCTAATGCCTTCATAAAAGTTTTTTGAGCCAACTCTAGTTCATCATGCTCAAAATGAAGAACCTCAATGTTGTTTAACAATTTAATGGGTACTTATTCTCTTCTCTTCTTCAGAAGAGATTTTGGCGTCTTAAGAGAATCTAAGGCTGCACTAGGGTCTGAAAATATTAATAACTCACCCATCTTGATAAATGCATGGGAATCATGTGGATCTATGTGAGTTTCCTTTCTTAAAATTTCCAAAGCCTTCTTTTCCTACCCTTGTTGAGCATATATATGACCTAAAACTTTTAAGCTCTCACAATTCCTAGGGTGGACCTCCAAAACCTTTTCAAAATTTGAGAGAACTCTTAATATCTCCCAACTTCAATTGAACCTGTCCACAAAATCTTGTTGCCTCTAGCTTTCCTTGACTGATTCCATGTAGTAGTGGTTAGTTGTGTCATAATCAACTTTACTATGATAAGATCATGCAATATTATAATATGAATGAGATTTCATGAGAGGGCATCCGTTGAAACAAGAGCTATCTTAGTAAACTGTTCCACAAGAAAATGCTGCCCTGTGAAGAAAAAATGGTTTGCTAAATGGTTCAATGCCATTGCACAGTATGGGTATAATTGACAGGCTCTACGCATCTTTTCCATTCCTTCATGAACACTATCTTTTTCACTAACTATGAGAATCCTACAATTAAAAAGTGCACAAAACTAACCACAAATTTTTCCCCATTTCAAATAGCAAAATTGCCAAAAAAATGTGTTTAAAACTTGTAAAAAAATGAAAATGAAATCATGTTGATTTTCATGCCAAAAAAAACATGAGACTATAGCTTGTTGCTTATTATTATTCTTTGATAGATTTTTTCCAAGCATCCATAGCATTTTGAAATCACCTATTTTAGGATTTTAGCCATAGCAGTAAGGTAGTGAACTATTTGATAAAATGCTTTGGTAGATATGTATGAAAAATGTGGTAGCATAGAAAAGGCAATGAACTTTGAAAAAAATGCCTCAAAGAAATGTGGTCTCATGGTGATGGAATGCCATGAAGAATGCGATGACAAGTGAATTGTTATGCATTTTCATGGCATTTCATCACCATGGGACCACATTTCTTTGAGGCATTTTTTCAACCAATTCACTGCCTTGTCTATGCTATTGCTTACTATTGTGCATTGATATATTTTTTCCAAGCATCCTTAGCTTGTTCGAAAGCACTTTTTTTAGGGTTTTAGCCATAGAAACAAGGTAGTGAACTATTTGATAAAATGCTTTGGTAGACATGTATGAAAAATGTGGTAGCATAGGCAAGGCATCAAACTTTTTGAAAAAATTCCTTAAAGAAATGCGGTCTCATGGAATGCCATTGCAAACAAATGTAATTGGAAGCTTCTCCTAGTTATTAGTTATGCAATGTGAAGTAATGCTTTGAGTTTGAAAGATGTACAATGCAATGTAATTAGCAATTTGAATATAAACTATAAAAATCTATTTTTTACAATTCATTAGTTGAACTCTCTATTTTATTTGCTCTCTATAACTCTATTGCTATGGAAATTCCTTTCAAATAAAAATATAGTTTTTGTCTCTTAGTCTACAATTTTTTTTTGCTATGTGTAGAACATTACAAATGGATCAACGTCGAAGGTTTAAATACCATACATTTGATGAGAGAATAGCCGATGAGAGTGACATGGACAAATATCCATATCCATGTAATGACTGTCTTTATGGAAAGGTGAAAAAAATAAATTAGATTTATTGACATATGATAAGATGTGGGCATAGTGGTATAAGCCCTTGGAATGTCAATTATTATGAAGATATAATAGAATGGTAGAGTGTGAGAGATGAAGAGGCAACAAACATAGATGAAGTGGCACCAAACATAGATGAAGAGGTAGCAATGTTAAATTCAGTTGACTTTAAATTCAATTCACTTTTCTTCTCTGCTATTAATTAGTTAAATTCAATTCACATTCTACTCAAACAACCGGTTGATGGCCTCAGCTAATGTTACAAAAAAATTTAGTAATTAATTTTATGACATGTCATGTGTCTATATTTTATTGTACAACATAACAAGGTATGTGCAAGATCATGATGGGCCAAAAAGTGGCAATATGATGGGTATGTGGCTGACGACTTTTTTTTAACCCAAAATTGATGAAACGAAAAGGGTTTTTAAAGGATATTCTCAGCTTTCCATCAATATAAATTATGCTTTACTTTGAATTTAATAAATAATTATTATTTATTTTCTACTTCAATTACAACTAAAGCCCTAATTGATAGGCTGATTGAAAAACGTCTATAGCTTTCCAACAGTATCACATTTTTTGAATATGAAACATGTGTCACATTCTATGCTTTGCATACTATAGGATTAAAAAAAATTGAATTTCATGAAGTTTTGACCAAGTTAAGGTGGTCAGACATACGAGTTTTTATATTTTTTAAAAGTTGTAACAAAAAAAATCATAATTAATTAAATTTACTTGGAAAAAAATTACAAAAAAATATGCATTACATTGGGATAGGAGTCCTCTATTTATATCTAAAATCTTATAAAAAATATTATCATTTTATCGTAGTTAGGGTGGTCAGACATACACCTTATTTTTTTCCCTGAAATTTAAGTACTACTGCATTGAAATTTCAAATTTTCACCAAATATAATTTTTTTTTATAAAAAAACCTAATAATTTAGAAACTATATTCAATTTTCAAGGGATTCTATTCTTACATATTTTTGAAATAATATAGATAACTTATTCAAATTTTTACGTCAAGTTGCCTAACTCTGATTTTTCTAAATTTTTTTCCACTTAAGGGCCTGTTTTTTCCATGATGATCCTGCACATACCCAACATTTCTAAGGTTCTTGTAATATGTACTTTGTGATTGGTTTTTTGTCACAGTTAGTGGCTTTTTGGCCATGTTGGTTATGTACTATGTACTTCAGTCTTTAGCAATAGCTACTTAAATTAAAATGCTTTTTGTGGCTCCATTCTTGTAAATGCATTTTTCTTTGATTAATATAAAAATGTTAAATGTGGCTTTTAAAACCAATAGTAATTATTAACATATACTTATGATCATAAGTGAGTGAAATTTATTGTGACTTATTAGGAAATTGATAATGATTAAGATAAAATGAGACATTTAATTCTCTCTTTTCAATGTGTTGAAGTACTCTACCTTTCATTTATTCTATTGAAATTCTAAATTTGGCTGTGGTACTGGGTGGCGGCTCAGATTAATGCCATATGAATAGCCAGAGTGATTGATTGGATAGCTTTATATTGAAAATTGCACGATGTACTGTAGAATCGTAGATGATGATGTCAATAATCCAGTGATTTTGACAATCGACAGCTTGCGTGACATTTCCAATTTTGACAATTGACAACTTGTCAGCTTGAGGTACAGTTTACAACTTTACATGTAGCCAACTTGAGGTACCAATTAAGTTAGATTTTTGGTTTGCGTGAATCACAATGATTAGTAGTTAGTAGTAACTATACACAACCTCACACATGACACATGTGAGGTGTACAAGGGACCAAGCTGGTAGTGGCTCTTTTGGCCCATAAATAAGGATAGTGAGCACAACTAAAATCATTCGTTTAATTATCATAAGGGTTTTCATTTTGTAGGGTTAATAACTTAATAAGGATCAGGAAGAAGATGATGTAGTATTATTGGGGATGCTCTAAATTCTCCTGCCTCTAGTTATGTAGTTATAGAGTAAAAGACTAATTTCATTCAAGTTCAGAATGGGTGGAATTGGAAAGAAGTTGATTTGGTTCACCTAACTTCTCAGACAATTTTTGAACCAAGATGAGGGTCTCTAATGGAGATAAGTGCTATCCTAGTGCATGGAAGCTGCAAGTAGAAGATGGGAGAAGTTTACTAGCCCTCATTGTTTGCATGGTTGCCCAGTCAATTCCTATGCATTTAATTTTAGTGCTCATCTTCTGCATGGGAGCAGTTTTACTACCCCTCATTGTCTACATGGTTGACCAGGAGAGTCTCTTGCATTTATTTTGAGACACCATGGCCTACCAGGCAAACCCCATGCATTTATTTTAAGTGCTCATCTTTTGTATGGAAGTAATTTTACAACCCCTCATCTTCTGCATGAGTTTGGTTCTAAAAGGGGCTAAGTACATTTTGTATCTTCACAACTCTCCCATTTCCCTAGTGTGATTGGCCCCCTTTCCCCGTGCATTTATTTTTAGAGACCATGGTTGACCCGAAAAGTCCCATGTGTTTATTTTCAAAGCTCATGGTTGACCCGACAAGTTCCATTTATTTTCAGAGATACATGTATCACATTTACGTTTTCAAATTTTCACCAGCAGTCCAACAGAAGCTTGGCACTTGCGCTTACATTTGTATTTGTACTATGTAATAATGTGACATTGTAATTTAGTTTTAATAAAATAAATGGTTGTGCTATTAATGTGACATTGTAATTCATTTTATTAAGGCCTTTCCAACATTAAGTTTCTAGCCTCTTGGCCTTGATGTCAATCCTAGCGCATTAAAGTCTAAAGGAAATTTAAAACACATGTTTTATGTTTATTATTTATATCTTAAATTACTCAACCGTTTTATGAACATTTGATGCATTGTTGTAGTTGCATTCCAGAATAAAATGCACATAGCGCTATGCTTGCAAACTTAAACCTTTGGAATCACCCTATAAACGTTAGATTAACAAAGATCAATGGTTTAATAGAATTTGTTGTCAATGCATTTAAGTAAATCATTAATGGCTTGTTTGAGATGTTAGCCATGTACATTGTACTACCTAATTGTGTACTATGTAGTGTGTAAGTAATGAGTAGATGTTTCGGTGTCATTCACTTTAATATTAAAAAAAAAAACACTTTCTATTGCTAAGTGATTTTATTTTGAAGTTAGAGTGTCAGTACATGGGGAGATTTTAGTCTCCAGTTTTCTCATTGCAATGCACCACCCTGTTCTGGGTTCCACAATTCCACTTCCAACAAAGCCATTCCAGTAACCCAATTTCAAGTTTCAACCTAGTTTCAACTTCAAGAATCAAAATTCAAAATCTGAGTAAGTTAAAGAATTCACCATGGCTACACTTCATCACTTGATGTTTCTTAAAATCTTATTTTATTAAACTTTGAAGTTTAGGTTTAGGGTTAAGAGGCTTAAGAATTAATAAAAATTAAGGAATAATAAGGAATTCACAAATTTCACATTATTTCCAAGATTGTATCAGCATGTCTACCACCAGTACCACTAGAGCAATGTCGGGTAAAAAAATAAATTATGCAAAATTTCTTAAAACCCCAGGTTTCATTGATGAATACCATGATATTTATGATATTGAAACCCATGGTAGGTGTACCTCAGAACTTATATTTTCATCTGAGAATAAGTTTGCAAATAAAATGCAAGTTAATAGTATTAGTGCACCGTGGGTAATTGGATTAGGGCACATGACGTTACATGAGGTTTTCACTTGCCCAAAATTTATCATGGTTTGTGCCCTAAATTATGATGATAACAAAAGAACAATTGTTAATAAAGATAGCAAAGAAGAATTGTTACCCATAATGCAGAAGAACTTGGAAAAGTGTTGGCCTTGGGGTTTACAATCGAAGAATTTGGAAATGTCTACATTGACCTAGAAAAGCTTGCTAGTGATTATGAAGTAGTGGATGAAATGGAGAAAAAATCTTTCTTAAATAGAATAGTTTAGGATAGAAACAAATTGAAAGGTGATCATAAGCTTCCTTATGATTTAGATATTTCTAGACCATGGGTTCAAGATACGATTTTCATGCTAGCATTTTTCCTCTGACTGGATAGCAATTTGGAAGTGGGTGCATGCCTCCTTGAAATGGTATATAATATCCATTATGGTGTTCCACATGCCAAATATAATTTTATTGAGCACATTGTAGAATCCATGCATAAACAATTTTAAATGATTAAAGGAGGTTCCACCAAGACATTTAGGTTCACAACCTACTTGTGCTATCTTTTTCTATTCAAATTTAGAGGAATATTTTAGACCAACAAGCTTCAGATTCAGCCCTATGATAATAGTAATCCTAAGCAAAAGAAAATGGTTCCAGTATATGAATGGACCACTATTATAAGGTTGCATGATTCTCGAAGGAACTATACTAATTTTTAGTCTACTTTTTGGCTCCATTGCATCAAGCAGTTACAAATACTCCAATGCCTAGATTGTCTATGTCATGCAAAAACTGCATTCAACTAGGAAAAAAATACAATTGGCTGATTGGTATCTAATGGAAGAATATACTATGCTAAAATTTTATGGATTAGAAGTTCAACCATACAAACTTCCAATAAATGTGACAAAATGGGTTTTTGCTTTGGAATATGTAAGGTAGTTGTATAGTATTGATGAAAGAAACTTTAACAGTCAGGGGAAGAAGACCTTATTTCCTTCTTTACCTTTTACATGTGGATGGATCACATTCGAGAGAAAAGCATTTAGTGTGGCACATGATCTTTTGATTTTTTTTTATTTTGATGTTATCTGTCACTAGCAGTGTGATCCATGTGACACCATTAAATCAATGATTGTGCTCAATAAGAATGCTGGAAGTAGAATTCAACATCAAAGTAAACCCTTGCTTGAAAACTTGAGAAACAAGGGTTCTTGGGATGAGGTCAAAGTAGCAATGGAGAAAAGTGTTGCTAAGAATAGTATTTCTTTTGAACAATTGTTAGGAAAAATTATGGCATTGCATCGAAAGAAAATTAGGAGGTAAAACATTTTTTATGAAAATAGTCATAAACCATATTGTAGAGTAAAAATGCTAGATTCTCTAGAGAAGGAAGTTACAGAAAAAAATTGGTCATGATAAAAAATTACTGCCTTTTGGTCTATGAGGAAGGAGCTAGGTGATCCAAGAGCTCTTGCAGAGTATGGAGATAATGAAGATGATCTTGAGTTTAGAAAATTATGGAATATAGAGCATTTGGATGAATGAGAAGATGAAGAAAGTGATGATGAATCTAATGATGATAGGGAGGAAGAAAGCCATTTCAATTTCAAACTTGGTTTAAGTGAGGCCAAAAAATAAGAATTTACTATAGGAGCAACCATATTTGAAAAAATGGGTTATGAAGGTGATCCTTTGGGGTCCCAAAGATAAGGCCCTTGGATGGTAACATATGTAGGGCATAGAAAACCAGTTGATAAATCTGGCCTTGGGGTTGGAGGTGAAAAAGTAGACATAGGGCATACAGGTCAATTTTTTAGAGCTTCAAATCCTCATCCTCATGGTTAGACACAATCACAACTAGGACATGCCCATGGTGGAGGGTTTAGTGCAACCAGCATTGCCTCTAGTGGCGATGGTATGGGTAGTAGTACTAGTAGTGGTTAACATGTGCTACAATAGAAAATTACACATAAGAGGACCACAACACAATATACCACAGAAACACTAGGTGATCAAGGCATACAAAAGAGGCGAAGGAATTTGATAAGTCCAACTCCAAGTCATACTACCAGTGGATCCATCACAAAGGAGTTATTTCTAGGAACTCCCCCAATGCTAGTTAGTCTGACTGTGACATCATTAGCAACTGCAAGTATTCCTATTCCTTTGCCATTCAAGTATTCCATTGTTCCTGCATCCTCGAGTTTTGATTACATTGAAGAGTTTAAAAAGAAATCATAATTGAATAAAAAATAAAAGAAGCAACTGATGGAGAGTGGGCCTGCTCTAACTTTAGAGCCTTCAACAACCATGGTATTACCCACATTTGACACAACTAAAGAAATCATGGAGTACACAATTATTGTTCCCATAGTTCAAAACAAACTAGAAAATTAGATGGCTCCATCTGAATTCGAGGTGAACAATTTTCAATTGGATTTTTCTAGACTTAGAAATACTAAAAAAATTAATGTATCAAAGAAAAACAATGAATTGGTGTACACATCATTGCTAAAGCAAGATAGAGAGAAAAAAAGGTTGCAAACTCAAATTGAAAAGTTACAGGCAAACCTAGCAAATGAGAAAGCAAAGAGCAAAGCAACAGATAACAAGAGCAATGAATTAGAAAAAAAGAATTAAAAAATATGCCTCTACATCAACAAGAAAAGAGGATAAGCATAATGAGACTATAGTGAATGAAATGAAGCAAAGGCTAGATGAGAGCAACAAGAAATATGATGAGGAAAAATCCACTTCAGAAAAATTAAGACTAAGCATTGCAAATGGAAATGCACAGTGGGAACAAAAATTGGAGAAGGAGAGAAAAAGAAATGAAAGATTGGAGGCAGAGTTGATGGAAGAAAAAAATGAAATTAAGTCTTGTCAAAATAAGTTATCTGCATTTTGTAGAGAAACAATGAGGGATATGAAACAAAGGATTTGGGATGAAATAATGTAGGGGATTGATCATTTGTGCAACATGTTTCAATTGATTGATGCTATCAGAAAAAATCATAATAAGCTCAAAAAATATTTAATGGACAACAAAAATGTGCTGGCATTAGAGAAATCAACAAATAAAATTCAACAAACAATCTATAAAGCCAATGGCAATGTTTTGAAATCAAAAGGGATTACTAATCGGCTTGCTACATCAATGACGTTGTCATCTATCATTGAAAAGTGTTTGAGAATGCGTGAAAGAAAGGAATATTTTCATTTGACTACAGATAGGATGAAGAAGGTGGATGAAACGGTAAGGAACTTCACAAAGCTTGGTTTTCCAGAGGCTTTTGACACAAATGAATGATTCATTGGAAAGAATGATTTCAGAAAGAAGATGGAGGATGCAAGGAAGATTGATTTGGACCAGTTTCATTAGAACCCAAATGTGGTGACCTATATAGATTCCATTAAACCATTGCTAACCTTGAATTCAAAATCGACTGAAGAATCCAAGATAGGTTCCAATTTGAATCATGAATTGTTAACAAATCTTCAAGTCAAACAACATCGATTAGAAAAAATGACAATTCCAACACCTGAAGAGTGCAAGTTGCTAGAAAAGGTGATAGATTGATTTAATTTTTGATAATATGAGTTTCCAAGTTCCAACTAAGCTTTGTGCAGAGTTGTCTTTGAGCAATATTTTGCATTGCCAATGCCTCTATGTATTCCTTCATGTGATAATAAATTTAAAAGCTCAAATTCATACTTTAGTAATGTGTTGATGTTCAATTATCTGTATTATTTATTATATCATTTGAAGAAAAATTCTGGAAGTGGTTTCAACTTCTAGATACACTTTAAACGATTGCTGATGTTCATTGTTGTATATGCTACTAATTCTATTGTTAATATGTTATTAATCTAATACTTGCATTGAGTTGAGTGATGAATCACTGAGTACATGCTCAAGTCTTACTTTTAACACAATTAAAATATGAACTATTAGGTGATTTTAATTCCAGGCATCCATAATCTTAGTGAAATTGCATTACAATTCACACATCAATACTCAATCTCCATGACTACTTAGCAAATCCACTAAACATTTATATGGATTCATGCTTTAATTAAGGTACTTTAACTGGTTCATTAAACTGGAGCTAGAATTAAAACATACATCAATGCATAATATTAATGACAAAGAAGATTAATGAAAGATCATTGATCAGATTTCATTAATAATTCATGTAAATGTTACAGCTGAAGAGACGTTAGACTCAAAATAAGGGAGAAAAACAAGCTTAGTCGCTATTCCTTCAAGTTTTATAACCTTGTCACAGAGTTCTAAATTTTCATAACTTCTCGATTCCCTGACTTGGTTCACTTTGTTGAGAAACTAAGTTGCAAGTCTTTTAGACCTAACCTTTGAGTTTGAGTTATGGTGTGTGGATTTATTCTACTTTTGCTGAGTAGTTTGCCATGGATTATCTATTATTGGAATTGGAATGATGGATTTTTGGTTAGTTTCATTGTTTTGGTTACTATCACTCGAAGTCGCGGTTTTGGTGCTTTTCCTAACCTTAGTCGCTAGTCCTTAGAGTTTTATAAACTTGTCATAGAGCTCTAAATGTTCATAACTTCTTGATTCCTCGACTTGGTTGATGGTTCACTTTGTTGAGTTGAAAATATTTCTTGGTCATCTTTCTAGTCGATGGCTCAGAGGTTTCAAAAACTTTAAAACTTTAGACTTTGATTCTAAGGTTACAAGTTTCAGTGACCACATGACATTATGGACTTATCTTGCATTTCAAAGGAGCCATCATCTGAAACCTCATTGAATGCTATGTACAATCTAATATAAAATATAAAATATAAAATATCACAATTTCATGGAATACAACATAAAATATCATCAACTATAGTTTGAATTTGGAATATGATTCATGAAGTGCAATATAAAATAAAATATCATGGAGTGCAATGATTCACAATTTCATTGAATACAATATTTAAAATATCATCAAATATAGTATGGAACAATGGAACCTGATCATAGGATCCATGGAGTGCAGTATAAATACCTAAAAGCTGCTAATTGTCTTCCATTTCCCAAATGGACTCGGGGTCCTCAAATTGACATTCATCATCAAATAAAGTAAACGAGTCATCTTGAATTTGATTCCAAGTTTTCTCTTCATTTTCTTCGGCTTGTGTCTCAAATTCAACATTCATTTTGTGCTTTGTGTCAATTTGATCTATCCTAGTCACACTTCCATTGCCACTGCCATTACCACCAGTACTAGCATTTAGAATTGGAGTGTTGCACAACACAGTCCTTCTTTCACATGTGGATCTCCAAATTGTGAGTGCCCTTTTAAAAGGAAAATTAAAGACATTATACGCAGTTCCTTTCAACCTCAAGCAATTTTCCAAATTCTTGTCTAGTTTGTTTCTTAACTTTGATTTCAAAAACCCCAATGTACTGAAAACTCTCTCATCCTCCACCAACCCCAGTATCATTGTTTGACATAAATCAACAAGTTTGAAATATTCTGATATCGAACCACGCAATATTTCACTTTGACCTAAGTTTGTCCAAACCTTTTTTATTGATCTCGGTTCAAAGACCTTCTCCTTTCCCATGGATTTATACTGGTCCCTCATAGTTGTTGCAAATCTCCTAGATTATTTTCTAAGCTTAGATTCATCTAAAATTCCTTCTATTTTCTGCTCATCGTATGTTACACATTTCAAAAATTATTCGATCAAGATTTTTACTTGATCATGAAAATATTTTGGATTCTCTCAGTTTTCCCAAAATTGAGGATACACAATACCCATGGCTTCAAGTATTTCATGTCGAGGGAATCTTTCATGAATCTTTGAGGAAAGATATTTTGCAATTTCCTTCAAATTATCACCAACAGATTTAACAATGCCTTTAAAATCTTCCTCCTTAATAGCTACTTCTCTACTAGAGGACCTGGTTGTCTTACAATGGTACATTGGTATCTCATATCCACGTACACAGATATTTAAGTGCTCTCTTGCATTAAACTGTAAATAATTATCAGGATTATTCAAATCAGTAATTTTCCGCCGCATGAAATAATTTGGCTCATCTTGTGTTAGCTCTAGATATAGATGATCAAGGGCCAAGCATGTAAGTTTACATAGATTGGCATATTCATTAATATACATAGTTCTATCTTGGGATTTCTTCACAAGATTATTCATCTCATCCAACATGGGGAGAAGACTAGCTAAAGTCAAGAGTGTCTCTATATCACTTAACCTATGTAAGAGGACAAGAGCTTTGTCTACTGTATGCAATGCTCGTACATCACTCCAATCAAGGATTGATATTTTTAAAGAACTTTTGGCATTGGTCCATGCAGGGAGATCCATGTGGTATTGACATCCTTGAGAAGCTTGTTTCCCGGTGTTATTCCCTTAGTAAAATTTTGAAATTCTGTGAAACGTTTGGGACTTCAGCAAAAGTTTGCATGGATCTCGCAGACTAGATTTTCAACTTTTGATACTGTAGGAAACTTCCTTACAATTTTGAATGCTAAATTCATTTTGTGCACCATGCAATGAATGCCAAGCATGTATGGTGCACAAGTAGTTTGTAACTTTGTGCAAACACGGGTCCTTTGAGCTTGCATTACTGCAACTCCATCAACTCCTACACACACCAAATTTTTGGCAATTGTCAACTCATCCATACTTGCAATTTCATTCTAAGATTTCTTGACTAGTTCAAATATATTTTGTGATGTTAAATTGTCCTTTATTTTATGAACACAGAGAAGATGAGCTTGGTGAACATGTCGTTCTATAATATACAAATGCATATAGACCCAAGAAGTATTGTCTACCGCAGTAACTTCATCTAAAGATAATGCAATGAAATTTAAATCTTTTACTTTCTCCTTTAAATCCTCCTTTTCAACTGCAGCAAGACAATTTTCCCATTCCCATCCAGCATTTACTGACCAATGTGACAAGGGATAGTGAGGAAAATTCAAAAAGGATAATAAACCAAAATATTCTAGGTAGTTTGTCATAGGACGCCCTCTAGAAAAAATATGAAAAACAACACTCATCTGAACAATTTTTGACATATTTGTTGCTTCCATTGCTTTTCCAAATTGAGCCTCAAGTGTACCTTTACATGCAAAAATTTTTGACATTATTTTTTCATGCTCTTCATAATCTGTGGCATACCTAACATGAAGACATTCTTCCTTTGATTTCCATTGTACGACTGATTGTTCCTTTCCGTCTATGATTTGTTTTTCATAAAATTTACCGATATGCTTTTCTATAGTGTCAATCTTTAGCTGCAATGTCTTGACTCTTCCACATTTCCAACTACAAATCTTACATTTGGCCAATGTTACCTTTAATATATCATTTGAATTGTCAATCCCCACTGGTTTCATGAATGGGTACTTTGACAACCAACCAAGTTGAAAATTCCTTGTCATTTCCCACTCGCACCCCATTTTTTGATTTGTTTCTTCTTTTCTTGCTACCAACATCATCATCCTCATCCAAGTCAATTATCTCATTCTGGCTAACCAGGTCCATGGTATCCATTGGAACATATTCTATGGTATTGCCATCCTGATTTGTTAAATTTTGATTTAAATCAATGAAAATATCAACTTGACCTTCTAGTGGTAGTGAGGTATTGTGAATGCTACCAATATTTGGTGGAAGAGTTGATGATGTAGCTCCATCTTGACCTAATGGATCAGAAGCTTTGTCAATTCCAAAGTAAGACTGTATGGTACATCTAATTTTTTTGCGTTTTGATGTCCTCCCAATCTCTTCACCACCCTAAGGAGCGGTAGGAGCCTTACCACCCTGAGGAGGGACATGAGTTTGAGAAGTGATAAGAGTCTCTTCACCACCTTAAGGAGCTGCAGGAGCCTTACCATTGCTGCACGAGTCGCTCGACATATTGATCTCTAATTCGCTCGACATATTTATCTCTCACTTCAAATAAAAACTAGAAAAAAATTTCTTCTTGTTTAAGAAGGATAGAGAATAATAATATAGACCCCATTCCCTACTCAATATCATCTTTAAGACTCAAGCAAGAATCTAAAAGAGATAAAGAAAACTTATTATTATAACTAATAACACTATGAAGAAATGATCACTCACCTTAAGTCTATGTTTTTGGCTTTTGCTGACTTCCGAATAGAGAAGTAGAACTTCATAACCAAACAAAATTTTTAAGAATAAATGACACTTTCGATTGTATTTACATCAATCCATAATTCCATATTTGGTGAATTCCGTAGGATTTTAAAATGGTATATTAAAAATTTGGAAAATCTCACTTGGTTATACAATGATATATTGTATTTTTTGAGGTGAAATGTGTCCTCAAATGCAATTATTTTTTAATGTCATTGGCGAAATAGGTCCTCATAAGCAACTATTTATAAATTTGAATTGGCGAAATGGGTCTTCACAAGCAACTTTTTTAAAACTTTAATTGGCGAAATGGCTCCTGATACAATGTTATTTTAATAGTATTGGCGAATATGTAGGTGTTTTATTAAATGCTTTCAAGATTCCAAGCTAAAATATTAGTCAGTCCAATTGAAATGCGTAGTTTGACAATGGTGAATTTGTTGTTTAAATATGCCTCATAAAAAAACTCATTGGTGAATGGACATGCATTGGACCTATAGTTCATAAAATTCGAGTGATTTGGACACCCTGTTGGGTGCAAGAAATTCCCCAATTTTGACTTGGCCGATTCTTGGAATTCTCCAATTGGTGAAGATTCACCACTAAAGTTTTCCTTTAGTAATCTCATCATAGTTTTGTATTTCAAAATACTTTTCCATTTAGACAAGCCACACCTCAACCTCATCAAATATAGCACTACCATCAAACTTGGGTGGAATAACCTTCTTCATGTCCCTAGGAATTTCGGAAGCCACAAGCTTCTTATTCCTTTCAATAGATGGTGTAGGTAATTTTTCCTTCTAATGATTAAATGGGTTTCATTATGCCCATGGGAAGAGTTTTCTCGCTCATGCTCATTAACGAGTACTTCCTTTTCTACCCTATCCTTAACTCTTTCTTGTTCAAGGTTAGCCAACCTTGCCAAGATTTGGTCAAATCTAGTCTCTACTCCAATGGTTCCCTGTCCAACCTCTTGACTTCCACCAGGATTAGTTCGTGTCCTCACCATCCTTATGTGATTGGTTTTTGCTTGAATGTTTTATCCATGTTAGATTATTAAATTATGTTATCAATTATCTTATGGAAAACATAAAAAAAGGCATTCATATGCAAAGGAGAATTCCACATAAGATTAAGAACACCCTTCTTTTGATAAACACCTAATTTTATTCATTTCATGAGGATTTCAATATCTTTTCGATTACATGGAGTGACTATTTAGATAGTCAAGTGGAGAGTATCCTTTGGATTCACTCTCAGACACATAACTTATAGGAGTATAACCTACAAACTAAGACAATTGTTGTTCCCTATCTTTCTGTTCATCTCTCATTTGTTCATACCTATCCAAAAAGGGATAATAACCTTTGGATTTATCATTCAATACATAGTTACGAGAGGCAATGTCAATATGGTGTTCATCAACAATGCAGTCTACCCTTTTTGCAAACATTTGTTCATGAGACCATTTGTCATCTAGCGGTGTCTGTGGTACATATCCCTCAGACTCGTTACTCGAAGAAATTGCTATTACTTCAGCCAGTGGTAGAGCTCTAGGATCCCTAAAGATGAATGTTAGGCTAACACTTTCTTCTGAAGGAATATCCTTCGAAAGCGGTAATGACTCAAATTTTTCTGGTGAGATGGTTGGTAGGTAATTGTACATAGCCTCCATCTTCATCTTCCTCTTCACATCACTGATTTGAGAAAGTGTGTGACTAAAAGTTTTGGTGTCACTCAACTAGATGGCATTGTCGTAGTTGGTTCCATCTATTGTTCTAACGATGGCTTCCCTTTCCTTCTTGGCCTTGAGGTAATGCTCATTTTTTATTACTGACTTTTGAGTCGTTAATCTGAGATGCACCATCCTGGCACAATAATTCACAACATTAGATAATGTTGGACGGAAATAATGACGATCTCATAGGTTCTAGAGCTAAACCTGTAGCTTTGATACCACATGTAACATACTAACCCTTTAATGAAGTAAAAATTTCTAATTTTTCACCATACGAGTAAACAAACTAAGTAACAAGCCATTACAATAATTTTTTTTATTTTCATTAATAATATTTTTTAATCAAGATGCACAACATATTACTACATGTATTCCTTTTCATTCCATATAATACATCAATGCAATAAAGCATACATTTACATACATAGCTCAATGAGCTTTAGAACAAGTAGTTGTAAGACAGTCCAAAATCCTTCCTTTCAAATCTTGGTTCTTCTTTTTCCTACTATGAAGGATTAGCATCATTTAGGCATTTTTCCATTGACCACGACTCATAATGCGGTCCCCCACACATCTATCATTTGACACATGGCCCTTCCCTTCGACGAAGAGATTGGTAGAGTAATCGATAACAACAACCAACTGATCATAGTGTTGTGTCCTACATAACTAGAACCTTTTATTCCCACAATCTAGAACTAGCATGTTATATTGGATCATGGTGAACTGACAATGTAGTCTTGGTAATCACACAATCTAAAGCAGAGTCTCGGACATTCACACTATTTTGGCCAAAGTGTTCTCATTTAGTACTTCGGATGAAGTCATCTATTATATACACTATTCAAGGCTGATTTGACTTAAGGCTATCTTAAGCTACACATATGTATTTCCTTCAATGGATAGTCCATCACCCCAAAGATAACCTATCACCATATTAATCTACTTGGAATAAACCTACTTTACTAGTAAGTACACAAGCTAGGTATTTCCTTCAATGGGTAGTCCATCATCCCAGAGATAACCTATATACTTGGAATAGACTAACAAGTAAGTACACAAAAACCCTCCCATACTAGTTCAAGCAACTTAGATTCATTTCATGCCATTGAGGAAGTGGTGTCTTCAATGTTTCAACCTTTGGAGGCTTTCTTCAAGCACTTGTCGATTCTGCAACTCTTTGGGTGACTCTTTGGTATATACCCAAAATTTGTGGTTGGGAAATCCTCTACTCTTATTTTGTAATTTTTGAAGTGTTTTCCATGCATAAAAATGTCACAATCAATTTGATCTACAAACAACAAATTATCAATTGGTGAATTAATAATCTCTTATCAAATTTACTATGCTTTCTAAAGAATTTTGAGGAGTTTATAGGATTTATCATATTTTTAAGGAAGGCAACAAAGAAGCAAATGGCTTGGCCAATATGGTGGTTGAGGGACAATACAATTGATTTTTGAGTGTATTAATGAATTTTTGAGGTATTCCCTTTGAAGAAGGACAACATAATCTTTTAAAATGAATGATCTACGCACAAGTTGACATGTGAATAGTTTTTAGGCATGCATAATGACATATGGGATAAATGCATGAAATATATGCCATCTTTAACAAGAGTACAAAGGAAAGGAGTTGGCAATGGTAAACATCTTCTTGACAATGGAGATTGATATTGTTGAGATGTAGTGTGAGTTAAAGAAATTATTTCCTTCATACCATGCTTTCTAGTCATTGGGTGGGAGAAGTTCAACCTCGACCTATAACAAATAGAACTATATGGATGGAGGTATTTGAGTAACAAGATGCTTTATTTGTGGTCTAGATTAAGCATGGATACCCTTGTGCCCTTGACATGTTTGTGGAAAAAAATGCCTTTCCTCAGTGACATCACTCTAAGAGCTATGAAGCGAGTTCTAGGGGTGGACTTCTTGGTGGACGATAGTAGATACCGTGTCAACACTAATATCACTTCTTAGTTTGTTGCATCCCTTCTTGAACTGGGGGATTTGAAGGAAATGATTTGAGTCCTTGCTCAAGCCCTCTCCAAGAATATTTATTCGGGGGGCTTGGATGAGGTGGTTTGGGTGGCAAGGTATGGTGTTGGATTGCCACATCCCAAAGACATTCCCCTAGTGTCAAAGAAAGATGTAGTGGTGGAGTAGGTGCCTTTCCTTACCAACTTTCAAACAAATACATTAATGCAACATAAAGCATTGATGGGGAAGGGTTGTCAATTTTTGAAGTGGGTTAACAATCTAGAATCGATTTACAATATGGAATGACTCTAAGAATTCAACCAGATGTCCTTTGAAAGTGGTTAATGATAATATAAATCATTGAGATTTTTTTTTGGGTTAAAATCTTATATACCATAGGATAGAGAATGCTCATTTTGAATAAAAAAACATGAAAATATTATTCATTTTTTTTTCTTTTAAAGTTTAAAATATTTTAATTATTCAAATTAATCATTTTATAAACATAATAAGATAATAAATAGTTTTTCTCTATCATTATTGAACAAATTATTCTTGTCCATAAAAAAGACAAAAAAACTTACAATAAGACTAAATCGAGTGACATTGGCTTTCAATTTGACAAGTTTTTCTCTTATTATTAGAGGCAGTTTCTTCCTTAAATACAAATAAGGAGCAATTTGATGAGTTTTTCTCCTATTATTAGGGGCGATTTCTTCCTTGAAAACAAGTAAGCCACAATTTTGAGCTGATCAGATTGTTTATATTTTATAACTGACATTTAAAATTAAAATTATTTTATTACACAAAATGGGTAAATTTTTGAGGCATGTATTCTATAAATATATAAACGTAAAGTTGTAAATCAATTTTGAGCTGATCAGATTGTTTATATTTAATAACTAACATTTTAAATTAAAATTATTTTATTATACAAAATGGGCAAATTTTTGAGGCATGTATTCTATAAATATATAAACTTAAAGTTGTAAATCAAATAAATTGTATAATCAACAGTTTGAAAACCACATAAATAATTGTAAAATTAAAGGCTTAATTATAAAATCCATCACAATATTTTAATTAGAAAAAATGAATATTTAAATAAATAAATACAGGAATGAATAAATCTAAAAACATGATGCAATCAAATAAATAATCCTACTCACTAATTCACACATTATAGGATTTTCCACTTAAAATCATCTTATTCTAATTTGCTTAATCGTTTTTGCAAACCATTTTTTGTTTTATAATAATAATTATTGATTATAGAAAAATAAATAAAATAATTGACTATACCATCTAGAAGAATCAGCACTAGCTAGAGTGATATTGGAAAGGTCCTAATTACTTTGTATCTATAATCTTCGGTTATATGAATTATCTTCTCCTGTAGTTGCTGAAAACTTATGACCATATGTTTCAACAACCTAACATAGAACAATATATGATATTGAATAATACAATATTAATTTAATTAGACTTATTTAAATAAATTGTTAATATCTAATAAAACACAAAGCTGATCACAATAAACCACTTTCATTAGTTATGATATTTGACTTTGACTTTGTCGGTCAACAAAACCTTAGAAAACATGTTCAAACTTCACATTTGCATATGACATAAGACTAGCAATGTTGTTAAATGGTTAACAGAAATGGGGTATGCAGTGCGACTGTGCAGCTCTTTCTTTACATGCTACAATCATACCAAACGAAGTTCCATGCCGGAAAGCCACAAATTCCAACATTACATTTTATAACTGCATTGGTTAGAAAAAAAAACTACTGAAACTCCCACTCTTAGAAAGTCAAGTTTCACTAACAAAAAGTGACAAAACATTGAAGAAATGAAGACATTAAACTCCACGAACATAACCGAGTGATTGAGAACGCATCCAAAATTTGGCTTCAAAGCCGTGAGATTGTAATAGTTAGAGGCCGTCAGTGCCATAAGGCTCCAGCTTCCTTCAATAGAGCCACCAAAGAACCTCTAATGTGACTACTCATAAGCTCATCCATCCCTCCCACCAGCTTTCCAGGGGGAGCAGCAACCACTATGAGGATCTTCCTTATGCTTTGAAAGATTGCCTGAATTGCACTGCTTAAGAAATCTTTTTGCACAGAGATATGGAGTTGAGCTGATCTTTTCTAATCCAAGTGCTTCCCTAAATTGCATAGACAAAATGAATAACCTTCTAAAAATAAGAGAAAATATATGAAAGCCAATGGCATGAAACATTTCAATACTTAATACGTACATACTAAAAATAATTGTATACCTTATGTTTTTAATTAGATTATCAGAAGAAGAATGAGAAACAAAACATTTCATTGGCGTCAAGCTCCATTAAAGTTTTTCTGTAACTGCTTTACTTCTTACATACTCACAGCATTTATACCAGAATAAACCAGCAATTATCAAGACACGTATTGTGCAGGCGTCTAGAAATTTGCAGAAAAGACACGTATTGTGCAGGCATCTAGAAATTTGCAGAAATATGAAGACAAGTTAGAAAATATGTGTGCCATGTGGAAATCCGTGTGTGCCATCATTCAACAGCATGCTGTTTCACTTGACCAACTGAGTTAGGCCCACGTAAAGACGTACAAATCTGTCTTCAATTTATCTCAACTTTTTATGATAGCAATTTAGTAATAAGGAATATTGATTTGTTAGTATATAGATTTTTTTTTTTAATATATCTCATTTAAACTGAATTAACTCTTCATAAAATATGAATTTAATTTAATCCAAAACAACTTAAATCAAACATGTAAGTTGCTATATGAAATTGATTTTTTTGTTGTTATATGAAATTTTGTTTGATATTTATATTTTTTGATAATTAGAATGCTTTAAGATGGTAAAGAACACACAATTATCTATGAATGATCATAATATATTGTAGAAATCTACCAAACAAAAGATTCAAAAGAAATATATACAACTTAAAAAATATATGTAATAAACAACATTTACAAATTGACTATTCAAATGTTAGAAATTAAATATTCAAACTTCAATAATAATTTCTGTAATTTCTACTATACATTTATATAATTAAATTACTATAATCCATTGTATGCCCAAAATACCAACACAATAGATTTCTTGTGCAACAACCAACTACATAGTGCAGTGCAGTCAAACCCAGATTTAAAATCAACCCCACATTTAACTTCCAAACTTATATAATAGTTTAAAAAAAAAGACAAAAGAAAGGTAACGCTTCTTTCCCAGAAAACTGTTCAACTTGTATTTATATTTACATAGTCCAATGCAGTTAAGATTGAGAGCTACAGTACGTTCTCAATCTTAATCAGTAATACTATAATCATACTGAAGTGAAATTTACATACACCACACACACCATCAAATATAAAAGAGAAAAAAAGAAAGAGTAACAAGCCCATTTCCCTGTACGCTGCCTATGACCGTCTGTCTTGTTTCGTGGATATGACAATAAGTTGTTGAATCATTTATTTCATCGGTAGATAAGTATAAATGGCTTAGCACACCCACATTACCTGCCTTAAAAACTTGCAGACTATAACTATTCAACAGAACTCTTACACCAAAATAAAAGAGGATCAATGCAAAATCGTGATAACTTAAAGTGTAAAGCACAAAAACAAATCTAGAAGTAAAATAAAATGGAAAGAGAAACAAAAAAAATCTTGGTTACTCTCTCGAACCCACTCATTCGATTTTCCCGGCGATGCTCCTTTAGAGTATTTGAGTTCCCCCCTTTTTCTTTTCCTACAGCGGTTTTTGATTGAATATGCTGTTTTTCCAGCGTGTTTATTATGTAAAAGTTACTGTTTTTCCAGCATGTTTATTATGTAAAAGTTCAAGGTTTTGTAAGTTGTTAGATTTCGAGAAAAAAAACAACAATCTTAGTGTCGAGGGTTTCAGTTTGATGTCTGTATATTGTTCATTCCTTTTTGTGATGGCTTCAGACTTGTATATATATAATTGAAACTAATGTTTTTTTTTTTTTTTGGAAATTGATAATTTAAAATTTTGAACAATTTTTATATAATAAATATTTTGGAAAATTAAAATATACAATCAAAAGCTGTTTTAAAAAAGAAAAAGAGGAAACTAATGATGATTAATGTCATATATTTATATTGTATTAAAATGAAAATATAATATGTTGTTCAAATAAAAAGTGAATGGCATATAAACACATCTTACAATCTAAGCTTAAGAAAATGAAAAGCGGTCAAAGTACTAATTTGTTAAGGTTATATGAGCAAGAGAAGGGGATATCCTTATTAGAAGGAGGGCCCTATCCATATGAGAGATCTTGGCCATCAAGAATATGCTTCCAACCTATAATGGTATCATCTCTATCTTTATCTTCTTCTTCAATAGGATTAGAATAGACAACAGAAATTTCCACATCCTAACAAGGAAATTTTCCACTATCAGGCCAACCACAATGACAATGGTGGGAAATGGTAGAATGTCATGTGGTTAGTGAGACCAATCATGGCAATTGTAATGGGGAGAACTATGTGAGCTAAGTCTTGAGCTATGGTTGTAACCACAATGGTACCCATGAGGTAGAGAAACAACCCTTCTTGCAAGAGAAGGCAACATATGAGCAACCATTCAAGGGTCATTAACACAATGCTTGATGAAAGTTTGCAAGTGAGAAACTTTTTAGGCCACTTTTTAGCCTTGACATGTATTTCCAACATGGCATTATAGCAAATATAATAACTTTAATATACACAAAGAAGCATTTGCCCATGATAAAATTTTAGAATATAGTAGTGTTTTTATCTTTATAAATATTAAATATAAAATTCCACTCTAAAAGCATGCCAAATTTGAGTTTATCTTGCCAGTATTCTAGGCCAGTCTCCTAGCAAGATCATATGCTAGGAAAAAGGATACAGGTTTAATGATTTAAGAAAATAATCAATTAATCTTCATGTAGCCTAGGCTTATTGATAGAACCATTACCAAAATTTTCTTGACAAGGAAATCCAATTGCCAAGTCTTGGCCTTGGTGCTTGTGATAATATCACAATTATTATAGTTATTCAACACCCAAGTTCTTTCCATCTCATATATAAAAATATTTTTTTTACATTAATTTAATATATATTTTTAAAATATTATCCTTCACATTGTTTTTCTTGTACAATTTACATTCATAAATATAATTCTATCCTCTTACTTCATCATAATTCACAAGCCAACTATTAAGCAGTTGGGACATGGAGTTCATGCATTTGTGTTGTATATTAAATGCAACACTAATGTAAAATAATATTAACATAACATGTAGAATTGCTATGAACTTCACATAAAATAAGAGGAATACATGTAGTATATTCATTAAAACAATATGCCTTTGAGGTAGGTCAACACCATGTACAATGCCACTTTGAGGGGTCAATTGTTGAATCCTATTGTAATCATATGTGAAAGAAAATAGATACATGAATAGATTTGGAGGATAACTGCACATGATGGTATGATTCCTTTCAATTGGATGAGAATAATTTATCCAAACTTGTCTTGAAAAAGCTTTTTCCACATGATGGAGAAGACCCAGTATCTACCAGGTCTAACTTCGCGCAACTATAGAATTCAAACCATACATCGAATCAAAATTTTTTTATGGGTCTTTTTCTTCACAAGTTAAGTGTTTATAACTAAGGTTTTGGCTTCTGGGCAATTCTCAGTGCGAGAGTGTTGGATATGAGCGCGGAGGTCAAAAAGTTACCTTTTGGAGGTGCCATCCGTTTGCCGCCATCTAATGTCCCAGTATCCACCCACTATAATTTCAATCAATTATAGTTGTTTTAGCACTTAAAATCCACTCAAATCATTCACTTTAGCACTTAATGAGTAGCTATTGGTGTTTTTGTAATTATTTATTCAATAAAATAAAGTTTTTTAATGGATCAAAGTGAATTCTTTTTTGGGGGGTTAAGTGAGCATGGAGGTGGCGGTAATTCAATTGGGGGCTGTAACTGGGTCCTTTCCCCTATTGAGCATGTGTTGGGATGAAAATTTTAGTTTCATGTTTATGATGGTTTGTCTCTAAGAAACTTGAAAAAAATTAGTGAAAGAAGAAGACATTGCATAGATGAGTTTCAATTTTTTCCTCAATATTTGGGAACAACATATCTAGTAATGTAATGCAAATATACTATTTTAATATTACAAATATTATATTTTATAATATGATATGTGGCTGAGTAAGTTTTGTATTTCTTCTTCTGTTTCATGTTCACATCATTTTTTTTTCTACAATGCATCATTATTATGCACGATTTATTTTTATTTTGTATTATTATATTTTAACACTAAGTTGTAGCACAATTATTATAACTATTAGTTTAAACTCAGAATTATGCCAAGAAGCAAAAAAATATTAAAAACGATACTCAATTTTCAAGTAGTCTCATAGACTATAATGATTCGAGGATAAACACAAAATGTTGTTATTGAAAACCATCACATTATGAAGCAAATGAAATAAAAATTATTTCTTCATTGTTTTATTAGATCTTACCATATATTTATTTCATGAATTTTTGAATTTTGGATACATGTTTATCTAGACTCTTGCAATCATAATATGTGACAAAAATCTATTCTTCGTTATTCTCTAATGGATATTCATTTTGTAATCCAAAATTTCAATTTTACCATATAACAAAAGGATGTTGAAAAAAGTTGTGAAAATTGGCTTTAAACTATCCATTGCACTCTATTCAATATTTTCAAAGCATTTTTGACAAATTCATTTTGTGCATATGATACAATTAATGCATTCCTTGAGACCATTTTTTAGGGGCATTTTATTGAAATCCTTTTGTCTCATCAAGAACACCATTTTGTAAATATGGTAGAATTATTTTGTACTTACTTTCAAAGGGATTAAAACATAATAATTCAAATCATATCCACAAACAGAGACACCTCACCTCGGTTGAAGTTGTCTTATTTAATTTAAAATGAGTATAGCATGTCTAAAAAGAGTAAGTCTCATAAGTAGTTTGAAAGAAATTCAATATGTTTATTCAACCTTAATAAAAAAAATCCATGAACACATAACTTGTAACTATTAGCTTCTATTCCACGACATGGCATAAAAATAGACCACAACATTCTATGTTTAACATTTGACCGAGTGATTCACCGTATCCTTGGTTACTTAGCATTTGCATATAATTGTTTAAATATTTGCACCAATGTAGGCACTGCAGCCGCCACCACCAGAACCACCCCCCAGAACATAGTGAAAGTTCTCACAAACTTTGGATGCTTCTCCATAAACTCACTCATTCGAACCATGGTTCGCCTTCTATACCATTCATTAACAGTAATCTTCAATTGCCCGAACTCATCTTCATCTGAAAAACTGAAATTAATTCCTTTGGAGAGACCGTTGAAGAGGTCTGTCACTTCCTTGTCGGTCCCAATGGAGCTCTGAATTATTCCCTTCTTCCTCAGCAAAACCACGTCTTCTTCAGCCTGGATCAAACTATTCATCAGAAAGACATACTCTGAGATAATGCTCAGTTCTTTTTCTTGGCACACATCTATAGCCATCAGATTCCTCAAGATCACCTCTGTGGTATCAGATACATATATAACAGGGAGAAACAGAATCTTTTCCTTTTTGTCGAAACGGAGCTTGCCGGATGGAACTCCGTCGTACGCCCTAAACTTCAATCCGCTCTTGTATAACTCTGCCGCTGAAGCCATTATCTGTTGACGATGTAACTGATTATCACTTTGCTGAACTGTTTTTTCACGAGGATGACCACGGCGGCGGCGGCGGCGGCTATGTGGTAGTGCAATTTGAATATCCCCTGTTTTTTCATGGCACTCATCCACAATAAAATCATGAAAAAATCCCAAAATGTGGCTGTAATCCTCCAGATTTTTATACTTTGACTCGAAAATTTTCTTCAATTTCATCTCGCGCTCTCTACTATGCTCTGTTTGTAGTTCCTTCGTGCTTGGCTGAAGAGAATAATTGAAAGGGTGGACCAGTGCAATTATGCCGTCGCATATCATTTTGAGCAGCTCTATCCTCGCTGCCTCTAGCGTTGATTTGTCTTCCATTGCCAATAGCTCTATAAGCAGTACTATAGGAACCTGATTTTCGAGCATCAAAATGTCACTTAAGATGTCGAATTGACAAGATCGGACCCTGTTTCTATTAAAGACAGGATCGACCTTCCATTGTGATTCAACATTGAGATCCCATTGTGTTTCATCGGTGAGAAGCCTGAGAGTCTCCAGAATGAAGCATCCGTCCAGAGTGAACGCCCAAGCAAGGATTTCTGGGTCGCAATCCACTTTTACTTCATAGCTTTCTGTAATTTTTGGAAGCAAGATCTGCACTCGATCGACTAGAAAGCGTGCGTGCTGCTGCTGTTGTGGGAGCCTTTTCACTATTCGATTTACGGCGTTTATTTTGTAGAGCTCCATCTGAGAGAGTGGCTGAGATACCCTGCGATGAAAAAGGCCCAAACGCACCACCCGAGGCACATATGCGTCCCTGTTTAAGCCCATCAGATACACTGGCACTGAGTTTATGGAAATAGCAGACAGCTTTCCTGACTTATCATCTGACTCACTGTTTTCGGCCTTGTGAAATTCAAACTTGCCCTTCACATCATCGAACCACGAGGAACAAATTTCTGGGTCCGCTACTGACAGGTGCCACTCTTTTACAACCTGTTTTTTGCTCTTTCTGGCCATTGTTAACTTCTTCCACAAGTAGTAGCTGAAAAAGAGACCAAGCAAGAAGGAATACAATGCCTTTCTGCTTGACAATCAGAGAATCTATCAAAAATTTCAATCTTATTCTTTCTGTCTCGTATTACTTATCTTTAGATGTGTAATGACACTTCACCTGCAAAAATCAAGTATACACATCCCAATCATCACTTGCCATTATTTTTAAGTTAAAAAAGGAAAGAAAGCGAACATTCCCCTCGCTTTGATTCTCCCTTACCCTCAAAAAATGATTTACTGGGTATTGTAAAGGCTGCTAGGCTTATGTAAATAAAGTTGTGATTTTTGAAGATATTTAACTGAAACATACAACTATTGGGTTACATGACAATGATGTTAAAGAAATGAAAAAAAACATTAAAAAAAGATATTTTAAATCATTTTTTAAGAAATAAAATAAAAAGAATGAAAGTAATTATTAAAAAATATATTTTTTAATTTTGATTGGTTATTTTGATTATAAAAAATAATTATGAATATTATGAATTTAATTTTAGTGAAGAAAGTCTTAATAATTTATTTAAGATAGGAATTTTTATTTGTTAAATTATTATTTCAGATGGAAGGCATGACAAATATAAAGTTGTGGTTTTATCTGAAAAACAAAATATTTTAACGAGTTACTTGAAAAATTCAAGCCATTAATAGCATCCTCTTAATCTTTCTAGATTTGATAATTAAAATAGATATAAAAAGAATGGTAGAAAGTTTCATCCAGCTTAATAATAATACTATAATAGATTTGATATTCTCAATGAATATCTCTCAATATTCCTAATGAAACCAATAATTCATATTGAAAAGTAGCTAAAATAATGTTGAGATGTGTGTCTAGTAATTTGAATTATGAAATCGAGTATGTCCAAAATGATAATTTTATAGTTTATTGGGTCCATACATGTAACTTGAGAAAGATATATTGATGATCACAAATTGACATCTAGATATATATTCCACATTAGAAGTTACCTATCTCTTGCATAGGCAAAAATCATGATCATCACTATTTCATTTAGAAAAGTAAAGTATGAAGAAGAACAAGGACTTATATGTGATGCACTACTACTTTGAAGAATCCAAAGCAGCATGGCCATCTATTGAATCAATCAATATACTCTATTTTTTTGATAATTAGAATGTTTTAAGATGATAAAAAACACAATTATCCATAAGAAATCATAAGAGTTAGTAAAAAACTAAGAAACAATAGATTCAAAAGAAATATACACAACTTAAAAAATAAATGTAATAAGAACATTTACACATTAGAGTTCTAATAAAAACCAACTACATAGTGCAGTGCAGTGCTGTCAAACCCACATTTACAATCAACCAAACATTTAACTTCCAAACTTATATAATAGTTAACAAAAAAAAGGAAAACGAAAGCTTACGCTTCTTTCCCAGAAAACTGTTAAACTTGTATTTACATTTACATAGTGCAATGCAGTAAAGATTGAGAGCTACAGTACGCAGAACTCAATCTTAATCAGTAATACTGTAACTTGACAGGCAAATTAATCATACTGAAGTAAATTTACATACACAAGACACCATCCACATAAAAGAGGGAAAAAGAAAGAGTAACAAGCCCATTTTCCTGTACCCTCCCTATGACAGCCTATCTTGTTTCGTGGATATGACAATAAGTTGATGAATTATTTGTTTCATCTGTAGATAAGTATAAATGGCTTAGCATACCCACATAAACTGCCTTAAAAACTTGCAGACTATATAACTATTCAACATAACTCTCACACAAAAATGAAAGAGTCTCAATGCAAGATCGTGATAACTTGAAAGTATAAAGAACAAAATCAAATCTAGAAGTAGAAATAAAATGAAATAAACACAAGAAAATATCTTGGTTACTCACAGTTGTAGGTGGGTAGAGCATGAACCAATCAACAGCTGTATTCATGGATGGTGCAGTCCATGAGGACAGTAAGGGAATTGGCTTTGTATTATAGTTTTTACGAAGATAGCACTGTGCGAAAATTTGATTCCTTCCGTCTAGTTTGGGACAATTTAAGTCTTTATTTAATTCTGATGACGTGTTTCTTTTCCTTTAGTGAGTCTTAAAATGGCTTTGGTCAATTCAGAATGCCCACCATTTGATGCTGGGCTTATTATTATGTGCTGGCGATATCTTTGGTTACTCTTTTTCTCGAAGTCACTAATTCGATTGCCCGGAGATGCTCCTTCTTAACGTCGCAAAAGTATTTGCGGTTCCACTATTTCTTTTTTAAAGCAGTTTTTGATTGTATATTTTGTTTTTCAGGAGTGTTTACTACGTAGAAATTGTTTAAGGTTTTGATCATCTCTGTTGTTATTCGTGTAAGTTGTCGATTTCCCAACAAAAAAAACAAGAACCCCACATCGAGGGTTTCAATTATATATATATATATGATTAGGTATATATCTATAATTTTAATATTTTAAAGAATATTTCATTTTAATAATGATTAGTGTCATATATTTTTATTGTATAGAAATAAAAATATAATATATTGTTTATATAAAAAGTCGATGGAATTTAAACACATATTACAATTTAAGTTTAAGAAAATGAAAAACTGTCAAAGCATTAATTTTCTAAGGTTATTTGAGCAAGAGAAGGGGGTATCCATATCAAGAGGAGGACCCCAACCATCTTGAAAGATCTTGGCCATCAAGAATATGCTTCCAACCTATAATGCTATCATCTCTATCTTTATGTACTTCTTTAATAGCATTAATATGAATAAGAGAAATTGCCACATCCAAGCAAGGAAATTTTCCACTATTAGACCAACCACATCGACAATGATGAGAAATGGTAGAATGTCATTTAGTGAGTGAGACCAATCAGGACAATTGTAATTGGGAGAACCATGTGAGCCAAGTCTTGAGCTATGGTTGTAAACACAAAGGTACCCACGAGGTAGAGAAACATCCCTTCTTGCAAGAGAAGGAAAGACATAAGCAACAATTCAGGGTCATTAACACAATGTTTGATGAGAGTTTGCAAGTGAAAAAAATTTTAAGCCACTTTTTAGCCTTGACATGTATTTCTAGCATGACATTGCAACAAATAATAACTTTAATATATATAGAGAAGCATTTTTCCACAACAAAATTTTAGAACATAGTAATGTTTTTTTCTTTACAAAATATTAAATATAAAATTTCAGTCTAAAAGCATGCCAAATTTGAGTGTATCTTGCTCATATTCTAGGCTAGTCTCCTAGCAAGATCATATTGTAATCTAAAGGTTATAGATTGAATGACAAGAAAATAATCAATTCATCTCCATGTAGCTTAGGCTCATTAATAGAACCATTACCAAAATTTTATGGACAAGGAAATTCAATTGCCAAGTCTTCGCTTTGGTGCTTGTGGTAATATACAATTATTAGAGTTACTCAATACCTAAGTTCTTTCCATCTCATAAACAAAAATAATTTGTTTGCATTAATTTTATATTTTTGTTTAAATCAAGTATCCTTCGCAATATTTTTCTTGTAAAATTGGCATTCATACATATAATCGTATACTCTTACTTCCTCATAATTCACAACCAACTATTAAGAGGTTGGGACATGGAGTCCATGCATTTGTGTTGTATATTAAGTGCAACACTAATGCAAAATAATATTAATATAGCATGCAAAATTGTTATTAACTTCACATTAAATAATAGGAATATGTAATATATTCATTAAAGCAATATGCCTTTGAGGTAGGTCAACACCATACAATGCCACTTTGAGGGGTCAATTGCTAAATTCTATTGTAATCATATGTGAAAAGAAAGATATGAAAAGGAAATAGATACATGAATAGATTTGAAGGATAAATTCATACAATGGTATGACTTATTTCAATTGGATGAGAATAATTTATCCAAGTTTCTCTTGAAAAAAAAATCTCTACATGATAGAGAAAATTATTTTCAGCCTAAGTTCAATGATTCTTTTCTCTCTTATAATTTCACTAGTGGAAATGATGTAAAAGAAGATTTTAGTTTTGCAGATCATGATTTGTGGTCTCAATGGTTTTCCACCAATTTTATTTCCATCTTCATAACTATCATTGACCATGTGTAGTGATAAAAAAATTAATTTCATGTTTATGATGGTTTTTCTTTAAGAAACTTGAAAATATAGTGAAAGAAGAAGACACTGCATGAATGAGTTTCAATTTGGTCCTCAATATTTGGGAACAACATATCTAGTTATGTTTTTCATAAAGGAAAAAAATGGGTTTTACAGGGACCCGAAACCACAAATTTTACAACATAAAGTAGGAAAGGACAAAAAAGTCCAATGAATTAAATAGGCTGCAATAAAAGAAAAATCCTGAAAAAACATCAACCAGCCAAAAAAACTAGGAAGGACAACCAAAGAGCCAACTAAAGCGCGGACCAAAAAACCAGCAACAACTAATCCAGAGTCTTCAGAACAATCTCGGTCTCGGCCTCCAAATCCTGCATATCCTAGACACCCTTCTTGAAAGTTTGTATCATCTATGGTGTCGGGGGTTCCTTCCTTTTCAGATTAGCCCTAGTTCTCTTTGAAATCCCTATGTCCTCTTCCTAGTTTTTCTAGTTATGTTATACAAATATATTATTTTATTATAAATATTATATTTTATAAAATGGTATGTAGTTGAGTAAATTATGTATTTCTTCTCATGTTTCAAGAATGACATAGTAATGTACCTATATATGCAGTATTATCCAGTGTACCATCTATTAAAAACTAAAAATGTGGGTACATGTTTTGTAAGTCATCTCACTATTTAATTAGAATATATGTTTCTATTTCACCCATGGGATAATAGTGGTTGTCCAAGTAGCAAGATTATATATTGTAATGAATTAAACCATGTCTAAATAATTCATCTTATATATTATAATTAGAGTTTATTCTCTACTAGAAGGATTTTCCCTTCAAAATAGCTACTACATGGTGTTCCCTACCTCAATATTTGAGCTATAATCTAAATACATTAGATTTTTTTATTGAGCTAAGAGACCTCACATTTATTTTTTGTTATTTTTATTATTTATATAGGTTCATAATATAATGGGTTAAAACACATAAGTGAGTCTCATTTTTGGGTCAAAATGAACATGCCAAGATAAATCATGCTCTAGATCACTTAGGATACATTCAAAACAATTACTATACATGTGACACCTAATGGAAATGGGGATCTTGATCAAACCCCCTTCAATTGAACATAATTTGATCCAATATAAGGAGAACTCAATATAAATAGAAGGCTCTAGGAGATTTTTTACATAACTTATGAAGAAAAAACATTATTAAATGTAAATGACAAGGAAGATAATGCAATACAAACAATACCTTTACCTAAATCCCTTCTTTCTCCTTAGATAGAGCTAAAGTAGAGTGCACCCTAACTCCACTTGATTCTCTCTTTCAATGTGCTGATAGAGGAATGTGGTTTCTTATGGAGCCAACAACATGATGATAAATGAAATGGATAAGATGAGTATATGATGAAGATAAGCTAAGCTATGGAAGAAGTAGATAAAAAATGTAACAACATAACAATAGGATGAGAAGAGATTATTGCAAATGGGATTTAAAGATTCTAATTTATAGAAATTTCATGAAAGAAATCATTGGCCAAGATGCATCGGTTGATAGGTGGATATGATTGATTGAGGATTAGGATTCAGATTAAAGTTGTAGTCATGTGACAAGTGTCACATGAGGAATAGGGGCTATATTTAGGAATGGATTAGGGCAACATCCTTATGTAAATGGATAGGATTAAGACCTATGTGATATGAAATGAATAGATAAGATGAAAAGTTAGTTTGAAATTTGGTAAGTGTCTAGGTTCAATGAATCTAGACAAGGTCTTTGTTAGACATGTGAAGGGGACACTTGTCACATGACAACGATTTTAGATTGTGATCCATGTAAAAATATGGAGGGATAATATTAAATGGATAAAGATTTAGGGATAAAATCAAATTAAATATTACAGGAAAAGGTGGTGGGGATTAATTAGCCCAAAATAATTAACTAATTTAGTTTGAGGATTTGGGGATAAAGGTAATAGATAAATTATTTAAATAAATAATGAATATTTATTTAATTAATTGGCTAGGAGAAGGTGTGATAAAGGTGATGAGATAAATTTAAAAATATATAAATATTATTTATTTAATTAATAGCTTAAGATAGGATAACATTAGGTGTGGTTGGGTAAGGTAACATTTTAGGTTTCTACATTTTACCCCTCTTTGAGATGGTGAACTGCAACTAAGAGAAGTAACATCATTTCAAAGAAAAATTAAACATAGTGGGTAGGAAGGGATAAGGACTAGTGACATGATGCCCCAGTCACTAGAAGGATGGGATTTACGTATGCTCCCTTGAGAGGACACGCAAGTTCAAAGAACATGGGTGTGCTCTCAAAATTGATGGGAGAGTTAGCAGATAAAGGATGGAAGAAGCTAGGGATGGTGAAGGTATGGATGGATGATAATCATGCTGAAATAGTATAAGAAACCTATATTTGAAATTGTACTTGACATTAAGCACCAAGGTATGTGAAAGCAGGATGAAAATGTGCCAAGTATGTGATCAAAAAGGTCAATCGCAAACATATGCCTTATAACACCATGATATTGAAGACCATGATGCCTCTATGGAAAAAGCATGCAAAGACCATGATGAATGAAAAAATTATAGCACACATAAGAAACAAGCAAGAATGCAAAACAAACCAAAAGAAAACAAGGATTGTGCTCTAATTCAAACTAAAAATTGATTGATAGATAGATTGATTAATTGATGGTGATGAATATAGAAAAAGTTAATGATAAGAACAATGCATACCCCAAGGATTATGTTGTTAACAATAGGAACAACACTTGAACAAAGACTTACAAAAGTAAAGTATAAAAGGGAACAAAGACTTATATGTGATGCACTATGGTTTTGAAGAATTCAAAGTAGTATGACCTTTACATCGAATCAATCAATATACTCATTTTTTTGATAATTAAAATGCTTTAAGATAATAAAGAACACAATTATCCATAGAGAATCAGAACATATCGTAAAAATCTAAAAAAAAATCAAAAGAAATATCTACAACTTAAAAAAAAAAAGTCTAATAAGCAACATTTACACATTAGATTCACAAGTTGTTGGGGTTTCGACTGCTGGGGTTTCTCCTTCCTCCGCTGGGGGAGCTACCATGATAAATCATATTGAGCAAACGATAAGACCAGTTTCTGCCTCTACTGATGGTACTTCGTTTCCCATCTTTGGTGGCTCTCCGGTCATTTCCACACCTGTTCAGGCGAACTTTGATGTTACCTCTAGGGCTGCGGATTTTCATCCTCAGGAAATTGTTGGGCTGGCTTGGCAGGCTAAGGTAGCACAAGTTGAAGAAGGCTGGACTACTGTTACTGGAAAAAAATCTAAACCCTCTGGGCCTTCTTTCATTATGACTCTTCACTCCAACAAGCGAAACTTGAATTGTAAAACCTAATGGTGCTTGTTTGGGAGCTAGTTTTTTGTTGACTGCAGACTGTTTTTTCTGCAGTCTGGTCTTTTTGGCTGTTTTAAGCAGTTTAGCTTTTTGGTTGTAAAGGGTTCTGGATCCCTTCAAAATCTGTTTTCCCCAATATCAAAAACATTTACACATTAGAGCTCTTGACCACCTACATAGTGCAATGCAGTCAAACCCACATTTAAAATCAACCCAACATTTAACTTCCAAACTTATATAATACTTAAATTAACAAAAAAAACAAAAGAAAGCATACGCTTCTTTCCCAGAAAACTGTTCAACTTGTATTTACATTTACATAGTGCAATACAGTCAAGATTGACAGCTATGGTACGTAGAACTCAATCTTAGTTAGTAATAATTTAACTTACTGTAACTTGATAGGTACATTAATCATACTGAAGTGAAGTATACATACACAACACACCATCAACATAAAAGAGAAAAAAAGAGAGAGTAACAAGCCCATTTTCCTGTACCCTGCCTATGACCGCCTATCTTGTTTCGTGGATATGACAATAGGTTGAATTATTTATTTCATCTGTAGATAAGTATAAATGGCTTGCCATACCCACATAAACTGCCTCGAAAACTTGTAGACTATATAACTATTCAACAGAACTCTCACACAAAAATGAAAGAGGATCAATGCAAGATCGTGATAACTTGAAAGTATAAAGAACAAAATAAAATCTAGAAGTAAAAATAAAATGGAAATAAACACAAGAAAATGTTTTGGTTACTCACAGTTGTAGGGAGGTAGAACATGAATCAATCAACAGCTCTATTCATGGATGGTGCAGTCCATGAGGACAATAAGAGAATTGGCTTTGTATTATAGTTTTTACGAAGATAGGAGAGTGCCAAAATTTTGATTCCTTCCGTCTAGTTTAGGACAATTTAAGTCTTTAATTAATTCTGATGACGTTTTTCTTTTCCTATAGTCAGTCTTAAAATGGCTTTGGTCAATTCAGAATGTCCACCACTTGATGCTGGGCTTATTATTTTGTCCTGACGAAATCTTTGGTTACTCTTTTCCTCGAAGTCACTAATTCGATTGCCCCGCGATGCTCCTTAACATCGTAAAAGTATTTGTGTTTCCTTTTTTCTTTTCTAAAGCAGTTTTTATTGTATATTTTGTTTTTCCAGAGTGTTTACTATGTAGAAATTGTTTAAGGTTTTGATCATCTCTATTATAAACAGTGTAAGTGGTCGATTTCCCAAAAAAAGTCAAGAGCCGAGGTTTCCAATTTGATGGCTATAAGCTATATATATGATTGGCTATATATCTATAGTTTTAATATTTTTAGGTATATTTTATTTTAATGATAATGAGTGTCATATATTTTTATTGTTTACAAATAAAAATATAAGATATTGTTCATATAAAAAGTTGATGGAATGCAAACATATATTATGATCTAAGTTTAAAAAAATGAAAAATGGTCAAAGCACTAATTTTTTAAGATTATTTGAGCAAGAGAAGGGGGCATCCTTATCAGGAGGAGGACCCCAACCATTTGAGAGATCTTGGCCATCTAGAATATGCTTCCAACCTATAATGCTATCATCTATATCTTTATCCACTTCTTTGATAGGATTAGCATGAACAAGAGAAATTGCCACATCCATGCAAGGAAATTTTGCACTATTAGACCAACTACAATGACAATGGTGGGAAATGGTAGAATGTCATGTGGTGAGTGAGACCAATCATGAAAATTGTAATGGGGAGAACCATGTGAGCCAAGTCTTGAGCTATGGTTGTAACCACAAAGGTACCCATGAGGTAGAGAAACATCCCTTCTTACAAAGGAAACACATAAGAAACCATTTAAGGGTCATTAACACAATGCTTGATGAGTGTTTGCAAGTGAGAAAATTTCTAAGTGGCTTTTAGCCTTGACATGCATTTCTAGCATGACATTATAGCAAATAATAACTTTAATATACACAGAGAAGCATTTGTCCATAATAAAATTTTAAAACATAGTAGTGTTTTTGTCTTTAGAAAATATTAAATATAATAATCCACTCTAAAAGCATGCCAAATTTGAGTGTATCTTCCTAGTATTCTAGGCTAGTCTCCTAGCAAGATCATATTGTAGTCTGAAGGCTATAGACAGAATGACTTAAGAAAATAATCAATTCATCTCCATGTAGATTAGGCTCATGAATTGTGGAAATTTTATTCCTACCAATTAAATAGTTGATAAATTAATATTTCAAATCAAAGTAATAGAGATTGATTGATGGATAGTCCACTTTAATATTTTTGTTTTATTGAAAATATGCATATATTAAAAATTAAAAAGAATTTACAAAGATGGAAAATAACACTTTCAAAACAAGAATCTTGAAAGAAACCACAAAAGAAAAGGATTCAACAACTAATCCACTTTAATGTTATTTTAACTGAGTGTTTCCTCACTAAGTAACAAATTAACTAATATAAAACATTTAATTTAGATGTATACTTGAATGATCACAAAGATTCAATTCAATATTCATAATTGTAATGTGCAATACAAGATATTTAGTACTATGGTACTACACACTTTTGTATCCATATTACCCAAAACAAGTATTAGCAAGTGTCATTATCATAGAAGAAGCTTGTTGCCACATAGTAGGAGTGATGTTAAATCAAATGAAAGGATAATTGAATATGATTGTATTTGGTCAGTCGAATAGTAAATGCTACACAAAAATATATATTATTAACTAAGGAGTGTGATACACATTGATTCCAAAGAAATTGGAGTGCATTTACACCATTCTATACAATAGACCTAATATAAAATTGAACCTCTTAAATAGGCAATTTTGGAGGTTTGAAATATGGGTAAGAAGGAGTAATCCTCTATTTGGTTTATATATTAATATTATTATTTCATTGTGTGATTGTTGTAATTTGTCAGTACCTTCTTTATGACCACGTGAATGTCTTGGTGATAACATAGTGTCATCATTATTTTCAAAGAAGACTAAGAATAGGAGAGAAGGTAAGCCTTAGGTTCATGTTAGGATTTGAATTCGAGGTAATAGTCTAGACCCTATATGTTACAAGAATGTAACAAGGGAATTCAACATCCAATATATTTAACCAAACTAGTCATTATATCAATCTTAATAAGTAATCATATAAGAATGTGAACCTATTGAAAGATTGGACCAATTGGTCTACAATTGTTTTGTCCTTAGTAAACAAGACTACATTGTTTACCATGAAAGACTAAAAGCTAAAAAAAGTTATATTCTAAATGGAGATCTAACTATTACTATGGGGATTTTGTACATATGATCATTATACTATATTATGACCAAGAAGGTCAATAAGTTATCATTATGTGTCAAGATTTTCTTAAAGTCTATATCTCAAGAGTAGTCGTTCTCAAGGGTTATGGTTAAGATTTGAGAAAGTGGTTGTAGCCAAGACCCAAGTAGTTACATGAAAGTAACTTGGGTGTTCGAGTCAAAAATAACTAACAAGGTCCAAATGAGTTATTTAATTAGTGAATCTTCACATTCTAAGAAAGGATTATATAATAAAAATAAACACTAGACATCTAAGTTTATTATGAAGAAGGAATCTTTAGTTTAAGATTAATACTTATTTATTATATATGTTAAACATTTTGTTAGTACTTTTAGTTTGTGACCAAGTGAATCTAGTTGATGAAGAGAGCTCATTAACTTATCAACCATTTGTGCATATAATGGGAGGGATGATACTCTAATGGTTAATACTAAGGACTTGAATAAGTGGTAGTTTCCAAGTCCCAAGAAGTTACGAGAATGTAACTTGGGTATTCAAGGTCAGAAAATATAACTGTAGTGTCAAAAATTATCATTGGTTATATTTTCACACTTTTTTGGGCCCTCCTTGTAAAATTGAGCTTAATGATGCCTTGACTTAGTGTTGTAATGTGTTTAACACACTCACATTAGGTCTTGGGAGCTTGTGAATTAAATAAACTTAATCATACCTTATTTAGAGTGTTGTAAAGTGTTGTAACACACTTTCACACTTTTATAGGGTTGTCATAAATATTTGGGCTTCTTTATGCTTTAATTGGCCTTATTTTCCATCCACAAGCCTCATTTAATGCATCTTTTCAAAGACAATCCTGACATAAATCAACATCCAATCATAATTCAGGTGTTTTTAAGTTGTGTGGCCCAAATTTAGTGATCTGGGACTCATATGCCACCTTGGGCCTATGAGTCCCACTTAGGGTTTTGGGTCCTTATCCTAATTTCACACCTTTCTAAGAATTTTTGAAAATGGCCCCATAAATTATTGCGTAATGGGACTCATATGCCACCTTGGGAATATTATAAGAAATATGGGAAGAGTCAAATAGAAGCTTGAGAATTTTCATACACAAATAATATTGTGCTTCATGTTTTCATTCAATACATATTACATTTTTATAGGATTCTCAAATCTTATTTCATAGGAAAAAAATCTATAAAAACTCCTAAATATGTGAGTTGTTTTAACAAATTAACTTCCTACAAACAAGTTCGTATAACCATTATATTAACCTATTTAACAAACCATATGACTAATAATAATATTAAGTTTCTCCCCAACAACTTAATATTATGACACTTATTTATAACACACATAAACTCTAATTTCTAACACCTATGTGAACACTAATTCCCAACACTCCCCCTTAGTGTGAACATGGGGTGAAAGTACATCACAATACTTGATGACCACACATAGTAGCTCACCAAAAAATACAAGATAAGAGTAGGGACATACACATCTACTCATGTCAAGCAATAGTGGAACTAGCCTTACTATGCTCAATATACCTTCATCTAAGGATAGGGACAAACACATCTACCCATGGAACCAAGGATAGGGACTAAAAATTCTATCCAAGGTCCTACATCAAGTTTGGATAGGGACAAACATATCTATCCAATATCTAGGCTATGAATAGGGACACACACATATGCTCACAACAATTATGATTGGGGACACATACATCCAATCATAATCACCAACTTATGTAATTGGGGACAAACACTTTTGATCACTTCACTACCTCATGAATGGGGACACACACATCCATTCACACACAACCAAGAGTTGTGATTGGGGACATACACATTCAACTACAAATACAAAGTTTGAGAACAGAAAGCCCTTGTTGTCACGTATGCAACCAACATTATAGATCTTTTCCACTTTGATAAAAAATGATATGAGATGGTTACCACTGCCACCTAGAAACCGATCTTGGCTTTAGCAATTTTGGCACAAGTTGTTTTGTCACTAAAACAATTTTGCAACCCCGTCACTACTAACACATGAGAGGTTGTTGAATATCCTCCAGCCTTTGTTTCCTCTGTCCTCCAGTTAATTTGCTACTTAGTAGATTTGGATTTGAAGCTCATTTTTAGATGCCCCCCAACAAAATGGATGCCGCATACAAACGAGAGTGCATCTAATTACAATAATTATTTTTGACATATATATATTATCAAAACTATCTAAGAAAAATATATATGGGGACAAATATCTTTATAGAACTACTAAGACAAATAGTCTATAAATGAAGAATTCTTAAAAAAAATAAAGCAAAAAAAAAAAATGACTCTACTCAACCAAGTGGACTCTACTATGTTCGATGTGTCACAACATTACCTCAGCATAACACATATATTCTGCATGAATGCTTTCAAAAATGATATAGTATACGTTTAGGGAGATCACACATAGATGGAGAGAGTAGTGCAACAATACTTCAACACATAAACTTAATGCTTCTAGTGCTCTTGTATAGGTTGGAATGTACATGTCAGTGACTTTGCCTTGATCAATACACACATAGATTACACTGAGGTCATTTATGAAGCCCACAAAAATGTCAACTTCTTCCATATGGGCCTTCTAAAGATGATAGGCCATGGAAATGGACCACGTCTAACACCACGGTGACTAGAAGGCTTTCTTGCATGAGATCAAGCTACTTATTAGTTTAAGCACACCCAATCATCCCTCCATTTACAAAGCACATAAGACACAAACAAGATAACATGAACTAGGAAGGAGGTTCGAATGATTAGTTCCAAAGCCAACCTATAAGCAATATTTGTGAGCCCACAATCATGTGAATTTCCATCTTTACTGATGTTGCACTCATGAACTTCTCAACAACACCAAGGTGGGATCGATATTCAATACTAAGGGCCTCGTGAGCATAGACCAAATGCCTTATTCGCTAACTAGTACAAAAGCTTCAACAACCCTTTAATCTTGGATCAATATTCAATTAGAACAAGAAACAAATCCTTCGATCTATCTTATCCACGATCTTTTAATTTTCTAGGCTCTACAATATGCAGTCTCCCATGATTGAAAAAACTTGTCGATGATGGCAATAAATACTAAATCCACGATAAGGAGAGTTGATCTCTATCTTGGACAGATCTCTAATCCCATGGAATTTTTGCACCAAGTGCATAGTTCTAAGACTTTTGAATTTTCCTGCCTCAATCAGTGCCAATAATCTCTTTATAATGAGAAGCTTCAATTCACCTTAGTTAGTGCCAATAATATCTCTACATAACAAAATAATAGGCACAAAATTACTACTTCTTTGATACGATATAAGAAATATGGGCATAGTAAAATAGAAGCTTGAGAATTTTCGTACACAAATAATACCGTGCTTCATGTTTTCATTCAATACTTATTACATATTTATAGGATTCTCAAATCCTATTTCATAGGAAACAACTCTATAACAACTCCTAAATATGTGAGTTGTTTTAACAACTTAACTTCCTACAAACAAGTTCATATAACCATTATATTAACCTATTTAACAAACCATATGACTAATAATAATATTAAGTTGCTTCCCAACAACTTAATATTATGACACTTATTTATAACACATATAAACTCTAATTTCTAACACCTATGTAAACACTAATTCCCAACATATATGAGTCCCATGTGGCCCAAAATAAAAATTAATTCAAATTCTTGGTAGGATTTTATCCTCCTAGATTTGATGTCGGCTTGTAGTGTTGTAATTTCAAGAATTCTTGCATAATTAAGTATAAATACAAGGTTCTTTCACTCATTTTACACCTTGCAAGTTGAATGAGAATTCTTATAGAAAATTGGAGTTCATAAGATCATTCAAGCATTAACAAGAGCATTCAAGAGTCTTCAAAAGCATATTGTCAAGAATTCTAGAGCATTATTCAAGCATCAAGTATCATGTCAAAGTCTTCATGCATCATGTTTGTTTTTGAGCTAATAATTGTGTTGTAGGGTTTCATGATTCAAGCTAACATTTAATTTAAGATCTATCCTATTCAAGCAATAGTCAAGGTCTACATCCATTGGAGTCATCTCACACATGTTTTTATAACTTCCATATAGGTGCGAATTTGCATCCCTTACACAAATTCTCCTGTTACACTTCCTCACCTTAGAAAACCAAATCCGAAGGTGAAAATCCACATCAACCCATTGCCTTCATTCCACTTGGCATCCATTTTTTGTGTCAGCAGAAGAATAACTGTCAAGGACACCAATGTGGTGTTCAGACATCCACATGGCATGCTTACATCCCTAATGGATTCCTACATTTGAAGCTGGTAGAGGCATTACATTTCCCATTGGGGTCAGTTTGTAACGACCCTCTTTGACCATCCGATTTGAATATGGCCATTTTTCTCATCCCACCTTCAAAAATGCTCTTCCTTCACACATTGCATCTCTCTACACATTCTTCTGAGCATTCAATTGATCTTCTACACACTCTCTTAGCATTCTCAAGCATTCTCTTAGCATCCATCACTCTCAAACAACACTTTGGCACTCCATAGCAACAACAACAACACTCCATCAACTATGTGGAGCAAGTGTGGAACAAACCATTGCAGTAGGGGCTTGAGTCCTCTTTTTCTCCCCAATTAGCTAGTGAGCTCTTGGTGGAGGTGGTAATCATTTTTATTCCTCTCCTTTATGATTTGGTTGAGTATCAAGGTATGTGCACGATCATGATGGGCCAAAAAGTGGCGATATGATGGGTATGTGGTTGACGACCTTTTTTTAACACAAAATTGATGAAACAAAAAGGGTTTTTAAAGGAGATTCTCAGCTTTCCACCAATATAAATTATGCTTTACTTTGAATTTAATAAATAATTATTATTAATTTTCTATTTGAATTATGACTAAAGTCCTAATTGATAGGTTGATTGAAAAACATCTATAGCTTTCAAATGGTATCACATTTTTTGAATCTAAACCATGTGTCACATTCTATGCTTTGCATACTATAGGACTAAAAAAAATTGAATTTCATGAAGTTTTGACCAATTTAAGGTTCATACATATAAGTTTTTATATTTTTTAAAAGTTGTAATAAAAAAATCATAATTAATTATTTACTTGGAAAAAAATTACAAAAAAATATGCATCACATTGAGACATGAGTCCTCTACTTATATCTAAAATCTTATAAAAAAATATTATTATTTTATTGTTGTTAGGGTGGTTAGACACACACCTACTTCTTATTTTTTCCCTAAAATTCAAGTACTACTTGCATTGAAATTTTAAATTTTCACCAAATAGATTTTTAAAAAAACCTAGTAGTTTAAAAACTACATTGAATTTTCTATAGATTCTATTCTTACATAGTTTTGAAATAATATAGATAACTTATTCAAATTTTTACATCAAGTTGCCTAACTCTGATTTTTTTGAATTTTTCACCACTTAAGGGCCTATTTTTTCCATGATGATCCTGCACATACCCAACACATTACTGTTTTGTAGTGTTTATTGTGTTATTTACATTCTTTCTTCCTTTATCACACTTTTATCCATTGTTGCTATCTTGGCTATTTGTGGAGGTGGAAACACCAAAATGAGGGTCTGACTGAGGCAGGCCCCTATAGGACCCCCCAACAATTTTCCTCTTTCTTGTGTGTAGGTGGATATGTATTTGGATCTAGCTGGCGAATAGGCTCTTCTAGGAGATCATTTTCGTCACCTTAGCTTTAATATATTTACTTTACCACATCTGTTTGTACTTCTCTTACTTTATAGTTTTGTTTTGTTCCCTTAGAAATCTCTAGCTAGGCTGTCACCTCATTTTCTAGTACTGTACTTTCAATCCTTTGGTCATATGGATGCCAATGCACTTGAGAGACACTAGCATGTTGTGTTTTTGTCCTAGAACCGCACTTTTATCCTAGGGCAGAGAGCTACCTTTAGTGTGAGGTAAGTTAGGGAAGCCTTATGCTCTTGGCCTTCCATGACCTAGGGCATTGAATGTGGTTGGTCCCCCTTGTTGCAAGTATGAGCAAGTTTGGTGGTGTTGTCATTAATGTTGTTGTTGATATCAACATAATTCAATATGTTGAAAATTGTAAATGTATAGTTGAGATGTTGTTGAGAACATGGCGCTATCTTTACGATGTTGCACATGTGCTGAATGGATGAGTACTTTCAAGTGCTTTTGAGAAAATTAATAAAGAGAGAAGTCAGAGTGATGAATGTGTTTAGAATGTGCTTTGGTATGTGCTCCACATTTCTCTTGTGTTGATCCTATGCTTGTGCGGATGTGGATTTTTTCTAATGGTGATCTAGTAGTGATATCTCCCGAGTTGAAGCTTCTGGTTTGATGGTATGTGAAAGTTATGTTCACTGGTGTGTGAACTGTTCTGGTAGAGTTGGTCTTATGTGGATTGGGAGAAATGTTTCTACTTCGCATTCCTCCATTGTTCTATTTCATATCTTGCGGATCTAGCATATGTCTTATAGTGGTGTTCTCTGGGTTCTGGAAAAGAAGGTTGAGGTTTGGTGATTCGAAAGTCATGTTTTAGAGTTGTATAAGTTTGCAAAGTCTAGATGGACTGATGGAAGAAGTTCGGTGTTCGAAGATTGTTGCACTTGCTATGGATGTATCTAAAGGAATCTAAGATGTGTTCTCATGCATAATGAAGCATGTTGTGTCATTTACGTCTCATCTTCTTGTTGGAAAGAATGTGCATCAATGCTCATTTGTGTTTTCATTAGGTTTGTCCGACCTAGTGTTTACACTTCATTTGAAGAATTAAATTTAATTAAGGAAGCGTGTGGTTGATCTAAAACATTATCTTTTGATTTTGGATAAATGTTTTATTAGTCCACTCTTGTTCTTTTCGACCATGAGAATGTTGAGTTGCTGACCTAATTTGAATTTATGAAATGAAGTTTATGTGGTCGACCTTGGAGAAAGTTTCTAAGGTTGAAGATGGTATAAATGCAAGTCGTATTGCAAAGATTTGGATGTAGATCCAAAGTGACAAAGTAAGCCACAAATAAAAAGAGCAGAAGTGTGTGAAAGCGAGTTGAGGCAACAATACTTTATTGTGTTAAATTCCTGAAGGAAGTGAGTTGAAGGTTTTTGCAATCCTTTAATCAAGGATGTGGTTGTTTGTTAATTGTTGTGGTGGATCTTTTGTTCTTTTTTGTATTAGTAGGCAGTGAGCCTCCCTGTTGGATAGTGAGTCCTTTCTATAGGTAGTGAGCCTTTGGCAGTGAGCCTCTGTATTTGGTTTTATAATCTCTTTATATTGTGAGTTAATCCTCACCGTGGTTTTTCCCTCATTAGGTTGTCCATGTAAAAATATGGTGTTCATTGTGTTAATTTACTTTCTATTATTTGTGTTTCATGCTCATACTTAATAATAGAATAGTGTGGTTGTGGAATTGATAAGTGTTAAAGTTTTAAATTTGGTTTGTGTGACCACTAATTCCCCCCCTCTCAATTGTCCTGTGCCTTTTAACAATTGGTATTATATTTTTAGTTCCTTGGTGTAGATCATAACTGCTTAAGGAAGATCTGATGGCACATAAGCTGGGGATCCCTATGTTCGATGGATCTGATTACAGTGATTGGAAAGTGCAAATGAGAGGATATATCAAGTTTCTCTTGGTTACAAGACTTGGAAGGTTGTTGAGACAACGTATACTACTCTGGCGAGTGGTCCTTCTATTGCAAATGAGGTTTATGCTTATGAGGAGAATGAGAAAGTGAAGTATGCTATTTATAGTGCTTTATCTAAAACTGAGTGAACTAAGGTTCTTTCTTTGGATACTACTTGTAGACACAAAAAATAGGCATGCATTTTAATCCACCAGTTTAATTATATAAACTTCATTTATTTAAATCTAACATTTCATCCTCTAATTTCACTCATTTCCTCATCTCATTAGATAAATCAATTTTTAATCAAATCTTAACATTTTCATCTTTGGATTAAATTCAATCTCCTAAGGTCTTTTATTTTAAGCTTGTCTTCATCCTTTTAAATCAAACCTTTATTTAATCAAATCTGAAATCATCCTTTTAATTAAATAAACCAAACTTTATTTAATTAAATCACCTTTCATCTCCCTTTGATTTAATTTAAATCCCTAAATCTAAGTCAAATGGGTCAAAATCACCTAATCATCATCTAAGTTAATCTAATCTTGATTAATCTAATCTAATCACCCATCACATCATATAGCTTTTCCCACTTGCACCAATAAAGCATTTTAATTCATTTATCAAAATCATTGAATTTTCCCTCAACAAAGTATCTTTTGAGAATATTCCTCAAGTTTGAATTTGAAAACAAGTTGACTTGTCCCTTCCAACATGGCAATAAATCCTCTCTTAAATGCCCCCCACTTGGCATTAAAGTCACTTTTTCTCCCTCTAACAAGCCAAATTTGAATTTGAAAAAGGCCAACCAATCTCATTTATGGGCACATTGACCAAAACTTGCACATTCCTCAACCACTCACAAGGTGACAAGTGGCTCCATCTCATTGGCTAAAACATTATCCCACATTACTCTCTTTTGAGCACTCTTTCAACTTGAGAGTCTATAAATGGAAGCTTCATTCTTCAACAATCCATCCACAATCTCATGCAAAGTCACTCTCTTCACATTGAGAGCTGATTTTGTCCACTCCATCTCCAAGGCATTTTATCATAAAGCTTATCAAGGATTGGGAAAGGCTTCTTTCCACAGAAGCACCAATCCACAATGAAATAAATTTTTGATCATGTTTTTATATGCTTGCAATTAGTTTTTTTTGTTCTATTTAGTTTTGCATATTTTAGCATGGTTAAGTATTTCATAGAGATGTTTAATCTAATGTGTTTCAAATGACTAGCATGATGATATTATGTTAAGGTTTAAGCATACGCAGATTTGGCATCCACATATGGCACTAGAGGAAGGGCTACTATTGTGTGAGGTATGCATAGAACATCCACTAAATCTGTGTGGTTGCATGCTCCTTGCATTGGAAATGGGGTTAGAAGTCTGAGTTTGATATGCTATCTATTTAGGTCTGATAGTATCAAGTGTGCAAAAGAATAGAAAACATGATCTTATTTTATTGTGGGTCAATATCCTTTGAGTGTACATAGCTTCATTAAGCTCATTCCATCCCAAAGTGCAACAACACAAAGCCTTGTGGCCGTGGGCTTGCCTTGACTGATGCCTTAGATAGCGGCCAGTGACACCATGAATACCTTTGCTATGTTAAGATCATGCTAGATAATATGTGTACCCTGATTTCATATTAAAATAACTTTTCGGTTAGATTTGTTGCCCTCCATGTTGCTATGTGGTTTGCATGTTTTTAGAATCTCCTTGCTATCGTTTTACTTTTTGCTCAGTCGGGTATCTCTTTTAAGACTGCTCCATAGGAAAATCTTAAGTGTTGGCATTGGGCATAATCTGCATTGTGTTTTCTTTCCTATTCCACCCATATTAAAATTTTATCTTCCAATCTCCATTGTAAACGAATAGTCGTTCCCCCTTTAAGCATTAGTTCGAGGCATATTAGCTTATTTACTTACACCTCTTTCCCATGCATTTTTTAGTCTTTATTGGAGGCAGTGATTTTACATTCAGTATTCTATGCTTAAACTCATTGGTCTTAGCTTACAATTTTTTCTTAGATCCTCCACTTGACCTTCACCTGCCGACCTCCAGCCATAATCCCCCTTTTCCCCATTTCATACCACAGTCATTTCAGTAATGGCAATGTTAGGAAGCTGAGGATGCTTTAAATGTTTATGGTTGATGTCTTTAAATGTTTGTGGTAATCAATTTGATTGTTTCAACACACTTACTCACTCATGATTCAATATGTATAAGTTATTGACTTTCAAAGTTTCCACATTATTATGGATGTTTTGAATGGTAAATATTTGAGCTTATGATGGTGCTTTTTTGGAAAAAAATTATTCTTTATGGTTGATACAATTCATTGACTTTCAAAGTTTATGATATGAATTACCACATCATTTTGATTATCTTTGAGATAGCCAATATTTGAAATTATGATGGTGCTTTTTGAGGTTGATACAATTTATTGACTTTCAAAGTTTATGTTATGAATTATCACATCATTGTAATTATTTTGAGATAGCCAATATTTGAGATTATGATGATGCTTTTGAAAGATTTATTCTTTGAGGTTGATACAATTTATTGACTTTCAAAGTTTATGTTATAAACTATCACATCATTTTGAGTATTTTGAAGATAGTCAATATTTAAGATTATGATGATACTTTTGGAAGATTTATCCTTTGTGGGTGATTTATTGGCTCAATACCTCTAGTGATGTGGATTATGATAAGAGAGACAATGGGTCTAACAAATGTGATACCTTCTCAATGAAATCAATATCAAAACATGATTCACTTATAAATCCTCCTTTATCATAATCATCCAAATCATTTGTCCTTTCATTTGAGATCATGTTATTGTTTGAAGTTAATAATCAAAATGAATTTAATATTTTGATCCTCACATGATTGTCTTTGGTTTAATAGGAAAATGAAGGAAAATGAAGGGAAACAAAGGTAAATGAGGAAGGTGCAAAGGAAGGAAAAACGAGGAGCATTTCGTCGCACAAGGAGCTTGCAAGAGATCTTCGAAGGAACTTGGAGATAAATTGAGCATCAAACTTGAAATTGAAAAGCATTTTTTTAATGCTTGGAGATTTCATCTTATGTCTTAATTTTCTGTTTTAGGCTAACTCATTTGAGTTTTGGCTTAAAAATGAACATTTCAAAAGCTTTCAAATTTTCATTGCAAAGGAGTTAAAATGAACTTTAGGCAAATTGACTAGATTTCGTTTGAGGTTAACGAATTGAACAAGGAAACTTTCATATCTCATTTTGTTGCTTTAAAATGAATCAAAATCATTGCTTTGTGGACTTAAAATGAACATATGTATTTTATGCTTTGTAATCTTTTTTGCAAAATAATATCATCTAAAAAGGAATATGCACTTCTCTTGCACTTCACAGTGATCTTGAGAATCAAAAGTCTTTTTTATGACATTAAGTTGCATAAAAGATTGCCTCCACACTTCATTTTGGGAAACTAAAATTGAACAAAGCTTGTGAGTGTGAGTTAGGTATATCGCGTGTGTTCTCCCTTTGTTTCTAAAATAAGGTCGATCAAACTATATATGTGCTTGCTCACTGTTGTTTACCTTTAGTGGGGCCTTCCTAAGAGACACATCCGAAAGGAGAACTCGAAGGCAACTCCAACAGGTTTTTCATTCGATCTAGTATATAAATGGATAAGACTAAACTGTCAAGTCCTCATGGTATGTAGGCCTTAGCCATACAATGTCTTTCAAAATGGGGTACTACTATAAATAGTATAAGTGCCCCTAGTAGGATTGATTAAAGCCTTTAGTGGCTTGTTGGATGCTCGCAAGGTGTCATGTCCCCGATGTCTCTTCATTAAGAACCTTGTTTGTAGTAACCAACTAGTCCATCCAACAATTTTATCAAAGTGGTGCATTGGAACTTAGATTCCAAGAAGTTACTTGCCATGTCTGATCTTGGTTAAAATATAGAGGTTAAGACTTCATTCTTAACATACCTTTATATTTTTCCTTGGTTGCATGTAAAATCATCTATTCTACTATGAAGGGCATGAGGAAAACCCACCAAGAAAAATGTACCAATTGAGCTAGGATGTTATATTGCTTGTGAGTCAGTTTGAAAACACAGTGCTTGGATCCAAAACATTGAAACCAACATTCAACAAATCATCAGAATTTCAAACCCTTTGAGAGAAACAAATACCTTTGAAATTTCCACGTGTTACTGCTTGTCTCTAGGGGTTCTTATCCCTAGAAGGCTTCTCAACACTAGGACCTATATCTCGATTTGTTCATTCCAAAGTCAACAATAGAAAACTATGCTCTTGAAACCTTGATTTTCACATAACAGACCTTGTGGAACGAAAAGGAATTGAGACATAGACATTCAGTTTGAAAACTAAGCAAGAAGTGTGTTTGTGGTAAAAGAAAGTCATTAACCAAGATTAACTCCAATTGAACCCCACACATGTGCTTGTTTATCTTTTTATTGTCTTTCGAACAAACATTGGTCTTTCTATTTTGAATTACTCTTAGAGAAAAGGCATGTTCTTCACTATCTTGGCCTAGTAAACAAGTCCTTAGGTTCATTTAGGATCAAATCAAAGGGTGGGTGCATGGAGATGGGTAGAAAATTTGTGGCCACTTTCAAAAAAACTTTTTGAAAAGTCATAACACGAACGTGCTATAACGCGAGCGCGTTATAACGTGCTCACGTTATGGCTTTGTGTGCCAAGCCTGAGGCTCAGCCATAATGAGCCAATAACGTGAGTGTGTTATAACACAAGCACATTATAATGCGCTCACGTTATTACATATTAAAAGAAAAAAAAGTGAAACTCATTCATTTTTTCTAAAATGATCATGTCTATACATCTTCAAAACGCACTCACGTTATGAAAAAGTTGGTTTTTTTATAGATTTAGTATCTCTCTTTGTCTATACTCTCTTCCACTCTCGCCCACTCTTTCCCACTCTCGCCC
>VDFB02373365.1:348122438-348165601 GCA_007258455.2 Sequoia sempervirens
TTAAGTTCTCTCTTAGCTTTCAAAGATATTTTTTTCACTTTTGCGACAATGTTAGGCCTTTCATCCATAATTTCTTTTGTTTGTATGTTTGTTTTGTCAAAAGTAGTGTTTGGTTTTTAGTTATAAATGAACCGTTCGTCAAATTTGGAAATAAATTACATTTTTTCTAAAACTAGACTCCATTCTACAAATTTTAAAAATAAAAATTTATAAAATCATTACTTTCAAAATTTGTGGGGAGCATGGTAAAAATTCTACTTTTTAGGAAGTCTTACTTAGAAAATTAGTAGTAAAATAAAAAATTCATTAAAAATTATCAAGAAAAATCATGCATCAACTAGATATATTAGCTAACTTTTGACCATGGCGATTTAAAATACTAAAAAAAAGTTCACTGTGCTCAGGTCGTACACGAGTTGCTATTTTATGTTTTTCTAACAAAAACAACACCAATTTGTGTACATCCCTTTGTTGAACCCCTTAATCTCAGCCATTTTCAAAATTAATTAGTAGTTTAGAAATTAGACTCATAGCACTTTGATCCTTGTTTTTGTTCCATCTCAAAATTTTGAGTGTAACTATCCTCAATTTCACGTCCAAGATCAACATTTCCTGATTTTAGAAAAAAAGTGGCCACTTAAGCCCCCTTTTTGGGAACCATCTTGGTGCACTTACGTAAAACACTTCATCCATTCCTAACATTGATCATCTCCATCTGATAAAAAACTTTAGAGCATTGGAATCATCATTATCTAGACTTGGGAACATCCTTAAACCAAATCAAAATCATTTGTTTAGTTAGGTGTGTTTGGATGAATCCTTCCTCACACTCTTAGTTAAATTATCACTTCTTTGGACAAGTTTATCCTAAAGATCACATCTAACATCTTAGGGTTTACAAGTCCATCATCCAAATCAAATCAAAACCATCAAAATCAAACCCTAATCCTAGCATTGATCTAAAGTCCCTAAACGTTCAACACTCATATCATTTACCCCTTTCATCCTTCATCTCGTCATTAGTCCTAAGAACCTTAGAGGTCACTTTTGCAACAAGGTCAAATTACAAGAAGAACATGGAATATAAACTTGATCCATACATCATTAGTAATCCAAATCGACTAAACTTTCAAAGCCTTACAATGCTAATTGATTATCAACACTCACATTTATACAATCCGTACATGGGATCGTTCTCTCCTACGAACCTCAATGGTAAAAATGTGAGTATGCCTAGTGAAAATTTTGGAACACCTTTCTCGATGGTAGGTTTAAATCCAATCCCAAACCTACAAATCTATCAACCGAACAATCAATGTAGGAGCCTTCAAACGAACAACGTCATCCTATCAAATCCCAACATGCCAAATGTGAATGTACCAAGTACAACTTTACAAAACATGAACATTTTGAATCCAAACTTGGTAAACTTTGGGATGGATACGTTTACAAATCATACAAATATTGTTAAAAGTCCAAACAAGATGTTAACAACTCCGTGTATTAATCCAAGTCAAGGTAACACCAAGAAAAATCAAAGTTACCTAAATCAATGCAATGTGATTCCCAACATCAACAATGTTCAATTTCAACCTATCATGCCAAATCTAAACATCATCCCAAATCATAACATTGTCCAAAATCAATTGATCCAAGGAAATCCATCAAGCACCAATCAAATCATTGCATCAAATCCTCCAACTATACCATTGATATCACAAGAACAGATGGTATCCAATCAAACAACAACGTCGACCCCAAAAAATCAAAACACGGTCTCCCAAGGACCTATCACCTCATTCATTCCAACCATCACTATCACTTCAAACATTCCAACCACCACTCTCACACCCATCACATCTGAACCCCTCACTACCATGATCACTCCAAGCATATCTTGACCAATTGTTGCTGCATCCAACACAATTTTGAATCTGCCATCACTACCACCTAAACCAAACGTAGCAAGCCAATACAGTAATGCACTAAAAGCTTACCAAGCCTGCCAAAAAGCACTCTAGCAGTACCAAGCTGCTCAAGCTACCCAAGCCTCCCAAGCCATGCAAGTTGCTCAAGCTGCCCAACAAACACAAGCACAAACACATAAAATGATAACTATTAGGGACAATGATCAGGATTCGACCAATGACCATGTTGAAAATGTCTCTACATCACCTAACAAGTTAGAGGGCATATCTCAATAATTCATTCCAAAGCATGATCAACATATTTCACCAAAGTCTAGCAATGGTCCTTTTCAAGACATATTGACATCCTTCAACCTCATGGTTGTAGAAATTGAAGGAATCTTCAACTCAACATTTGATCCAAGTTCACTAAAAAATGAAGAGGATATTGAGCCAATTCCCATGCCTAATGAACACATCCAAGAATCCTTTATAAGCAATCCATCCTTTGAAACTGACCCATGTCAAGAAACTAATCCAAAGCATGTCAAAAGCAATCCCAAAATCATTCAAGATCAAGAATTTGTATCTCCAAGAAACTACAATGATCTAATGGACACTCTCCTATCTATACAAGATTTCTCAAAAGATGATCATATCCACATAGCACATACTCCTCCATATACCCATGAGATGCTTTCTTTGGATGAACATGTAGATGATCTTCATTCAGAATAGGATCCCTTCACTCCTGACATTATTACACAAAAAGAGTAGGTTATTGATTCCCCCAATCAAACTGAGTTAAGTACATCAAGATCAGATATATCCCAAATTCAGATTGAGGAAATCATATATGAAGATACCCAGCATTATCTACTCAAGGAAACAAGTCAAACATAATAGAACATTCCAAAGTTAGCAGAGCATCCAATCGAAATAACATCATCCACAGTGGTCATTTATCAGAAAATGCATCCTAAACAAGAGCTCTTGGAACAGGAAAAATCAAAGAATGAAGGTACTACTTCCACAATACTAGAGGCAACTTCATCTAGTGCAAATGTCAACATAGGGAGCACGAAGAATCCTTATGATAAAATTGATGCCAATACTACAACCAACCATGTCATGAATCTTCATCCACCCATCACCCCATCCACGAATTGGGACCAACATCAAAAGAAAGAATTGAATCAAAGCATGAAGAATGTTATCAAAGAAAAAGAAACTAAGAAGCATATCAGACAAATCAAATACAAGTGGATACCAAAGAATACAAAGAAAGATTATCCCTATCAAACTCCATCAGTCAAAGAAACTATGGGGAAAAATGAAAAAGGGAAAAGTATACATCAAAGATGTCCACAAAAGCAAAGGCAGGCTTCCCAAGCAACATACAAAGTATATCAAGCAATTGGTCCTAATTCCATGCACACTTCTGTATCCACCCATCATTGCTCATCTTCCCAAGTTTGGAGAGTCAAAGGTTCCAAACTGTCAACCAATCCATCTTTTATCCCTAAACACACTCCATCCACGCCTCCACGCATGATATCCAATTCTCAAATTGACCATGTATTGGCAACGAACCTTCATCATAAGGATTCAAAAGGAACTCTATTGCAATATGTGCACAAAGACAAAGTTAACTCTGGTATCGATGAAGCATATCAGGAATCTCAAAATTTGTATTCAAGTGCACGTATCTTAGCAAAGTAACTTCTTCAAGTAGGCTATTAATGGCACATCATGACAGAAGAATCTACATCGACACCACTAGATCGTTCAACATGAGTTTCAAATCTTTTAGAAAAATCCAAAAAAATATAAAAATATAAAACTCCAAAAAAATCAGAAAAAGGATTGAAAACAGTAAAGAAAAAAATCGTCTAGTGAAAACCGCATGTGTGACACTTTAGACAGATACCATGATGAAAACCTAGAAAACAATCATCATGTGTAGGATTGAGCATCTACATGCACTATTTCAGGTGGAAGCATCTTGTTCCATCCATAATAAAGCCAACATTCTATTTGCCTTATCCATAATAAATCCATTCATCCACGAACCATTTATCCAATATATTTTCATCCATCTGCATCCATAGTCTGAGTCATCTTGATCTTGACAAAGTTTGGTGCACACTTTACACTTGCTTATGGTAAAACATCTTGACATGGGTCATTTTCATTGATCCTGTCCTACCCAACATTATCTAAGCCATGAAGCATTATCCAAATGAGCTTTCTTTATATGAACATTGTATCTTATCGCAAGATAATCCTTGGCATCCTTTGTGTGCTTACCATATCCATCCATCCATACACCTATTTGAGCATCCACACATCACATCCCATACATTGCTAGACATTGGGGGCAGATATTTACATCTCACTTCAAGAATAAATATTGATCTATACCCTCCAACTTATGTGGTGATCCAAACATTGGCAAACATAAAATCAAATTGGTCAAACCACTTGTGAGAAAAAATCCAAATCACTAGCCCATGGCATATTTTGATGAAGAGGACATTCCTTATCAATCTTCATCATTCATCGAACATCAATCCAAATAATCAATATCAGTTGCATCTAATTTGCACTTTGGCATCACATCAAATAATCCAAAAACATATTTTTGTTTCAAACCAAGTTTCAAAATCCTAATCAATCAAATCTAATAAAAAAATCCATCATCTCGGGATATCCTTGTGTTGCTTAACACTATCCTTGCATTGTTGTGTATCCTCAACAATGTTATCATCATCAATCCATCATCATCTTGGGATATCCATCTTGATCCTTATGTTGCTTAACACTATCCTTGCATTTTCATGTATCCCCGACAATGTTATCATCATCAATCCCTCATCATCTTGGGACATTCATCCTAATCCTTGCGTTATGTAACACTATCATTACATTGTTGTGCATCCTCAACAATGTTATCATCATCAATCCATCAATCTGATCAATCAACCTTAGCTTGGTTTTCAACAAAATCCCAAAATAGATCACTGATATCATCAGACACATCCATATCCAAATTGTCAAAATCATGCGAAAAATCCAAAAACATCTGAAAAACAAAAAAATCCAAAAACACTCAAAAAATTAGAAAAATATCAAAAACATTGGTATCTAAACTACATCCTCTCTGAGATTAAACGTAGGTAAGGCTAATCATTGATCAACCCCTGAGACATCAAAATCCAAAAAAAATTAAAAAAAAAACACAAAAATCCAAAAAAATCCAAAATCACATCAAAATCCAAAAACATTCATAAAATCTTAGAAAACCCCAAAACATTGCAAAATTTGAAAATCAAAAACATTTGTAAAAATCTCAAAAAATACCAAAAATAGCCTCAAAACATTTCAAAATGTCAAAAAAATCCAAATATTTGAAAAAATCCATCTGTCTCATCTCACTTTCACTCGAAATAATCAGTCATCCATAATAAACTGATCGCCACCTTCATCCTTTGGCAACACAAACAAAAAAATCACAACAATCAGCAAAAAACAAACTTCAAACACAAAATCAAAATTAAAACAACAAACTTTTAAATGTAAAATCAAACTCTTGATCATTTCCAAACATGTCAATCGACTTTATATCAACAGCTTATGAATCAACTTATCAACCCATCATCATCCTATACAATGCATGTCCTAGGATATAGTGTTCCGACAATGGACATCATTTTGGATATCACTTGGATTCTTATCCTATCAAAACACATCCCTTTGGCTCAAGGTATGAAGAACATTGGCTTGTTTGCGTGCTTGATCTTTTCTTTTGATTTATCTTATTGCTCATTCCAAGGACCTCTCGATGATATCCGAACAAAGGATTTAAGAGAGATAGGAATGGGGCAACGATCATTATCCTTTTTTATGCATTGTTTGTTGGATGTTCTTGTAATATAACTTGGTGAATACTTTCTTTGTTAGGTACGTCCTAGCAAGGTTTCCATATGTCAAGTGTGAACAAGAATACTCCTATCTGTTTGTCGAGTCAAAGTCCATCGCACTAGGTACAATGCCATCCTGGTTCTTTATACCTTGATGCATCATATCTATGTGTGTTATCAAACATAAGGTAAACTTGTAGCCCTTTTAAAATCCCAATCCTTGATAAGTGAAACATCATCTATCATCATCATCATCTCTAATAAATTCTCATCAGATCATGGACTTGTTGGATCCTCTTGTCATCATCTCATTTCTTCTTTCTTCTCTCTACGCTAACATAACATCACCAATGCATCCATATTGCATCCATTTTGCATCCATAAACCATTAGCATTCGGCATATCATCTCACATGCATAGTCATCATCATAATATAGATCTGTTAGTCTAAGCATCTACATAAAACATCCATTACATAATCATAGCATATCACATCATCCATCTCATCCATCTCACATGCATTACATCATCATTTGAAGTTGTTTAAGGTAATATAGATTGGTTATTCTAAGCATCTTAAAATCGTCTCATTTGCATCATCATCATCACCATCCATACGTCTATATTGAACCTCTTTATTGCAAGATTGACCCTCAAATTGAATCTTTTCGCTCAATCTCTCGAGGGGGCAATGTACCAGTATACTTCTTTTTGCTGAGGTATCCAAAAAAATAGAAAAAATTTCAATTTTGATTGCGACAAGTTTATTCTTTGAACCAACATAGCAAGTACATTGCTTCAAAGAGGGGAAAAAATTAGACACGCAAAATAGGCATGCATTTTAATCCACCAGTTTAATTAAATAACCTTCATTTAATTAAATCTAACATTTCATCCTCTAATTTCACTCATTTCCTCATCTCATTAGATAAATCAATTTTTAATCAAATCCTAATATTTCCATCTTTGGATTAAATTCAATCTCCTAAGGTCTTTTATTTTAATCCTATCATCATCCTTTTAAATCAAACCTTTATTTAATCAAATCTGAAGTAATCCTTTTAATTAAATAAACCAAACTTTATTTAATTAAATCACCTTTCATCTCCCTTTGATTTAATTTAAATCCCTAAATCTAAGTCAAATGGGTCAAAATCACCTAATCATCATCTAAGTTAATCTAATCCTGATTAATCTAATTTAAACACCCATCACATCCTCTAGCTTTTCCCACTTGCACCAATAAAACATTTTAATTCATTTATTAAAATCATCATTTTCCCTCAACAAAGCATCTTTTGAGAATATTCCTCAAGTTTGAATTTGAAAACAAGTTGGCTTGTCCCTTCCAACATGGCAGTAAATCCACTCTTACATGTCCCCCACTTGGCATTAAAGTCACCTTTTTTTCCCTCCAACAAGCCAAATTTGAATTTGAAAATGGCCAACCAATCTCATTTATGGGCACATTCACCAAAAATTGCACATTCCTCAACCACTCACAAGGTGACAAGTGGCTCCATCTCATTGGCTAAAACATTATCCCGCATCGCTCTCTTTTGAGCACTCTTTCAACTTGAGAGTCTATAAATGGAAGGTTCATTCTTCAACAATCCATCCACAATCTCATGCAAAGTCACTCTCTTCACATTGAGAGCTAATTTTGTCCACTCCATCTCCAAGGCATTTTATCATAAAGCTTATCAAGGATTGGGAAAGGGCTTCTTTCCATAGAAGCACCAAAACACTATGAAATAAAGTTTTGATCATGTTTTTATATGCTTGCAATTAGCTGTTTTTGCTCTATTTAGTTTGGAATATTTTAGCATGGTTAAGTATTTAATAGGGATGTTTAACCTAATGTGTTTAAAATGACTATCATGATGATATTATGTTAAGGTTTAAGCATATGCAGATTTGGCATCCACACTACTTATGAAGTCTGGAAGAAGTTGGAAGAACTGTATGAAGGAAATGAAAGAGTAAAGTTGACAAAGAAGCTGGCGACAAAGTGTAGATATGAGAATTTGAAAATGGAAGAAGGTGAAGAGTTTACAAGCTATTTCTAGAGGGTTGAGATGACAACAAATGAAGTTAAGAATCAAGGGGGAAAGTTGACTGCTAAAGATATTATTGAGAAGATCCTGATCACCCTACCAAATTGCTATAGTGATAAGATCTCAGTTATTGAAGAGATGTATGATCCTAAGAAGTATACTAAAGAACAATTATTCAACACCTTGCAAGCATTTGAGATGAGAAAGTTTAGGAAAGAAGACGGAAAAGAAGAAAAGACAAATATATCATGTAAGACAATGAAGATTGAAGATGATCCCAAGAATGATGGTTCTAAAGAGTTGGAAGTGAATTTCACCAGGAAGTTAAAGAAAGGTCCCGAAAAGTATAAAGGTATGTTTCCATTTAAATGTTTTAGTTGTGGTAATGTTGGTCATTAGGCTTCAAGATTTCCAAATAGAGTTGTATATAAGAAGATCAAGGATTATAAATATAAGGATCTAGAAAGGATAAGAAAATACAAGAAGCTGTATTATATTAAAGAAGAAGCCAAAATATTTGATGATGAATCTAAAAATGAGGTTGATGAAAGTGAAGGCTTGTTTTTAGCTTTGGAAAACAAATATGTGTCTGCTAACATTGGAAAATGTGCAAGAAAAAATGTTTCAAAGAACAAAAAGAACAAGATGGAAGGTACTTTGGTCACCTCCTTTCATGCAAGAAATGATGAAGACTACTGGGTGATTGATAGTGGATGTTCTAATCACATGATTGGAGATAAGAGTAAGTTCACTAAACTTGAAAAGTATGATGGTGGTTTAGTCATGTTTGGTGATGATTCAGGGGCTAAGATTTGTGGGAAAGGTTCAATTAGCTTTGATGGAATACACAACATTGATGATGTACATTATGTGAAGGGTTTGAGGCATAACATTTTGAGTGTTGGATAGATGTGTAGCAATGGTTTTAAATTTGTGTTTCATAATAATACCTGTGAAATCATAAAAGGATCCAAAAATGGAGATATGGTTGCTATTGGAAGGAGAACTCATGAAAAAATCTATTAGCTTAAGGGAGTTGTTGGTCAATGCCTTGTATCTCAAATTAGTGAAATTTGGTTGTGGCACTAGAGAATGGGACATGTAAATTTTGATAATCTAGTCAAAATCAATTTAAGAGATGTTGTATGAGGTCTTCTTAGAATCACAAGGCCTACTAATACTATTTGTAGAAGTTGTCAATTGGGGAAACAAACAAGATGCAACTTTAAGGGAAAAGAGCACTCTACTACCGAAATGCTGGAATTATTTCATACTGACCTCTGTGGCCTGACTAGAATTGGAAGCCTAGATGATGATAGGTATTTCATGCTCCTCATTGATGATTATTCTATAATGACATGGGTTGATTTTCTTAGAGAAAAGACTCAAGCTCTAGATAGGTTTAAAGTGTTCAAAGAAAGAGTGGAAAATGAAGTAAATTTGAAAATCAAATGTTTGAGATCTAACAGAGGTGGAGAATTCACTTCCAGTGAGTTTAATACATTCTATGAACAACATGGCATAAAGAGAGTTTTCTGCTCTGAGCACTCCTCAACAGAATGGGGTAGTTGATAGGAAAAATATGACTATAGAAGAAGCTACAAGAACCATGATGAAATAATCAAATGTACCATATGTGCACTAGAGAGAGGCAATACACACTATTGTCTATGTTCTTAATAAAGTTTAGATTAGAGGCAACAACACAAAGACTCCTTTTGAGTAATGGATTGGTAAGACTCCTACTGTGAAGTGTTTCTTGAGGTATTTGGAAGTAGATCTGTTACATTAAAAAAGATGATGAATTTGCTAAAACTGATCAAAGCAAATATAGATCTATGATTGGTGGAATGTTGTATCTTACTACTACCAAACCAGATATTATGCATGCAATATGTCTAGTTTCCATATTTCAAGTAGATCCTTAAGAGGCACATGTTATAGTTGTAAAGAGGATATTTAGATATCTTTTAAAGGTACACTAGATTATGGCTTATGGTATCCTAAGGGTGCTGATTTCACCTTGAGTTCTTATACCGATGCAGATTAGGCTGGTTGTGTGGATGACCAGAAGACTACTAGTGGAGGTGATTTCTTTCTTGGTAGGAGATTGGTTTTTTAGTTGAGTAAGAAACAAGACTCGGTTTCTTTATCCACTGCAAAGGAAAAATATATTACTGCAACATCCTATTGTACACAAGTTTTGTGGATGAAGCAAACTCTAAAAGACATTGGAGTAATATGTGATGAGCCTATTCCTATTTTCTGTGACAACACAAGTGCTATAAACATTTCAAAGAATCCAGTTATGCATTCAAGAACAAAACACATATCTATCAAATATCATTTCTTGAGAGAAAAAGTGTTGGAGAATGAAGTTAGATTGGAGTATGTGACAACAAAGGAACAAATTGCAGATATATTTACTAAGGCTCTAATGAAGAATACTTTTGAGCATCTTAGGGAGAGGTTGAGGGTCATTGGCCCTTTGAACTAGGTGCACGTGAAGGTGCATTAGTCAAGTGAATTCATAGATTCTTCATTTATGTGGATTGATGAATGGGTCTACTCCACAAGGGGAGTATAAAAGGTTTTCATTGTTGCAGTATGAGTTGAGTGGGTGCACTCCTAAGGGGGAGTGATCAAAGTTTTTGATCTTTTCCATTGATGACAAAGGGGGAGAGAAATTCATGTGAAAAATAGTTGTAGAGGAAGAGAAGGTGTTCTCTAGGAATATTGTGTAAGATGTTGTCTTTGATGGTTTTTCACATCATGTGTTGCAATCAATGACAAAGGGGGAGATTGTTGCAAGTATAAGCCAGTTTGGCGGTGTTGTCATTAATATCAACACAGTTCATACTTATGTTGCAGATTGTACATGTATAGTTGAGATGTTGTTGAGATATTGTGAGTACATGGAGCTATCTTTATGATGTTGTAGATGTGTTGAATGGATGAGTTTCCAAGTGCTTTTGAAAAAATTAATAATGAGAGAAGTCAAAGTGATGAACGTGTTTAGAATGTGCTCTGGTATATGCTCCATGTTTCTCTTGTGTTGATCCCATGCTTGTGTAGATTTCAAGTTTTGCTAATGGTGATGTAGTAGTGATATCTCTTGAGTTGAAACTTTTGGTTTGATGGTATGTGAAAGTTACGTTCACCAGTGTGTGAACTATTCTGGTAGAGTTGGCCTTCTATGGACTAGGAGAATTTTTTTTTTTTTTGCAGTCCTCTGATGTTCTATTTCAGATCTTACAGATCTAGCATATGTCTTATAGTGGTGTTCTCTATGTTTTGGCAAAGAAGGTTGTGGTTTGGTGACCCGAAAGTCTTGTTTCAGAGTTGTTGTATGAGTTTCCACAGTCTGGATGGATTGATGGAAGAAGTTTGGTGTTCAAAGATTGTTGCACTTGCTACACAGGTGTATCTAAAGGAATTTGAGATGTGTGGGTATGTGCAGGATCATCATGGAAGAAATAGGCCCTTAAGTGGTGAAAAATTTAGAAAAATCAGAGTTAGGCAACTTTACGTAAAAATTTGAATAACTTATCTATATTATTTCAAAAATATGTAAGAATAGAATCTATATAAAATTGAATGTAGTTTCTAAACTACTAGGTTTATTTAAAAAAAAAACTATTTGGTGAAAATTTCAAATTTCAATACAGTAGTACTTAAATTTCAGGGAAAAAATAAGAAGTAGGTGTTTTTTTGACCACCATAACCACAATAAAATGATAATATTTTTTATAAGATTTTAGATATAAGTAGATGACTCATGTCCTGATGTGATGCATATTTTTTTGTAATTTTTTTTGGTATGTGCATGATAATCATGGAAAAAAAGGCCCTTAATTGGCGATAAAATTAAAAAAATCAGAGTTAGGCAACTTGACATAAAAATTTGAATAATTTATCTATATTATTTCAAAAATATGTAAGAATATAATCTGTAGCAAATTAAATGCAGTTTCTAAACTACTAGGTTTATTTAAAAAGAAGAAAATCTATTTGGTGAAAATTTGAAATTTCAATGCAGTAGTACTTAAATTTTAGGGGGAAAATAAGAAGTAGGTGTCTATCTGACCACCCTAACCACAATAAAATGATAAAAAAAAATTATAAGATTTTAGATATAAGTAGAGGACTCATTTATGGATGTGATGCATATTTTTTTCTAATTTTTTTCCAAGTAAATAATTAATTATGATTTTTTTATTACAACTTCTAAAAAATATAAAAAATTGTATGTCTGACCACCTTAACTTGGTCAAAACGTCATGAAATTCATTTTTTTTTTAATCCTATAGTATGCGAAGCATAGAATGTGACACATGTTTCACATTCAAAAAATGTGATACCGTTTGAAAGCTATAGATATTTTTCAATCAGTCTATCAATAAGGACTTTAGTCATAATTCAAATAGAAAATGAATAATAATTATTTATTAAATTCAATGTAAAACATAATTTATATTGGTGGAAAGCTGAGAATCTCCTTTAAAAACCCTTTTCATTTCATCAATTTTGGGTAAAATAAAAGTTGCTAGCTACATACCCTACACATACCCATCATATCGCCACTTTTTGGCCCATCATGATCTTGCACATACCCTTTCCAAGTAAATAATTAATTATGAAAAATAAATTTATTACAACTTTTAAAAAATATAAAACTCATATGTCTAACCACCTTAACTTGGTCAAAAACTTCATGAAATTCAATTTTTAATCCTATAGTATGCAAAAGCATAGAATGTGATGCATGTTTTGGATTCAAAAAGTGATACCGTTGAAAGCTATAGATGTTTTTCAATCAGCCTATCAATCAGGACTTTAGTCGTAATTCAAATAGAAAATGAATAATAATTATTTATTAAATTCAAAGTAAAGCATAATTTATATTGGTAGAAAGCTGATAATCTCCTTTAAAAACCCTTTTCGTTTCATCAATTTTGGGTAAAAAAAAGTTGTGAGCCACATATCCTACACATACCCATTATATCACCATTTTTTGGCCCATCATGATCTTGCACATACCCGTGTTCTCGTGCATAATGAAGTGTGTTGTGTCATCCACGTGTCATCTAATTAATTAAGGAAGTGTGTTGTTGATTGTGAATATTTGGATGTAGATGCAAAGTGACAAAGTAAGCCACAAATCAAAAGAGCGGAAGTGTGTGAAAGTGGGTTGCGGCAACAATACTTCATTGTGTTAGATTCTTGAAGGCACTGAGTTGCAGGTTTCTGCAATTTGTTTAAACAAGGCTGCGGGTGTGTGTTAATTATTGTGGTGGATATTTTGTTCTCTTTCATGTATCATTAGGAAGTGAGCCTCCCTATTGGATAGTGAGTCCTTTTTGTAGGAAGTGAGCCTTTGTATTTGGAGAGTGAGTCCTCTTCTGGGTAGTGAGCCCTTGGCAGTCAGCCTCTATAATTGGTTTTATAATCTCTTTATATTGTGAGTTAATCCTCATCGTGGTTTTTCCCTCATTGGGTTTTCCACGTAAAAATCTGGTGTTCATTGTGTTGATTTAATTTCTATTGTTTGTGTTTCATGCTCATAATTAATAATAGAATAGTGTGGTTGTGGAATTGATAAGTGTTGAAGTTTTAAATTTGGTTTGTGTAACAACTGATTTCCCCCCCTCTTAGTTTTCCTACACCTTTTAACACCCCTCTCTTACATTTTTGGTGAACCCGATGTGAACCAACGTCTGTGAGCATTCATTGGTGTTGAGGCTTTTCCCTTATACCTTGTGATCATTGTGCCCCTGAGTGTGTTGAATATATATGAGCCTCACAACCCACTCCACAACTTCTAGGTATATTGTCAAGTGAAGTGTATGACACCTTTTGATGGATAGGATGAAGGTCACTACTAGTTTCTTTAGAGGCCTTTTTGTTGGATCCTCCATTGGTATTGTTGCACAAGATTAGTTGTCAAGGGGCGAGAGAGGATTCTCTGACAAGATCAACCACGTCCCCAGTCCTCGTTCATCTCCCACACCATGGTTAGTCAATGAGCATGAGGTTGTTCACATTCCTTCAGAATATGTCTTTGCCCTCAACATAGGGTTGGGTGACTTGGAACATCACTTGGAAAGAGACCTGAAGTTGGCTAGGGTCACTTGGGTTATTAGCGAACTAAAATATATGGTGGGAAAAGAATAAACAGGGATATAAATCTTGGCTAGTCTCTCTAGTCTGATTAATGCATGTGCTCCTCCAAACAATCCTAACATTGTACAAGGAGCCACTTTGGAAGACTATGAGAGATAGCTAGGAATGTTGATGCCTCCTACGCCTATGTACATGGCCGATTTTGTACCCTCGATCAACATCACTATGCCTGTAAGGGATTCAAAACTATCAAAGTGAACAAGATCCCCTTGGGTTTTACCTTCACCCCTCCTATCACCTCTAGTAGTGGAGGTTTTTGTGGGATGAGTGGTGGGGGATTTGGTAGTGGTGGTGGCTTTAGCAATGGTGGTGGTGTTGGTGGAAGTGGTCCTGGTGGAGGTCATGGTGGTGGCTTTGGAAGTGGAGTTGGCTCTGGTAGAGGTCCTACTAGTGGCGATGGCTTCGACAGTGGTTTCGGCAGAGGCCACACCGGTGGGTCTAGTGGTGGATCTGACAGTGGTTCTAGAGGAGGTTCTTCTAGCCCTATATCTTCTAATGACCCTATTCTAAACACTCTTCTTCAAAATATGGATAAGATGCAAAGCCAATTGGTGAGTCTCTCCCAAGCCTCTGCCCAGCCTATCTTCCAACCCTTCTTCCGACATAACTTGTTATCGGTCACAATTTTGAACACTCCCTTCCCTGAAGGAATGAAGATTCCTAACTTTGAAAAATATGGCAGCAAAGGGGATCCACAAACACGTGTCAACCTTTAATGCCTTGTGTACAAATTTATTCCATCATGACACATTGATGGCAAAACTATTCCCTCGATATCTCAAGGATATAGCACTTGAGTGGTACTTTTCCTTTCCTGATAATTCCATTTTCTCATTTTAGCAACTTGTAAACCAATTCTTATGACAATTCCAAGCTAACACTGGTCTGAAGATGACCTTTTTGGAACTCATCTGATGCAAACAAGGTGATAATGAAAATATTACCGATTTCATAGCACGGTATCAAGCGCTCTTCTCACAAATTTCATATCTACTGCCTAATTTTGATGTACAAAAGGTATTCATAGGGAATTTGCAAAGGCCTTTGTAGGAAAATTTTTCCCTTATGAAATACCCTTTTTTCACGCATTTGTGTGTAACCCTAGGGTATGTGTAGGATCATCATGGAAAAAACAGGACCTTAAGTGGCAAAAAAATAGAAAATTCAAAGTTAGGCAACTTGACGTTAAAATTTGAATAAGTTATCTATATTGTTTCAAAAAATGTAAGAATATAATCTATAGAAAATTGAATGTAGTTTATAAACTACTAGGTTTGTTTAAAAAAAAAGAAATCAATTTCCTGAAAATTTGAAATTTCAATGTAGTAGTACTTAAATTTTAGGGAAAAAATGAGAAGTAGGTGTCTGTCTAACCACCCTAACCACAATAAAATGATAATATTTTTTTATAATATTTTAGATATAAGTAGAGGACTCATGTCCTGATGTGATGCATATTTTTTTGTAATTTTTTTCCAAGTACATAATTAATTATGATTATTTTAATACAACTTTTAAAAAATATAAAAAAATTGTATGTCTAACCACCTTAACTTGGTCAAAACTTCATGAAATTCAATTTTTTTTTTTAATCCTATAGTATGTGAATCATAGAATGTGAGGCATGTTTTGGATTCAAAAAATGTGATACCGTTTGAAAGCTATAGATGTTTTTCAATCAGTCTATCAATCAGGACTTTAGTCATAATTTGAATAGAAAACAAATAATAATTACTTATTAAATTCAAAGTAAAGCATAATTTATATTGGTGGAAAGTTGAGAATCTCCTTTAAAAATCCTTTTCGTTTCATCAATTTTGGGTAAAAAAAATTCGTCAACCACATATGCATCATATTGCCACTTTTTGGCCCATCATGATCTTGCACATACCTGGTACAAGAGTATCAACAAACGGTAGTTTAGTTTGGGGGATCCTCCTTGTGCTCTTGTTCTGAAGGAAACTTCATTGTATCAATCTCTAGGAAAGGAAAGGTTGTTGTGAATGTAGTAGCCACTACAGATGACAACAACCTCAAATGTAACTGAAAGTTCACAAAGTTAGCAGAGTCTTATTCTTCCATCTTGCAAAAGTTAGTGAAGGATAAGATCGTAACCTTGCTAAACCCTAAACCTCTTAAGGAACCTTACCCTAGTTGGTATGATGCAAGTACCTATTTTTGGTACCATCAAATCAACGGACATGATACTGAACATTGTATGCTCCTGTCATGAGATATAGGACCACATCGAGGACGGTACTATTCGTCTCAATGGAAGCAAAAAAAATATAAATAAATTGGTGCCAAAAGTGAATAGTGAATTGCAGATATACACAAACCCATTTCCATCGCATTCTACTAACATGATTATCGATCCCACTGACTCTATCACTCAGCCCAAGGCCTATGTTAACATGGTCACAGTTACTTATACCGCATAACCTACACCTGTGTCCCCAGATGTGACATTCACTTCGTAGGACTTGCCCTTGAATAACAAGCCCTCTCCCCTCTACATTCTTTCTTGCCTCAATGGTAAGATTGTGATAGGAGTCTTAGTAGACCACGTGAGTTGAGTGAATTTTATTATATAAGAGACATTGTGGCTTAACTCACTACACAGAAAAGAGTACGAAGAAACAAAATCCACTATTTGTACACACGATGGTATTTGTCTAAAGCCATATGGATCGATAACTTTGTCAGTCCTAGTTGGACCTAGCACTATTGACACAGTTTTTTATTTCATCCTAGAGTTGGACCTATTCAGGATGAAGCTAGGCATACCCTGGCTAGTTTCCATGAATGGAATCACCTCTATTAGTCATAAATTCCTAAAGTTCTCCCATGAAGGTGTTGTGCATGTAGTGCATGACACTGGATAGCAGTCTTTGGTGTCCCATGGGGGATATTCATTAGAACATTTTTTTCCCACCCTGATTGGTCTGCTTCCTCTAAGAACGAACCTACTTTACAAAAACCATGTGAAGTATAGGATCGGGGACAAGGGATAGCCAAAATTGGCTCTTCTTATAGCACAACAATCAACTACCTCCTCTTCTTGAAATGGGAAGGAGAAGCTTGTCTCCTCTTAAGCTAACTCATCTACTCCCCTTTCTTGGGAGGAGTATTGGATGAACAAGCCTGGATTTTACTCATTAAGTCCAATGATTCCTCCTTGGTGTAGACCCAAGATCAGGATATCGAACCTCCCTACTAAGCCTCTTGGACCTTGGTACTATTTGTATGGTAGAGGAACAGGTCCCCATGGGGAATCCTCTATGTCTCGGCCTCCACAGCCTCCTACTGCTCCTGCTCCCAAAGCAATGAATGGGAAGAGGCTTGTTGTCGAGGCACTTGAATTGAAACCCCCCATTGCTTCCCAACCTATTCCTCCTACTCCCATTCAAGAGTTTGTTCCTCTACCGAAAATGACTGTAATGGACACTCCCATGGCTAAGCCAGAGCCTTCTGTTCCTTTGTAGCCTTGAGCCTTTGGTTCAAAAATTCACAAAAACTGCCTTGCACACGAGTGCAAGCATCGATGAAAGTATCTCATGGCTGAGCAGGCCACCTTATAGAGGAAGGAAGAGGAGACAACCGCTCCTATATCAGGGCCTCCTACTATGTCCTCCTTTCTCCTCCCCTATGCTTCTGTTCAATCTATCTTTGTATCACTTCTAGCTTCCACTGTGAGTACGAATGTGCCTAACCCTAAAAAGATGTAGGTGTTCATCGCTCCTTCAGTGGAGCTGCCTCTATTGATGTCCCTTTTGAATGTCCCACCTTTCTCAAAACTCATAGATATGACAAACACTTCAGTGGTATCTACTGCGGTTTTCTCTTCCTCCTCTTCCTCTGCACCTCTTACCTTGTCTATGGGGAGTTCACATCCCCTGATGGAGTAGAAGGTAGAGAGTGCTCCTTCCAACAACGAAGGACGTAAGAGGAGCCCACCTTCTTCAAAAGGTGGTCCCGCATTGACTTGGTCTATCCTAGTGACGAAACCAGTCACAACTTCCCCTACGTTTGTACCTCTCCTGAATCACTAAGTGAGCCTAGCGGTGAATCTCGAGTGCAACCTTCTTTATCCATTGAGAAGAAACATGGCACTCTTGTAAAGTGCATGTTTAACTCTTTGGGCAAGGTTCTGACCTTGTCAGTGATCTTCGTGAAATCGCTGACCTTAGCTCCACAAGAGCTTAGTGGAGAGGACCTTGTGGGGCCCTTATTGCGAGAGGGTCACATGCTCCTCCTCTTAACATTCCACCACTGTAGGCTCATCCTCCTTCCCCCTATGATGATCTAGAGTGGGAAGCATACGACCGCTTGGTAGATCAGTGTTAGGGGAATTCCCCTTCTTTATCTTTAGATATGATGTGTGTCTATGTGTTGTGATGTGTTCTCCCATGATCGTGCTATGTGTGAAAATGCCATTTCTATAGCACTTCAATTTTCAAAAAATGTATTTTTTTCCATTGAATCTTTTCTTGAGAATCTTCACAAACTTTTTTTTTTCAAAGAATCGCGTTCTTGACTTGAAAGCCTAATGAAACATGTTTCCTTCATTGTGGGTTCATAAATAAATAACTTGAAAACCTTCCCTTCGAGGTGGGAGTAACTTCAACCTTCCCCTCATGTGGGGGCATCTTATTCCTTTCAAATTCCTTGATGAAGTCAACATCTTTCAAAAGGATTCCTTGATGATGAATCAATTCGAGAAAGAAACATCTCTTTCATACTTTTGAATAGTGTGTCCCTTGAGTGGACCCCCTTTCTTTATGCTAGGTTCCTGAGGGACCCCTTTGAAAGTTTTCCAACTTGTTGGAAGTCTACATGACTATCTACTTACTTGCATTCGTGGCCGCTTTCTAACATGTTGTATCTTGGTAGACATATCACTTTATGAGTGCACCTATGAAGCTGAGTGCACCTATGAAGCTGCTTTTTGACTCTGTAGAGTCCCTTTCCTTGGGTTTCCTCCATGTGAGAGATCTTGGGAGATACCTCCCTTCAGGTCTACTAGTTTGTAGGGTGCTTCTTCTGAGCTTCCTCCATGCGAGAGATCTTGGGGGTCACTCCCTTGCAAGTTTGTGGGTCTATAGGGCGCTCACTTTGGGTTTCCTCCATGTGAGAGATCTTGGGGGATACCTCCCTATAGGTCTGCAAGTCTGTAGGGTGCTTCTTGCAAGCTTCCTCCATGCGAGAGATCTTGGGGGTTGCTCCCCTACGAGTCTGTGGGTCTGTAGGGCACTTTCTTTAGGTTTCCTCCATGTGAGAGATCTTGGGGGATACCTCCTTATGAGTCTTTGAGTCTGTAGGGAACTTTCTCAGCTTCCTCCATGTGAGAGATCTTGGGGGATGCTTCTTTGCGGGTCTATAGGTCTGTAGGGCACTTTCTCAGCTTTCTCCATGTGAGAGATCTTGGGGGACACCTCCTAACAGGTATGTGGGTTTGTAAAGTGCTTTACTGGGTATCCTTCAAGTGAGAGATCTTAAAGGACACCTTCCTTGCAGGTTTGTAGGCTTGTGAGGCACTTACTCCTTGTGGATTCCTTAATGTGAGATATCTTAGGGGTCGCCCCCTTGTAGGTCCATGGGCTTGTAAGATGCTTTCATTATACAACTTCATAGTTTTTTGGGGCTATGAAGTCCTTTACTTGTCCTACACTTTCAAGTTTTCTAGATCACGGTCTGCTTCCTCGATAATTCAGGTATATATTTCTAACCTTACCACCTCTTTGATCTACTTTACCGAATCACTCATTAGTAATCTTGCTCACTAAAGTGGGGGAAAAATGTATAGGTGTGAATTTGTACCCCTTACACAAATTCCCCTTTTACACTTCCTCACCTTAGAAAACCAAATCCAAAGGAAAAAATCCACATCATCCTGCTACCTTCATTCCAATTGGCATCTATTTTTTTGCGTTAGCAGAAGAATAATTGTCGAGGATGCCTACGTGGTGTGCAGACGTCCACATGGCATACTTACATCCCTGATAGATTCCTATGTCTGAAGTTGGTAGAGGCGTTACACTTCCCATTGGGGGGTAAGTGCACCAAGATGGTTCCCAAAAAGGGGGCTTAAGTGGCCACTTTTTTTCTGAAATCAGGAAATGCTAACCTTGGATGTGAAATTGAGGATAGTTACACTCAAAATTTTGAGATGGAACAAAAACAAGGATCGAAGTGCTCCGAGTCTACTTTCTAAACTACTAATTTATTTTGAAAATGGTTGAGATTAAGGGGTTCAAAAGAGGGATGTACATAAATTAGTGTTGTTTTTGTCAGAAAAACATAACATAGCAACTCTTGTACGACCTGAGCACGGTGAACTTTTTTGTAGTATTTTTAAAATCGCTAGAGTCAGAAGTTAGCTAATAGCATCTAGTTAGTGCACAATTTTTTAATAAATTTTTAATGAATATTTGATTTTTTACTAATTTTCTAAGTGGGCACTTCCTAAAAGCAAATTTTGGCGTGCTCCTACAAATTTTAAAAATAATTGATTTTTTTTAAAAAAAATTGTAGAATGGAGTCTAGTTTCTAAAAATGTAATTTATTTGAAATTTTGATGAACGGTTAATTTATAACAAAAAAAACACTAAACACTACTTTTTGGCAAAAACCAGACATGCAAACAAAAGAAATTATGGATGAAAGGCTTAAGATTGTCGAAAAGTGAAAAAAATTACATCGTTGGATAGCTAAGAGAGAACCTAACATTACCCATGTTTTCAATTTTGTCAATATTGAACTAGATGCAATCTTGATGGTGAGCATGAACCCGATTATGTGAAAATTTGTAGAATTTGCAAAAACACGTCTTTGGCCTTGTTGGGAATGCCCTCCAAGCCTTTGGGTTGGTATTCTAAGGAAAAAATTTCACTTTTTTCTTTGTTTTTAACGTGAAATAATGTGTGCACGTTATAACGTGCTCATGTTATAATGGGAGTATGTTTTTTTTAAATTTTGAAAAGTGGCCAAAAAATTGGTACCCAACTTCATGCACCCACCCTGGGGTCGGTTTGTAATGCCCCTCTTAAACTAGTCAACCTGAATATTGTTGTTTTTCTCATCCCACCTTCAGAAAAGATCTTCCTTCACACTCTCTTAGCATTCTCTTAGCATCCATCACTCTCAAGCAACACTTTGGCACTCCATCAACTCCATAGAGCAAGTGTGGAACAAACCATTGCGATAGGGGCTTGAGTCCTCTTTTTCTCCCCAATTAGCTAGTGAGCTCTTGGTGGAGGGGGTGAGCATTTTCACTCCTTTCCTTTATGATTTGGTTGAGTAGCACATTACTATTTTGTAGTGTTTATTGTGTTCTTTACTTTCTTTCTTCCTTTATCACACTTTTATCCATTGTTGATATCTTGGCTATTCGTGGAGGTGGAAACACCAAAATGGGGGTCTGATTGAGGCATGCCCCTATACAACCCCCAACAATTTTCCTCTTTCTTGTGTGTAGGTGGATGTTTTTTTGGAGCTAGTTGGCGAATAGGCCCTTCTGTGAGATCATTTTCATCACCTTAGCTTTAATATGTTTACTTTGCCACATTCATTTGTACTTCTCTTTATAGTTTTGTTTTGTTCCCTTAGAAATCTCTAGCTAGGTTGTTAGCTCATTTTTTGGTAGTTCCCACTGTACTCTTGATGCTCTGGTTGTGCGGATGCTAGCACACTTGAAAGATGCCAGGGCGTTGCACTGTCGTCCAGGAACCACGCTTTTGTCCTCAAGAAAAGAGCTACTTGAGGCATAGTGTTGAACCCAAAAAGTAGCTCGCTTAGCCCCATTCTGAGTTTCAGGTTTATAGTGTGATTGTAGGGCCTAATAGTCCTCATCATTCTCATCCCTAATTTCAAAACACCCCTTTAGAGTGAAGTAAGTTAGGGCAGCCTTCCGCTCTTGGCCCTCCATGACCTAGGGCCTTGAACATGGTTGATTCCCCTCTCTTATAACTTCATATCTAGGGTTTGGTGAGTTGCAACATCATATATTGTTCATTTATGATTCTCCATTCCTATTTCATATTATTTCAAGGTTTGATTACCAAAATAGAATTTGACCAAGACAAACCCCTTTCCACTAACAAAACAACATTTTTCCCTCCCTTTAGTGTGTGATTTGTAGGTTTAGGTTGAAGACACATTGAAGAGCCAATTTGGAAAAAATTGTTAAAGTGTTTAAAGTTTTCACCTTGCACTGGAGATACTTGGAAGACTTCTATAAGTAGCAAATTAGGGTTTCATATCCAAAAATCAATTGGGAAGCACAAAGCAGACCTTGAAGACCAGATTTAAATTTTGAAGTTTCATAAAACCCTAATTGGACCGGTACACCAATTATGGTGTATAAGTCCTAGTTTAGGTCAATTTTCAAGTTTTTGCAGTTTCAGATACCCATTTGCCAGATTCTTATTCTTGTATAGAAACCCAAATCTGGGACTGATTCACTGAGCCTAATGTATGAGTCCCAATCAACATTAATTTCACTATTTTTAGCATTTCAAAGCTCCGTCCAGTCATCTTCAGGTTTCTAGGTGCACACATTCCATCTTGCAGCTTTCTATTTTGTTTAACATGCTTTTCTAGGTCATTTAATGAAATATTGCATCATATTAGGGTTAAGCATTACATCTTGCATTTTATTTTTATTTCCAAGTATAACTTGGTTGTGAACCCCTCATTAGTTCATAATCAGCCCCTAGGACAACCCCATTACAAGATCTCTTTCTCCTTTACATGCTTGAGGTTGAGATCTCTAGGGCCAGCCTTGAATGAGAGTGTAGAAGATTGTTATTCTATCTCCCAAGCATAGAACCAACAATTTTTTCCCCTTCAATAACCAATCAAGTTGACTAAGGACTTGAACAAGTGGTAGTTGTCAAGGCCCAAGTAGTTACGTGAATGTAACATGCCCGTGTTCAAAAGTCCAGAAGACTTAACAAATCTAGTTGAATAATAACTTTAATGAGGACATCACCTTTTTAAAAGAAAAATTTGTATGATAAGTTAAACCTTGGTCAAATAGTAAGTTTGGGCTAATACACTTGGTCATATAAGGTTCTCCAATTCAAGTAGGGTGGATGAATGGATGACTCCACTCATAAGTAGTGGTTGAATATATTTCATATACTTTGGCCAAAGTGAGTGCACTAGTCTTTTCTTGCACTTGTCAATTCACTGTATTGGATGCTTAACTAATCAGAGTTATCATTCATAGTTGGAAGGTATCCATAGTTGTTTGATGGTATTGGTTAAGTAGGGCACAACACCAGAGCTCAGATGGCAATACTAGGGGGTTCTTAACTATACTCTTCATTGAAGGGTAGGGCCACTTCTAGTTAGGAAGGTGTGTGAGGGACTATTGGTCTAAGGTTGGATGTAAAGTACCTGGGTGATGCTCTCCCTCTTATAGATGACATATCGAGTCTTGTGAGATAGAAAGTATCCAGATATGGGATCTTTGACCTTGTTTCTTAAATGATAAATGTCATATGTTAATTATTTGCAATCATTCATGTTGAAGATGTAAAAGGAAAAACATATTTATTCTTTTTAGTTTGAAAAGAAAAATGAGTTTATTATGAAATGCTTATGTATTCAATTATGTAGTTGCAATTTTAATTAGTGAAAGAATACAAATATATATATATATATATATATATCCTATTTTTAAGAAATGGTTTGATTTACTGCATGGTTAAAATCCCTAGTAATTTCCTTGTTGTAAGGTTGAGGTTATTACACAAATCATATGGAAAAACATTAGCTTTATAATTAAAATAGTGTATTTACATTGCATTTAGCTAGATATGTTCTCTAGAATATGTAGACATGTCAAATTGACATAATGCATTCAACTAGGTCATATTCATCCATTCAGCGAATAAATCAAGTTTATTTACCGATCTCCTAAAGTCATCAGTTTAAATCAAATAAATCAACTTGATCCCATCACCCTCCTTTTAATTAAATAAATCGAGCCTTTTATTTAATTAAATATGAGATCACATTTCATCCTTTTTCTGATTTAAATAATCAAATATTTAAATCATGAAAGTCAAACTCACCTAATCAGCATTAAACTAACATAATCATCATCTATTTAATCTAACCCTGATTAAATACTAATCTCAATCACTTGCATTCTCTAGATATCTCCACTTGCACAAATAAATCAATTTTATTGATTTATTAAAAACCCTCATTTTCCCTCAACATGGCAAGTTGATTTGTCCCTCCAACATAGCATTTATTGCTATTTTTCTTGTCCCCCTCTCAGAATTTATTGCAAAATTTGAATTCAAATTCTCCCTCTCATTGGCACTCTTCCCAAATCTTGCACATCCATTGACCACTCACCACTTGACAAGTGGCCTATTCTCATTGGAGGATATTTAGTCCCACATTCACCATCCTGGCCAATCACTCATCAAGAAAATCTATAAAAGAAGGCCTTCATCTCTTATCAAATCATCCACAACTTTTATGCAAGGTTACTCTCTAGATTTGAGAACTCATCTTGCTCATCATCTCCATTTGCATTTCATCATTTTGGCTTCTTAGCAAGGGTTGGGAAAGGGTCACTAGCACATGTGACACCAATCCACTATGGAATAGGTAACTTGTTAAGTGTTTTCATGATGCTTTTATTTTTCTTTTACCCTTTGTTGCATTTTGAAGAATTTGCAAGGTATTTCATAGGGTCATTCTTGAGGAATTTGTGAGTTACTAACCTTTTATGAAGTTTAGTTTTGTAGATTTCAAAAGTATACACCACATTTGGCGCTACAATGTTGTAGACCAACTCAAAAGAACGCCAGCACACATCTCCATCATGGAGTTGTTAAAAATATCATCAGCACATAAAAAGATCCTTGAGGAAGCATTAGCCTCATCTACCGTCCCCGCAGACCTCGATGCAGAACAATTCCAAGCTATGGTCGGAAACATCATAACACCTAATCTCCTTACGTTTTCTGACCAAGATTTTCCCACCCAACCATCTCACAATCGTGCACTTCACTTGGAGATCATTGTGAACACGAGCAAAATCAAAAGGTTCTTGGTGGATGGAGGTGCAAGTTTGAACATCTGTTCTTTTAGTCTCATCAAGCAGTTAAAGATATCAGAAGATTCCATTGATAAAGGGAAGGGCATCACAATTAGATCATATGAGGACCAAGAAAGAGTGTCTTAGGGCACAATTAAGCTCCCTATCCAAGTAGGGCCAACACTCATGGAAACCACATGTCAGGTCTTGGACCTCGAATTTCCATACAATATCCTCCTAGGATGCCCATGGATTCATGCGATGAAAGCTGTAGTATCAACCTTCCACCAATGTGTGAAATTCACACATAATGGACAAGAGGTTACCGTCCATGGAGATCCTGAGCCGTTTTCATACTGCAAGAACTTTGAAGCCAAATATTACAAAATCCCTCAAGTACCAAAAAATGATGAGGGCCCATCCACATCATACATCGATCCCGCCACTCTCACGTCCACTTCTGCGACAGAGACACCCACCATTCCCACCATATCCGATATCAAGCTCATCATCTAGGAGGATGGTTGTGGAAGTTATAGGCTCCCTAACAATGCTTTTGTGATAGGAGAGTTACCACAATATCCAAGATCACAAGGACGCCCACAAGAAAATCAAGCTCCCACAACACAAACCAATCCTCAAAATTATCCTGAATTCACAAGATGGGGAGACCTTGGCCATGAGGTAATTGAAGCAAATCCATCAAACATGTTGTATCAAGATGAAAGACCGGCAGCTAATCTACCAATGGATGAAAGAAGCAAAGGCCTACACATGATGCTTGTGATGGGCTATGACCGAAATCAAAGACTGGGACAAAATGACAATGGGCTCTTAATACCAATCATGCCTCAGACTCGACCGATAAAAAAACTTGGTCTTGGATGTACCCCTCTGAGAATAACCATACGTGGTTGAAGTCCTCCGGTTAGAGCTACTAATGTTTCTCCTCAGCCAGTCCTAGTACAAGTGCACTCCCCAATACCCATGGGGACAAACATGCATAACTTTATCACTGAGCCCTATATTAGTAGCGATGACGAAGATCACTTGACCAATCTACCTAGGTTATTTGAGGATACTACCCTTTGCATCATTAGTACCTTATCTTTTGAATCTGATCGTCAAAATCATGAGATCCGCTTAGTCTATCCCCAACTGATCGACTATGACCAATGAGGACCACCAGTTCTCGATACATTCAAAAATGATGAAGCGCTCTCAGAATTTATTGGGTTGAGAGATAACATTCCAGATGGAGATCACAAGGCAGGATTCATAATGGAGTTGGACACACATGCCTATTATGGAGAAATGATTGAATCCTTCAGTTGCAAAAGTGAGAAACTAAGAATCATATCCAAGTCTTTGAGTGAAAACCACACCGTGGCACTCTCTGACAAGAAAATAGTAAAAAGAAAGGACGTATCCAATGGTGAAAACCTCTCTTAGGCACCTGAGGATGAAGGATTCAATCTTCCCCTAAGAGCTATTCATCAAGAGAAGTCAGCAGTCTTGGCCGAAAAAAGCAACCCAGTCAACCTAGGAACAGAGGAGACCCCGCATATCACATTCTATGCGGAATCACTATTATCAGAACAGCAAGAACTCCTAGCAGCATTCCTAAGGGAAAGACAAACAAAATTTGCATGGAGTTATGTTAATATGCCAGGACTTGATCCAAATACTATGGTCCACCACCTAGTAGTGTATCCAGATGCAAAACCTGTTAGACAAAAGCTTCAAAAAATGCATCCTCAAATTGCTTTGTTAGTCAAAATGGAGCTCAAAAAGCTATTAGATGTTGGATTCATCCGACCAATTGATTATCCAGAATGGGTATCAAACTTGGTACCTGTTTCAAAACTTGATGGAGCTATCAGAATCTATACAGATTTTAGAGATTTGAACAAAGCATGTCCCAAGGATGACTTTCCACTTCCCAATATCGATATGATAGTGGACATGATAGGAGGGCATGAGATGCTATCACTAATGGATAGATTTTTAGGACACAACCACATTATGATAGCAAAAGAAGACCAACATAAGACAACTTTTACATGTCTGTGGGGAACCTACTGCTGGAACATGATGCCATTTGGCCTAAAGAATGTAGGAGCAACCTATCAAAGGGTCATGACGCTGATATTTCATGATATGATTCACAAAACAGTCGAAGACTATGTCGACGACATCCTAGCAAAGTCAAGAAAAATACAAGATCATATAGCAACCCTAAGTGCTATCTTTGACATATTGGAGGAATAAAATGTCAGACTAAATCCCAAGAAGTGCGTCTTTGGCGTACAATCAGGCAAATTGCTAGGATACATAGTCTCCATGAGAGGTATTGAGGTGGATCCAGAAAAAGTGAAAGAAATTCTCGAGATGGAAGTACCAAAGACATTAAAACAACTGAGAGGACTCCAAGGCCAACTTCAATCCATCAAAAGATTCATAGCACAACTAGCAAACAAGCAGAATCCATATTGGCACCTACTCCACAAGGGGGTAGTATACAAATTGGATGCAAAGTGCGAAGAGGCATTTAACAAAATCAAGGAATACCTACTGACACCACCAACATTAATGCCACCCATCCCAAAGAAGCCATTGATCTTATATGTGTCAGCAACAATAGCAGCCCTAGGAGCTCTCTTGGCTCAGCATGATGAAAACGGAACAGAGAGGGCTATCTACTATATCAGTAGGACAATGGTTGGCCACGAACTAAATTACTCCTTCATTGAGAAAGCTTGCCTCGCAGTAGTATTTGCATCCCAAAAATTTAGACACTGCATGTTGGCACACAAGCTAAAGCTCATTGCAAAAATTGACCCCCTTAAATATCTCTTATCAAAGGCAATGCTCACAAGTAGAATGGGAAAATGGGTAATGATACTGTCAAAGTATGATATCGAGTATGTAGAGAGGAAAGCCATCAAGGGTCAAGTTATTGCAGATCAACTGGCAGAGGCACCTATTTATGCAGAGAATCCTCTTGTATCTGAATTTTCAGACGAATCCATCTTTAACCTCAACGTACCTGACCATTAGAAATTATACTTCGATGGTTCATATACCCAACATGGATCAGGAGCTGGTGTCTTCTTCATCACCCCATAGGGGGACTGCATACCAAGGTCATACAAACTAGCATTCCCTTGCACTAACAACATTGCAGAATACAAGGCTTTGACTATAGGTCTCAGGATAGCAGTGCAGTGGAATATCATAACTCTCAGGGTGTATGGAGACTCTCAGTTAATCATAAATTAGGTCAATAATGAATATCAAACTAAGGATGACAAGCTCACTCCATACAAGAAATTGGTGGAGACTCTAAAGAAATCCTTCATTGACATAACATTTGAGCAGATTCCAAGAACCAACAACAGAGTTGCTGATGCCATGGCTACAATTGGGTCTCTAGTAGATATCCCTCATAATATGCTGAAATATTAATTTATGATTGAGCAACTTCTCGTCCCCACATTCGAGGTACCGAAATCAGAATATGTGTGTGAAATTGTTGGTCTAGGTGATCCTTGGTATCATGACATATATACATATCTTCGCATAGGAGTCACACCTGCTGACCTACCATCGAGCCTAAAATGAACCTTTATCAAAAAGGCATCCAGATTTGTATCCTAGGTGATACCTTATACTGTAGAAGCATAGAGGGTACCTTACTACACTGTTTAAATGCTGAGGAGGCATTAACTGCTCTAACTAAAGTTCATAACGACATTTCTGGCTCACACTCGAGTGGAATAACCATTGCCAAGAAACTGCTGAGGCTGGGGTATTATTGGCCCATGATGGAAAGAGAAGCATATGATCATGCTAAAAGATGTTTACAATGTCAACAGCATGGGGACCTCATCCATGATCCAACTCAAGAGCTTCATTCGATCATTACACCATAGCCTTTTTCGCAGTGGGGACTTGATCTCATTGGGAAAATCTCACCCACCTCATCCAACGGCCATAAATTCATTATCACTGCAACTGAGTACTTCACAAAGTGGGTGGAAGCCATACCCATGACATATATCACTAGGAAACAAATCTCAAAATTCATCCTGAACTATCTCATATGTCGTTACGGTGTTCCACAAGCCATTATCTCAGATAATGGGACACCATTCAAGAACCAGGAGGTTCGTGACTTGTGCAAGAAATTCAAAATCCAGCATCACTTCTCCACCCCATACTATCCCCAAGGCAATGGCCAAGCAGAAGCCACAAAACCAAACCATCCTCAAAATCCTCAAGAAAACAGTTAATGATGCAGGTCGTGACTAGCACTTGCAGCTTAATCCCACCCTCTGGGCTTATCGAACCAGCATCCGCACACCCACAGGCGCCACCCCATTCTCCTTGGTCTACGGATCAGAAGTTGTACTCCCCATTGAGATCGAGCTCCCATCCCTTAGAATATCATTGCAAAATCTCATCACTGATGAGGAATATCGGGTTTCAAGACTAAACGAGCTAGAGTTACTGGATGAGAGAAGGATCGATGCTTTGAATCACTTACAAGTCTATCAAAATAGAATCAAATGAAGCTACAACAAGAGGATCAGCAGGACTTTCCAAGTCAGAGAATTGGTCTTAAAAGAAAATCAGAAGAATGTCCCAAATCCCAGCAGTGAAAGGCAAGTTCGAACCCAATTGGTTAGGGCCTTTCATCATCACAGCAAGCTTTAAATCAGGGGCATATCAGCTATCAACACCCGAAGGGGAGCCTCTACAAGAGCCCATGAATAACTCCCATCTCAAAAAGTTTTATGCCTAATTCTTTCAAGGTATAGAACCAAAAAAAAAAATAAAAAAAAGTCCTCAAAAATGGTTACTGGTGAAAACCACAGTAGGCGTCTTGGTAACAACAAAAAAAACAAAAAAAAAAAAAAAATTTAGAAAAAGGATAAAAAATAGTAAAGGAAAAAATCGTCATCTAGTGAAAACCACTTCGGTGGCACTTTGGGCAAGTACCTTGGTGAAAACCTGGCAAACAGGCACCTTGTGTAAATAAGCACTTTCCATCCACCAAGACTTGTTAGGGTTAGAGATGGCAGATCTAACAATTAAATGCAGATTTTAATAAATAAAACAGAGAAACTAAAACATGCATAGAATAAATCATAACACAGAATTTAACGTGGTTCACCCATTCTGGGCTACATCCACCAAACCGTAGCCATCCAATACTTTTATTATCCAGTGAAAAACCTATTACAATTCGCGAATAATCGCATTTTTCATCATACTGAAATAGCCATCCGAACCCCCTTTTTACCAAGCTTAGAAGCTTCCATTATTTAGGGTTCTACAAAATTGGATTTTTCCTTTTTCATTGATTTTTCCCTTTTTCGGTGATCACGCCAAGTAGGAAGAAAATTTCAGCCTGCCGCCCCCGAAGCCCCGCCCGAGGCCCAGCCCAGCCCCAGACCCCGGCGAGGACAGGGGCCCAGGGTGTACAGTATACCATGGGCTATACAGTATAGCATGATCAGTTGCCACATACCAACAATCTCCCACTTGGAGACTGATCAGGCTCCACACCACCACAATCTCCCACTTGGAGACTGATTTTAGATGACACTGCTACAATTACAGCTCCCACTGGAAATAAGTACCTTGGACCCTACTGCTTTGTTATACTTGAATTCAACCTTGAAGACCAATTGAAGCTGAAGAGGAGCTCAGCTTCTCCCTTGGCATCGCCTTCGTAAACATATCTACTAGATTGACATCTATGTGTATCTTGTCCAGCTTGACAGGGGGCCAGGGTGTACAGTATACCATGGGCTATGCAGTATAGCATGATCAGTCGCCACATATCAACAGGACCTTTATAGCTTGTTCGTCATTATCCCTCCATTTCGCTTCCATCATCCATCTCATCCATATCTCCATTCATCACTCATCCACTTGCATCTGCACCATAGCTTGGTCCTGTGTACGTATCATGATCCCTCCTAGTACTACTCGGCCCATTCTCAAGGTCAGTTTGTCCTGCCTTTATCGGAGTAGTCTATTGCATCACGCTAGGGGCACGTTCTCATCAGATCGGATTCGTGTATGGTCTTAAAGTTCTCAAAACATCAAAAAATCCAAAAACATCAGAAAATTAGAAAATCCAAAAACATCAAAAAATCAAAAAAATCCAAAAATAGGTCAAAAAGTCATTCAAAAAACCAAAAACAAGGTCATCTTGTTGAACTACATCATCTCTGAGCTTGAACATAGGCAAGGTTGATCTTTGATCATCCCCCGAGACATTTAGGTCAGTCCTATAAGAGTCCGTCATAATAAACTGACATCTCATCATGTATATCATAATCTATAAATCGGTCAAGTCGTCAGTCGAACTACATGGTCTCTGTGTGTATAACATAGGCAAGGCTAATCTGTCGATCAGCCCCCGAGGCCCCTAAGATAGGTCTTTAGGTTAGCATATTGGTCAAAATCTCAGAAAATCCCAAAAACGTTGGAAAACATAAAATCCAAACATTTGTAAAACCTCAAAAAATACCAAAAATAGCCTCAAAACATTGCAAAACATTGCAAAACATCCAAATATTTGAAAAAATCCATCCGCCTCATCTCGCTTGCACCCGCAATAAACACCATTCATAATAAACTGATTGTCATCCTCAACCTTTGGTGAAACAGTTAGAAACAAGTCTAGCAGGTTAAAAGTAAAACTCGAAAGCGTCAAGTCTCAAGTCTCAAGTCTCAGTCAGTACGTAAACAAGTTGGTCAAGTCTTTGTGTCGATAGTCCATCATCCAAATAGTCCCATATCAATCATCTGATAACATCATGTCCTAGGATAAATCCTTCCTACAAGGGGCATTATTTATCAGAAAGAACACTTTGGATAAACGAAATGACATGCCGCCATCCACTAACATGTCCTAGGATGTATCCTTCCTACAATGGGCATTATATTTTGGCAATAAGTTTTGGTTCTTATCCTTAAAAACACATTTCCTTTTGGTTAGCGGTATTGAAGAACATTAACTTGTTTGCATACTTGGTCTTTTTCTTTGACTTATCTTATTGCGCTCAGTCCAAGGACCTCTCGATGATATCCAAATGAAGGATTTAGAGAGATAGGAATGGGGCAACGATCATTATTCTTTTGTCTATTGTGCTTGTTGGACGTTCTTGTAAAATAACTTGGCGAATACTTGCTTTGTTAGATATGTATGGATGATGTTTTGGATAGCTTGTTGACTATTACATTGATTGGTTATACCTTTCCATGTTTTGGTCCGAGATGTTTGAAACTTCTAAAGTGCATCCTAGCAAGGTTTCCGTATGTCAGGTGTGAATAGGAATACTCCTATCTATTAGTCGAGTCAAAGTCCATCACACTAAGTACAACGCCATCCTGGTCCTTTATACCTTGATGCATCATACTTAGGTGTGTTATCAAATATAAAGTAAGTGACCCTTTGAAAATCCCAATCCTTGATAAAGCAAAATCATCCATCTATCATCATCATTTCTTATCATCATTTCACATCATCATCTCTCATAATGTTGGCTTGTTGGATCCTCTTGTCATCATCTCATTTCCATACTAACACCAATTCATCATCAGTTCATCCATCATGCATCCATCGTGCATTCATATCATCATCATAATATAGATCTGTTAGTCTAAGCATCTCATAAATCATCCACTGCATAATCACAACACATCACATCATCAATCTCATCCATCTCATATCATAGCATCATTTAAGTTGTTTAGGATAATATAGATTTTTTATTCTAAGCATCTTAAAATCATCTCATTTGCATCGTCGTCCATAACCACCCATTTTGAACCTCTTTATCGTGAGATCGACCCTCAAATCGAATCTTTTCGCTCGATCTCTTGAGGGGGCAATGTACCAGTGTACTTTCCACTGGGGCATCTGAAAAATTAGAATTTTTTTTATTTTGATCACGACAAGTTTATTCTTTGAACCAACACAACAAGTACATTGCTTCAAAGAGGGGCAAAATGTAGACACGTCAAATTGACATAATGCATTCAACTAGGTCATATTCATCCATTCAGCGAATAAATCAAGTTTATTTACTGATCTCCTAAAGTCATTAGTTTAAATCAAATAAATCAACTTGATCCCATCACCCTCCTTTTAATTAAATAAATCAAGCCTTTTATTTAATTAAATATGAGATCACATTTCATCCTTTTTCTGATTTAAATAATCAAATATTTAAATCATGAAAGTCAAACTCACCTAATCAGCATTAAACTAACATAATCATCATCTATTTAATCTAACCCTGATTAAATACTAATCTCACCCACTTGCATTCTCTAGATATCTCCACTTGCACAAATAAATCAATTTTATTGATTTATTAAAAACTCTCATTTTCCCTCAACATGGCAAGTTGATTTGTCCCTCCAATTTAGCATTTATTGTTGTTTTTCTTGTCCCCATCTCAGAATTTATTGCAAAATTTGAATTCAAATTCTCCCTCTCATGGGCACTCTTCCCAAATCTTGCACATCCATTGACCACTCACCACTTGACAAGTGTCCTATTCTCATTGGAGGATGTTTAGTCCCACATTCACCATCTTGGCCAATCTCTCATCAAGAAAATCTATAAAAGAAGGCCTTCATCTCTTATCAAATCATCCACAACTTTTATACAAGGTTACTCTCTAGATTTGAGAACTCATCTTGCTCATCATCTCCATTTGCATTTCATCATTTTGGCTTCTTGGCAAGGGTTGGGAAAGGGTCACTAGCACATGTGACACCAATACACTATGGAATAGGTAACTTGTTAAGTGTTTTCATGATGCTTTTTTTTTTTTTTACCCTTTGTTGCATTTTGAAGCATTTGTAAGGTATTTCATAGGGTCATTCTTGAAGAATTTGTGAGTTACTAACCTTGTACGAAGTTTAGTTTTGCAGATTTCAAAAGTATGCACCACAAAATCTTGAGAAAAAAATTGAAAATCATCTATGCATTAAATATTCTTCTTTGAATTATTTTTTCAAGTTTCTTAGAGACAAACCATCATAAACATGTGACCAAAATTATCATCTCTATACATGCTCAATGCTAATTATGAGGATGAAAAGAACATTAATAGAAAAGAATTGAGACCATAAATCATTATCTACAAAAATAAAATATTCTTCTACATCATCCCCACCAATGAAATTATAAAAAGGAAAAGAATTGTTGAACCTAAGCTTAAAAAAATTTATCCATCATGTAGAGAATATTTTTTCAAAAGAATATTAGATAAATTATTCTCATCCAACTGAAAGAAATATACCATTGTATATATTTATCCTCCAGATATATACGTTTATCTATTTCCTTTTCACATTTTTATTCACATATCATTAAGATAAAATTTAGCACTTGACCCCTCCAAGTGGCATTGTATGGTGTTGACCTACCACAAGCGTGTATTGTATAATGAGTATATTCCATATTTATAGTATTTTATATGTGAGGTTCCTAATAGTTTGACATGATAGGTGTAATATCCCCAATTAAATAATTTGAAAATTCTCTTCTAACTATAGCAATGAATAGAAAATAAAGAAAAGAACTTATTTTTAAATCCTCTTAAAAAAAATAAGTATTAAAATACCCATAATATTGAGCAAATTCTTCATAAATTTAAGCAATCTTAGGATAAAAACTCTAACAACTCTTAATTAATAAAATATTATTTTATTACAAAAAAATGTTGTTACTATAGAAAAATATCTAGCATGTACATCAACAAAAAAATGGAAATTATTTTAAAATAAACAAACACTCGAAACTTCCAAACTCACACACTACTAACTTTGATTGACTACAAACTACAAAATAAAATTCCTCAACACTCAAGCTATTCCACATCAATAGTATGATCTAATAAAAAAACCAATATTATCATGAAAAACATCAAAAAGGACACACCAAAAATTGGAAACAACACACACAATCTTCACCAACAATTAAGCACATTGACTTCATTTACAACCTGAACTTTTCCAAACAAAACCCCACTTGAAAGATGAACTCTCTACCTCACGAGAAGTATGATGAGGCATGGAATAAAAGCAAAACCACTACACACAACAAAATAAGTAGATATTAAAATACCCAAAATATTGAGAAAATTCTTCATTAAATAATGCACCTGAATTTAACAATACTTAGCACAAAACCCCACATGAAAGATGAACTCTTTAGCTCATGGGAAGTATGTTGAGGCATGAAATAACATTAAAAAAATACTCCGCACAATAACATCAACACCTAAATCAAACTAAAAATCAATTGCAAACCCACATGTCTATACACAAACATATCATATTGAAACGAGTTGATCTGTAATAACCTGTGTAGCTATGTTCCACTTCATATATGACAATTCCCTTCATAATCAAATGATTTTCATTCTTTGACTTCTACAACTCATGGGTTTTTATTCACAAGTCATAATCCTCTATGGGGTTTTGTCCATAAAAGGATATTGTAGAACATAAATTTCATACAATAAAAAGTTGTGAAATTTAAATAGCAAAAAGATCTTGAAATGTTACTTTGTCTACAAATAAATAGAGAGTCAAATCCAAAATCTCTTCTCTTGAAAAAACAAATAAAATAATATTATTCTCATCATTTTCTCTTCAAAAATGCTCACCATTTTGTTTGTTGCAATATTCTTGATCAAAATTGTCAAAGAATTTGCTAATAATTGATTGCCACCTAAATCTAGAGGCTACATTTCCCATCAATAAGAAATCTCACACCCTTTCTTGAGAAATTACTCAAAAATAATATTATTAAATTAATTATTTGACCTTTTTATCAAGACAAGCAATAATAAATGATTCAGGTCCAAATTATCAATTTTAAATATGATTATTTTTCAATTTCCATACCATAACCTAATTAAAATATTTTAAATGGGATAATTTCTTTATATAATAAATTAAATAAAAAAGGGACATGACAAGTCTACCCTTCCCAAAATTTCATGTCCTCAAGTAATGTAAATTCAAATTATAGTTATATTAATGAGATTATTAGATAAGATGGCATTGAAATATAAAACCTTCTAGAGATTTTCCATCGTTGAAACACTTGCCCTTTCATGATGGAAAGATAAGATGACATTGAAATATAAAACCTTCTAGAGATTTTCCATTGTTGAAACACTTGCCCTTTCATGATGAAAACATTCAAAATTTGTGAATAAATGTATTTCAAATCTAAATATGTTCATGTTATGATTAAATATATCACACCTAATATAATTTACTTCAAATAAATTTTAAATTAAATAAAATAAAAATTTAAATATAATGTGATTTTTAATTCTAATTATTTTTATACCACTTTACAATAAATTCTATAAACAATACATATAATAAATTATATAAATATTATTTATATAATTAAAAATAAAAAATGTACATTTTTCATCCAATTAAAAAAATTACTTATAAAAAATTGTCTAACAATCATTTTTTTATTATAATAATTTTCTTTATCAACGTGACTTAAATCTGTGGGCCCAATTACTAGTCAATGCAATTCTCTCAATCAAAGAATAAAGATTCTGTGACCACGTTTATAGCAGCGTGTACGTCTCTCGTCCGGCACAAAAGACTTGTATTACCCAAGAAATACGCACGTTTCGAAAAGACGAGTTGCATTTAGAATGTGTTGCCTTCTAGAAATCTGTCTAGACTTTTATGGTTAAATTAATTTTTATCACTATTTTGATTGGAAATTTGGAAAAGTGTAATTTAACTTGTATAGCTAATGTAAATATATTTTATCTAGGACATTCAAAGCTATTAATTTACAATTATTTTTTTATTCAAGTTATTTTTTAATTGTAAAAATGTTTTTTCTATAAATTGTTTATACTATTATTATTTTAGACTGCAGAACAATGACGAAAGGGAGACTAGAATAAACTGGAATAATTAATAAATATTCACATTTTATTATATTAATTTTAATAAATAATTAATTTGTCCCTAAATTTAGTATATTTATAATTTTATAATTTTATAATTTTTTTTAAAGATTAATTTTTCTTAACATCTATTAAAATTAGTTGGCATAGGGGGAGTTGGCTTGGATCGTGGGTTTGCTCCCCATTGATGCAAGAGGACTAGTCTCACCCCCGCTCACCCCATATACCCTAGATAGGGGTTGTCGGGTTGTCGGATTGTTGGGCGGGGTCACGGGGATACACCTTTAACAAAAAAAAAAACATCTATTAAAATTTAGAAATATATATTTCTATTTTTCTAGTTCAATTAGATACGTCTTTTAATTAATGTTTTCAATCACACTTAGTGTACCTTGTGTCTAATTACTATATTTTGATAATTATTTAGATTTATATATTTAGTGTACCTTGTGTCCATCAATTTTCTAATTATTTGATTACCTAGAAGTTTTCTTCAAATGATTTTTCTGCATGAGGGAACGGGTGAGTAGTCAGTCACGGTCACATGGGAACCGGTCAATGTGTCACATGTGTCGTTACGGTCATATGTCATTTTAATCCAAACCCTAGTCCCACTTGGAACGTGACTGGATAAAATATGTGTATATTTTCTCTGGAGCCTTCACTGTATAAAGTAGAATGCAGAGCATTTGATTTTGGATGGAGTAGATTAAGATCTAAATTTACGTGCATGTACCCGGCAAGTCATTATAACTACATGTGGCCGACCCTTTCGCTTCAATTCCCTTTGCCCAGATCATTTGGGGCGGGTTTTTGGAGGGGAGAATAATTTCTCATCATATTCTATTCTATTTTATTTATGTGTCTATATATATTCAATTTTATTTTTATTCTTTTAATTGAAGGAATGAATTTTGGAAATATATATATATATTAATGGATAAACTTTAATTATTAAATAATTTTAAAAAAATTTCTTTTAATAATTTAATTCTGAAATAATAAATAATATTTGTACATTTATTTTAAAATTATAATTTAATTTCAAAATTTTATTTATGTTTAATTTTTTATATTTTTTTATTTGATTAATTATTTAATTATTTAAAATTTATATCTTTATTCAATTATCTATTTATAAAATGAATGCAAATTATTTTTATAATACTTATCTTATTTTTAAGTATATTATACTAATTTTTTGTCTCATAAAAGAATTTCAAATAAAAAAATACTATATATTTATTTTTTATTGTATTATTTACTTCAAATTTTATATAACTAGTACTTGTATCTAAAATAGGTTCAAGGATTATGCCATAGAAAATTATATGTATATTTGTCCATGACTGTGTATGGATGCAATGTGCTGCAAGTTTTAGTTACATGTGGTTGGATGAAATAATTAATAACAATAATAAGAACTGAAAAATGGAATGAAATAAACTTAGACAAATCTAATTTTTTTCCTTAAAAAAATTAGATATTATCTATTTTGAAGTATTTGCATGCAAATTTAAAACATAAACTAATTAAATGAAAAGGAAAATTTATCATCAAATGAACAAAAAAATATTTCAAATAAAAATATAATGTTCCCATTTATTTGAAAAATCAATATTTATCTATCTTTTATATGATAAATGAGATTTTAGAAACTTTCACATATCATATATTTACTAACAACTCAACAATAATTTGCAAACATCAGACTGAAATCTTACACTACATATCTACTAATTACTGGTTCAAAGCGGACAAATTTCTAAATTCATTCACGTGGTATTGACTGCACTATTTCGGCTATGTCATTCATTGGGTAGCCTATTTGTTCTCTATTTAAATTCGAAAATAAACCAGAAAGAGAGGATCACCTACGCACTACTTCAATGACGATTAAGTATTTGGTCTTAGCGATTACTGTGAGTATTACAGCGCACAATTGCTGTGCTGTAACTATGGGTGGTGGAGATACGCTTCTACTGGGGGCTTCGCTCACTGTAAATCAGACCCTAATTTCAAAGAATGGCACGTTTGCGTTAGGATTTTTCAGTCCGAGAGGAACGAATAATTGGTATATTGGCATTTGGTATGCACCAGTCTCTCAAAAAGCCATAGTTTGGGTGGCTAACAGAGACAATCCTGTCAGGTACAACCCCGGCGTTCTGAAATTCTCGAGAGACGGTCATCTCAGATTGTTTGATAGAAAAGGCCGGTCAGTTTGGTCGACTGATATTGGCCAGAAAGGATCACGGGCAGTGATAACGGACTCTGGTAATTTCATTATGCTGGACACTCACAACAAGTCTGCGATTGTTTGGGAGAGTTTCGCACATCCTACAGATACATGGTTGCCTGGCATGAAGATGTGGAAAGGCATGAAGCTAACTTCGTGGAAGAGTTCTTCGGATCCTGCAATTGGGCTCTTCTCTTTCGGAATGGACATGTCTCCAGGAGAGACGCAGACGATGATGTTCTATAACAAAACCGTTCCATATAGATCTAGCGGGGAATCCACTGCGAATTATTTTACTAAGGTTCCCGAATTGGAAGGCCAGAAGACAGTTGAAGTGTCCTGTGTGAGGCTTTCTCCTTCAAGGGTATACATTGATTTTGGCATAAACTCGATAGATCATACTCTCACGGGGCGGTTAGTGTTAAATACTAACGGCGAATTACAGCTTTACTTCTGGACGGATGATGGTACATGGAGTCTGAGGTGGTCGACATACAGAGGTCAATGCAGTGACTATGAAATCTGCGGGGCGTATGGACTGTGTAATGCGAATGATGTGTGCAGTTGTGTCAAGGGCTTCACGCCCAAACACGACTCTCAGGGTTGGTGGTCAACCGGGTGTGCGCGGAGAAGTCCCCTGAAATGCTCTGTCACGGAGAGCACAACTGACGGCTTCTTCGAAGCCCAGAACCAATACTTGCCAGAAAAGGAAGCTGTCGTATACAACAACAAGCAAACACAGCAAGGCTGTCGGACTGCTTGTCTCAACAATTGCTCCTGCACAGCCTTTGTTTTCGCTGTTTCTGATCCACCCGTCTGTAGATTGTGGTTTGGGGATTTATTCGGAATGCGTGTTTCGTCGGAGGGAGAATCCGTCTTCATTAGGCTTGCAGCTTCTGAGTTGCAGCACTCGACATAAGAGCGAAGGATCAAAGCCCCTGCATTCACTATTTTAGTTTCTCTCGCCGCAGCTTTTTCTGCTGTTTCAGCTCTCCTGATAGCCGCATTTATTCTATGGAAACATCGAAGACTGTGGAAGAAAGACATGGAAGAGGAGGTGCCAATCTCCCTCAAAAAGTTCACTTACAAAGAGCTGCGAATTGCAACAGAGGATTTCAAGCATAAGCTGGGTAGCGGAGCATTCGGCTCTGTGTTCAAAGGAACTCTGCCAGACAACACGCCTATTGCAGTTAAGAGATTAGAGGGTTCCACTCAAGCAGAAAAACAATTTCGTGCAGAAATAATCACCACTGGCAGAATACAGCATGTGAATTTGGTCAGGATGTTGGGATTCTGTGTAGAACGTTCACGACGGTTACTGGTGTATGCCTACATGCCCAACGGCTCCCTAAACTCCTTCCTCTTTTCTAAGTCGGAAGACGCAGAGAAGGTGTTGGGCTGGAAGACCCGGTTTGAGATCGCATTGGGCACTGCACGAGGATTAGTTTATCTGCATGAGGAATGCAGGGATCGCATCATTCACTGCGATATTAAACCTGAAAACATTCTCTTGGACGGCGACTTCAGCCCAAAGGTGGCAGATTTTGGGCTAGCGAAGGTGGTAGGTAGAGATTTCAGCCGCGTGCTGACGACCATCAGAGGAACACCAGGGTACCTAGCTCCCGAGTGGATCTCCGGCCTTCCAATTACTGCCAAGGCAGACGTATACAGTTTTGGTATGATGTTGCTGGAAATTATATCCGGTCGTAGAAATCTGGACTTGAAGGTTGAGGAGAGCAGGTTGTACTTTCCTACCTGGGCTTCATCTCAAATTCAGAGGGGAAACATAACAGGCGTTGTGGATGCAAGGATAGTAAGTGAGGCGGACATAAAAGAGGTGAAAAGAGCCGCTGCGGTGGCCGAGCTGTGCATTCAAGTTGATGAGAATGAGAGACCGAGCATGAGTGACGTGGTGAAGATATTGCAAGGCACGATGGAGGCTCCTGAGCTACAAATCCCGAGGTCTCTACAGGTGGTAGTAGAGGTAGGCGACGACGACAGCAGCAGCTGCGGTCACATGCTTCCATATCAACTGGTTCCATACCCGGGAAATACTAGCCGGTTTTAGGTCCTAGTGCTTTAGTGAGGCGTCATATTCTCATATAATTGTTATTGATTATAAAACAAAGCACCTTTATTTATGATTTCTAAGTTCGGATTATTATTGAGCCCTCAATCATCTTGTGCATACGGCTTTAGTCTAAGGTCCTAGTTTGTTCACGAGGGTTAGGTAATTGGTAATTGGTTATATCTAGTTTTTCGCATAGTGTGAAGTTATTTTAGTTTACAATTTTGAGTGTATTAATAATGGGGTTTTGTATTATAAATTTCTATTATTTTCTTAACAAGAAATTTGATGGTCTATATTGATTGTTTCACAGCAAATCATTATGTATAAACATATGATATATGGAATTTAGGCTTAAGGTATTTTGGATTACATATTATTGGTGAATTAAGCTTCACATACACCTTTAGTCTATAATGACTTAGTAGATTTATATGCATAAACGAGATGATATTTAAATTTTTATATACCATGGAGTTGAGGTTTGAATCATTTAATACTCGTCAAATATATAGATTAGATCCAAGAGTCTACTAAAATCTAACTTATTTTCTCTCACACATCCATACGATATTAACACATTTAAAACCTTAACCTAAGATAATAATTAAAATTGAGTAACTAGAGAATCCACATCTATCTACAATAGATTTCAAGTCTATTATCAATTGGAATTCATTGACACTCTCATGTCTATATAATTAAATTACAAATCAAGAACTAAGAGTTTATTCAACTATAGTTTACTCATATTCTCACTTGCTCATAAAATAATATTTTTAAATCTACACGTATGCTTATAAATAAAATATAATTCACTAACAATATTATGTCGACACTTGGATCTTGTGAAGTATGTAAGTTCATAAGTGTCATTCTTGATTGAATTCACGTGTCATCTTCTTAATTAAGCCAAGAATTGTTAAAACATTAATTCCTTTCACCATGTAAGTCATGTTGATCTATTGGATCTCAATACTCTCTTCCAAGTTATTTTATTCAAAGTTTCTAGTCAACTCAAAAATATACACATCTTTGTAAGTTTGAAATATTTGATCAACTAAAATTTGTTCACTCCTTTGCACCCATGCTTAGAAATATTGATCTTTATAGACCCAAGACAATATAGACTATACTTCATCCCATCAAGTGTTATAAGTCTAGTTGATGAAACATATTAAAATTTATAGAATATTATATCCTAGATTTTAAAACTCAAGTAAGCTATAACTCACTAATGCACTCACATATACTTTAAAGTCAACCAAGTTCATTCTAGAGTTGGAAAGTCTTAAAAAAAATGTTCACGAGAGGTTTCAAATATGAAACACAAACTTATTATGAAATATACTTGCAATTGCACCTTAGTGTGCAATGGGTACATTGAAGAAGTGTGGATGGTTAATTAGGGAAAAATTAATCTATTTTTTGCATACATTTGTGCATATGAGGTCAACTGGTAGGCCATTTAGCAAATGATGTTGTTTGTGCAACAAACGTCTCAATGGAGAAGTGATAGCTTCAAATCAACAAAGATCCAAACATGAATTCTTTGAATGAAGAAGATAATCATGTTTCATTACCACTAGACTTATGTTATGTTTGCAATAGAGAGAGAGAGAGAGAATAGAAAATTATATAGAGAGGGATAGAGTGAGGAGAGAGGGAGAGATAGTAAGTGATATATAGAGATAGGTAAAGAGGGGGATATATATAGGGGTAGAGAGATGG
>VDFB02373365.1:348175796-348230094 GCA_007258455.2 Sequoia sempervirens
TGGGAGAGAGTGGGAGAGGGTGGGGGAGAGGGTGGGGGAGGCTGGGAGAGAGTGGGAGAGGCTAGGAGAGAGGGTGGGAGAGAGTGGGATAGTGGGAGAGAGTGGGAGAAGAGAGTGTGGGAGAGAGTGGGAGAGAGTCGGAGAGAGTGGGAGAGAGTGGGAGAGTAAGAGAGGGTGGGAGAGGGTGCGAGAGGGTGTCAGAGAGTAAGAGAGAGTGGGTGAGGGTTAGATAGAGGGTGGGTGAGAGTGGGAAAGAGTGGGAGAGAGTGGAAGAGAGTATAGACAAAGAGAGATAATAAATCTATAAAAAAACCAACTTTTTCATAACACGAGTGTGTTTTGAAGATGTATAGACATGATCATTTTAGAAAAAATGAATGAGTTTCACTTTTTTTTCTTTTAATATGTAATAACGCGAGCGTGTTATAACACACTCGTGTTATTGGCTCGTTATGGCCGAGCCTCGGGCTTGGCACACAAATCCACAACGTGAGCGTGTTATAACGTGCTCACGTTATAGCACGTTCGTGTTATGACTTTTCAAAAGGTTTTTTTGAAAGTTGCCACAAATTTTCTACCCATCTCCATGCACCCACCCTTTGATTTGATCCTACATGAACCTAAGGACTTGTTTACTAGGCCAAGATAGTGAAGAACATTCCTTTTCTCTAAGAGTAATTCAAAATAGAAAGACCAATGTTTGTTCAAAAGATGATAAAAAGATAAACAAGCACATGTGCGGGGTTCAATTGGAGTTAATCTTGGTTAATGACTTTCTTTTACCACAAACACACTTCTTGCTTAGTTTTCAAACTGAATGTCTATGTCTCAATTCCTTTTCATTCCACAAGGTCTATTATGTGAAAATCAAGGTTTCAAGAGCATAGTTTCCTATTGTTGACTTTAGAATGAACAAATCGAGATATAGGTCCTAGTGTTTAGAAGCCTTCTAGGGATAAGAACCTCTAGAGACAAGCAGTAACATGTGGAAATTTCAAAGGTATTTTTTTCTCTCAAAGGGTTTGAAATTCTGATGATTTGTTGAATGTTGGTTTCAATGTTTTGGATCCAAGCACTGTGTTTTCAAACTGACTCACAAGCAATATAACATCCTAGCTCAATTGGTACATTTTTCTTGGTGGGCTTGCCTCATGCCCTTCATAGTAGAAGAGATAATTTTACATGCAACCAAGGAAAAATATAAAGGTATGTTAAGAATGAAGTCTTAACCTCTATATTTTAACCAAGATCAAACATGGCAAGTAACTTCTTGGAATCTAAGTTCCAATGCACCACTTTGATAAACTTGTTGGATGGACTAGTTGGTTACTACAAACAAGGTTCTTAATGAAGAGACATCAAGGACATGACACCTTGCGAGCATCCAGCAAGCCACTAAAGGCTTTAATCAATCCTACTAGGGGCACTTATACTATTTACAGTAGTACCCCATTTTGAAAGACATTGTATGGCTAAGGCCTACATACCATGAGGACTTGATAGTTTATTCTTATCCATTTATATACCAAATTGAATGAAAAACGGGTTGGAGTTGCCTTCGAGTTCTCCTTTCAGATGTGTCTCTTAGGAAGGCCCCACAAAAGGTAAACAATAGTGAGCAAGCACATCTGTAGTTCAATCGACCTTATTTTAGAAACAAAGGGAGAACACACGTGATATACCTAACTCACACTCGCAAGCTTTGTTAAATTTTAGATTCCCAAAATGAAGTGTGGAGGCAATATTTTATGCAACTTAATGTCATAAAAAAGACTTTTGATTCTCAAGATCACTGTGAAGTGCGAGAGAAGTGCATATTCCTTTTTAGATGATATTATTTTGCAAAAAAGATTACAAAGCATAAAATACATATGTTTGTTTTAAGTCCACAAAGCAATGATTTTGATTCATTTTAAAGCACCAAAATGAGATATGAAAGTTTCCTTATTCAATTCGTTAACCTCAAACGAAATCTAGTCAATTTGCCTAAAGTTCATTTTAACTCCTTTGCAATGAAAATTTGAAAACTTTTGAAATGTTCATTTTTAAGCCCAAACTCAAATGAGTTAGCCTAAAACAGAAAATTAAGACATAAGATGAAATATCCAAGCATTAAAAAAACGCTTTTGAATTTCAAGTTTGATGCTCAATTTATCTCCAAGTTCCTTCGAAGATCTCTTGCAAGCTCCTTGTGCGACGAAATGCTCCTCGTTTTTCCTTCCTTTGCACCTTCCTCATTTACCTTTGTTTCCCTTCATTTTCCTTCATTTTCCTATTAAACCAAAGACAATCATGTGAGGATCAAAATATTAAATTCATTTTGATTATTAACTTCAAACAATAACATGATCTCAAATGAAAGGACAAATGATTTGGATGATTATGATAAAGGAGGATTTATAAGTGAATCATGTTTTGATATTGATTTCATTGAGAAGGTATCACATTTGTTAGACCCATTGTCTCTCTTATCATAATCCACATCACTAGAGGTATTGAGCCAATAAATCACCCACAAAGGATAAATCTTCCAAAAGTATCATCATAATCTTAAATATTGACTATCTTCAAAATACTCAAAATGATGTGATAGTTTATAACATAAACTTTGAAAGTAAATAAATTGTATCAACCTCAAAGAATAAATATTTCAAAAGCATCATCATAATCTTAAATATTGGCTATCTCAAAATAATTACAATGATGTGATAATTCATAACATAAACTTTGAAAGTCAATAAATTGTATCAACCTCAAAAAGAACCATCATAATTTCAAATATTGGCTATCTCAAAGATAATCAAAATGATGTGGTAATTCATATCATAAACTTTGAAAGTCAATGAATTGTATCAACCATAAAGAATAATGTTTTTTCCAAAAAAACACCATCATAAGCTCAAATATTTACCATTTCAAAACAACCATAATAATGTGGAAACTTTGAAAGTCAATAACTTATACATATTGAATCATGAGTGAGTAAGTGTGTTGAAACAATCAAATTGATTACCACAAACATTTAAAGACATCAACCATAAACATTTAAAGCACCCTCAGCTTCCTAACATCGCCATTAATGAAACGACTGTGGTACGAAATGGGGAAGAAGGGGATTATGGTTGGAGGTCGGCGGGTGAAGGTCAAGTGGAGGATCTAAGAAAAAATTGTAAGCTAAGACAAATGAGTTTAAGCATAGAATACTGAATGTAAAATCACTGCCTCCAATAAAGACTGAAAAATGCATGGGAAAGAGGTGTAAGTAAATCAGCTAATATGCATCGAACTAATGCTTAAAGGGGGAACGACTATTCATTTACAATGGAGATTGGAAGCTAAAATTTTAATATGGGTGGAATAGGAAAGAAAACACAATGCAGATTACGCCCAATGCCAACACTTAAGATTTTCCTATGGAGCAGTCTTAAAAGAGATACCTGACTGAGCAAAAAGTAAAACGATAGCAAGGAGATTCTACAAACACGCAAACCACATAGCAACATGGAGGGCAACAAATCTAACCGAAAAATTATTTTAATATGAAATCAGGGTACACATATTATCTAGCATGATCTTAACATAGCAAAGGTATTCATGGTGTCACTGGCCGCTATCTAAGGCATCAGTCAAGGCAAGCCCACGACCACAAGGCTTTGTGTTGTTGCACTTTGGGATGGAATGAGCTCAATGAAGCTATGTACACTCAAAGGATATCGACCCACAATAAAATAAGATCATGTTTTCTATTCTTTTGCACACTTGATACTATCAGACCTAAATAGATAGCATATCAAACTCAGACTTCTAACCCCATTTCCAATGCAAGGAGCATGCAACCATGCAGATTTAGTGGATGTTTTGTGCATACCTCACACAATAGTAGCCCTTCCTCTAGTGCCATATGTGGATGCCAAATCTGCATATGCTTAAACCTTAACATAATATCATCATGCTAGTCATTTTAAACACATTAGATTAAACATCTCTATGAAATACTTAACCATGCTAAAATATGCAAAACTAAATAGAACAAACAAAACTAATTGCAAGCATATAAAAACATGATCAAAAATTTATTTCATAGTGGATTGGTGCTTCTGTGGAAAGAATCCCTTTCCCAATCCTTGATAAGCTTTATGATAAAATGCCTTGGAGATGGAGTGGACAAAATTAGCTCTCAATGTGAAGAGAGTGACTTTGCATGAGATTGTGGATGGATTGTTGAAGAATGAAGCTTCCATTTATAGACTCTCAAGTTGAAAGAGTGCTCAAAAGAGAGTAATGTGGGATAATGTTTTAGCCAATGAGATGGAGCCACTTGTCACCTTGTGAGTGGTTGAGGAATGTGCAAGTTTTGGTCAATGTGCCCATAAATGAGATTGGTTGCCTTTTTCAAATTCAAATTTGGCTTGTTAGAGGGAGAAAAAGTGACTTTAATGCCAAGTGGGGGACATGTAAGAGAGGATTTATTGCCATGTTGGAAGGGACAAGTCAACTTGTTTTCAAATTCAAACTTGAGGAATATTCTCAAAAGATACTTTGTTGAGGGAAAATTCAATGATTTTGATAAATGAATTAAAATGCTTTATTGGTGCAAGTGGGAAAAGCTAGAGGATGTGATGGGTGATTAGATTAGATTAACTTAGATGATGATTAGGTGATTTTGACCCATTTGACTTAGATTTAGGGATTTAAATTAAATCAAAGGGAGATGAAAGGTGATTTAATTAAATAAAGTTTGGTTTATTTAATTAAAAAGATGATTTCAGATTTGATTAAATAAAGGTTTGATTTAAAAGGATGAAGATAGGCTTAAAATAAAAGACCTTAGGAGATTGAATTTAATCCAAAGATGAAAATGTTAAGATTTGATTAAAAATTGATTTATCTAATGAGATGAGGAAATGAGTGAAATTAGAGGATGAAATGTTAGATTTAATTAAATGAAGTTTATTTAATTAAACTGGTGGATTAAAATACATGCCTATTTTGTGTGTCTACAAGTAGTATCCAAAGAAAGAACCTTAGTTCACTTAGTTGTAGATAAAGCACTATAAATAGCATATGTCACTTTCTCATTCTCCTCATAAGCATAAACCTCATTTGCAATAGAAGAACCACTCGTTGGAGTAGTATACGTTGTCTCAACAACCTTCCAAGTCTTGTAACCAAGAGAAACTTGATATATCCTCTCATCTGCACTTTCCAATCACTGTAATCAGATCCATCAAACATAGGGATCCCCAGTTTATGTGCCATCAGATCTTCCTTAAGTAGTTATGATCTACACCAAGGAACTAAAAATATAATACCAATTGTTAAAAGGCACAGGAGAATTGAGAGGGGTGAATTAGTGGTCACACAAACCAAATTTAAAACTTTAACACTTATCAATTCCACAACCACACTATTCTATTATTAAATATGAGCATGAAACACAAATAATAGAAAGTAAATTAACATAATGAACACCATAAATTTTTACATGGACAACCTAATGAGGGAAAAACCGCGGTGAGGATTAACTCACAATATAAAGAGATTATAAAACCGAATATAGAGGCTCATTGCCAAAGGCTCACTACCTACAGAAAGGACTCACTATCCAATAGGGAGGCTCACTGCCTACTAATACAAAAAAAAACAAAAGATCCACCACAACAATTAACAAACAACCACATCCTTGATTAAAGGATTGCATAAACCTTCAACTCACTTCCTTCAGGAATTTAACACAATAAAGTATTGTTGCCTCAACTCGCTTTCACACACTTTTGTTCTTTTTATTTGTGGCTTACTTTGTCACTTTGGATCTACATCCAAATCTTTGCAATATGACTTGCATTTATACCATCTTCAACCTTAGAAACTTTCTCCAAGGTCGACCACATAAACTTCATTTCATAAATTCAAATTAGGTCAGCAACTCAACATTCTCGTGGTCGAAAAGAACAAGAGTGGACTAATAAAACATTTATCCAAAATCAAAAGATAATATTTTAGATCAACCACACGCTTCCTTAATTAAATTTAATTCTTCAAATGAAGTGTAAACACCAGGTCGGACAAACCTAATGAAAACAAAAATGAGCATTGATGCACATTCTTTCCAACAAGAAGATGAGACGTAAATGACACAACATGCTTCAGTATGCATGAGAACACATCTTAGATTCCTTTAGATACATCCATAGCAAGAGCAACAATATTCGAACACCGAAATTCTTCCATCAGTCCATCTAGACTTTGCAAACTTATACAACTCTAAAACATGACTTCTGAATCACCAAACCTCAACCTTCTTTTCCAGAACCTAGAGAACACCACTATAAGACATATGTTAGATCTGTAAGATATGAAATAGAACAATGGAGGAATGCGAAGTAGAAACATTTCTCCCAATCCACATAAGACCAACTCTACCAGAACAGTTCACACACCAGTGAATATAACTTTCACATACCATCAAACCAGAAGCTTCAACTTGGGAGATATCACTACTATATCACCATTAGAAAAAATCCACATCCGCACAAGCATAGGATCAACACAAGAGAAATGTGGAGCACATACCAAAGCACATTCTAAACACATTCATCACTCTGACTTCTCTCTTTATTAATTTTCTCAAAAGCACTTGAATGTACTCATCCATTCAGCACATGTGCAACATCATAAAGATAGCGCCATGTTCTCAACAACATCTCAACTATACATTTACAATTTTCAACATATTGAATTATGTTGATATCAACAACAACATTAATGACAACACCACCAAACTTGCTCATACTTGCAACAAGGGGGACCAACCACATTCAAGGCCCTAGGTCATGGAAGGCCAAGAGCAGAAGGCTTCCCTAACTTACCTCACTCTAAAGGCAGCTCTCTGCCCTAGGATGAAAGTGTGGTTCTAGGACAACAACACAACATGATAGTGTCTCTCAAGTGTGTTGGCATCCATATGACCAAAGGATTGAAAGTATAGTAGGAACTACTAGAAAATGAGCTGACAGCCTAGCTAGAGATTTCTAAGGGAACAAAACAAAACTATAAAGTAAGAGAAGTACAAACGGATGTGGTAAAGTAAATATATTAAAGCTAAGGTGACGAAAATGATCTCCTAGAAGAGCCTATTCACCAGCTAGATCCAAATACATATCCACCTACACACAAGAAAGAGGAAAATTGTTGGGGGGTCGTATAGGGGCCTGCCTCAGTCAGACCCTCATTTTGGTGTTTCCACCTCCACAAATAGCCAAGATAGCAACAATGGATAAAAGTGTGATAAAGGAAGAAAGAAAGTAAATAACATAATAAAAACTACAAAACAGTAATGTGTTGGGTATGTGCAGGATCATCATGGAAAAAATAGGCCCTTAAGTGGTGAAAAATTCAAAAAAATCAGAGTTAGGCAACTCGATGTAAAAATTTGAATAAGTTATCTATATTATTTGAAAACTATGTAAGAATAGAATCTATAGAAAATTCAATGTAGTTTCTAAACTATTAAGTTTTTTTTTTTTTTAAATCTATTTGGCGAAAATTTGAAATTTCAATGTAGTAGTACTTGAATTTTAGGGAAAAAATAAGAAGTAGGTGTGTGTCTAACCACCCTAACAACAATAAAATGATAATATTTTTTTATAAGATATTAGATATAAGTAGAGGACTCATGTCTCGATGTGATGCATATTTTTTTGTAATTTTTTTCCAAGTAAATAATTAATTATGATTTTTTTATTACAACTTTTAAAAAATATAAAAACTTATATGTATGACCACCTTAACTTGGTCAAAACTTCATGAAATTCAAATTTTTTTTCAGTCCTATAGTATGCAAAGCATAGAATGTGACACATGTTTCAGATTCAAAAAATGTGATACCATTTGAAAGCTATAGATGTTTTTCAATCAACCTATCAATCATGACTTTAGTCGTAATTCAAATAGAAAATGAATAATAATTATTTATTAAATTCAAAGTAAAGCATAATTTATATTGGTGGAAAGCTGAGAATCTCCTTTAAAAACCCTTTTTGTTTCATCAATTTTGGGTTAAAAAAAGGTCGTCAACCACATACCCATCATATCACCACTTTTTGGCCCATCATGATCGTGCACATACCTTGATACTCAACCAAATCATAAAGGAGAGGAGTAAAAATGATTACCACTTCCACCAAGAGCTCACTAGCTAATTGGGGAGAAAAAGAGGACTCAAGCCCCTACTGCAATGGTTTGTTCCACACTTGCTTCACATAGTTGATGGAGTGTTGTTGTTGTTGCTATGGAGTGCTAAAGTGTTGTTTGAGAGTGATGGATGCTAAGAGAATGCTTGAGAATGCTAAGAGAGTGTGTAGAAGATCAATTGAATGCTCAGAAGAATGTGTAGAGAGATGCAATGTGTGAAGGAAGAGCATTTTTGAAGGTGGGATGAGAAAAATGGCCATATTCAAGTCAGATGGTCAAAGAGGGTCATTACAAACTAACCCCAATGGGAAATGTAATGCCTCTACCAGCTTCAGATGTAGGAATCAGTTAGGGACGTAAGCATGCCATGTGGATGTCTGGACACCACATTGGTGTCCTTGACAGTTATTCTTCTGCTGACACAAAAAATGGATGCCAAGTGGAATGAAGGCAATGGGTTGATGTGGATTTTCACCTTCGGATTTGGTTTTCTAAGGTGAGGAAGTGTAAAAGGAGAATTTGTGTAAGGGATGCAAATTCGCACCTATATGGAAGTTATAAAAACATGTGTGAGATGGCTCCAATGGATGTAGACCTTGACTCTTGCTTGAATAGGATAGATCTTAAATTAAATGTTAGCTTGAATCATGAAACCCTACAACACAATTATTAGCTCAAAAACAAACATGATGCTTGAATAATGCTCTAGAATTCTTGACAATATGCTTTTGAAAACTCTTGAATGCTCTTGTTCATGCTTGAATGATCTTATGAACTCCAATTTTCTATAAGAATTCTCATTCAACTTGCTAGGTGTAAAATGAGTGAAAGAACCTTGTATTTATACTTAATTATGCAAGAATTCTTGAAATTACAACACTACAAGCCGACATCAAATCTAGGAGGATAAAATCCTACCAAGAATTTGAATTAATTTTTATTTTGGGCCACATGGGACTCATATATGTTGGGAATTAGTTTTCACATAGGTGTTAGAAATTAGAGTTTATGTGTGTTATAAATAAGTGTCATAATATTAAGTTGTTGGGTAGCAACTTAATATTATTATTAGTCATATGGTTTGTTAAATAGGTTAATATAATGGTTATATGAACTTGTTTGTAGGAAGTTAAGTTGTTAAAACAACTCACATATTTAGGAGTTGTTATAGAGTTGTTTCCTATGAAATAGGATTTGAGAATCCTATAAATATGTAATATGTATTGAATGAAAACATGAAGCATGGTATTATTTGTGTATGAAAATTCTCAAGCTTCTATTTTACTATGCCCATATTTCTTATATCGTATCAAAGAAGTAGTAATTTTGTTTCTATTATTTTGTTATGTAGAGATATTATTGGCATTGACTAAGGTGAATTGAAGCTTCTCATTATAAAGAGATTATTGGCACTGATTGAGGCAGGAAAATTCAAAAGTCTTAGAACTATGCAAGGTGCAAAAATTCCATGGGATTAGAGATCTGTCCAAGATAGAGATCAACTCTCCTTATCGTGGATTTAGTGTTTATTGCCATCATCGACAAGTTTTTTCAATCATGGTAGTCTGCATATTGTAGAGCCTAGAAAATTAAAAGATCGTAGATAAGATAGATCGAAGGATTTGTTTCTTGTTCTAATTGAATCTTGATCCAAGATTAAAGGGTTGTTGAAGCTTTTGTACTAGTTAGTGAATAAGGCATTTGTTCTATGCTCACGAGGCCCTCAGTATTGAATATCGATCCCACCTTGGTGTTGTTGAGAAGTTCATCGGTGCAACATCAGTAAAGATGGAAATTCACATGATTGTGGGCTCACAAATATTGCTTATAGGTTGGCTTTGGAACTAATCATTCGAACCTCCTTCCTAGTTCACGTTATCTTGTTTGTGGCTTATGTGCTTTGTAAATGGAGGGATGATTGGGTGTGCTTAAACTAATAAGTAGCTTGATCTCATGCAAGAAAGCCTTCTAGTCACCGTGGTGTTAGATGTGGTCCATTTCCATGGCCTATCATCTTTAGAAGGCCCATATGGAAGAAGTTGACATTTTTGTGGGCTTCATAAATGACCTTAGTGTAATCTATGTGTGTATTGATCAAGGCAAAGTCACTGACATGTACATTCCAACCTATACAAGAGCACTAGAAGCATTAAGTTTATGTGTTGAAGTATTGTTGCACTACTCTCTCCATCTATGTGTGGTCTCCCTAAACGTGTACGATATCATTTGTGAAAGCATTCATGCAGAATATATGTGTTATGCTGAGGTAATGTTGTGACACATCGAACATAGTAGAGTCCACTTGGTTGAGTAGAGTCATTTTTTTTTTTGCTTTATTTTTTTTAAGAATTCTTCATTTATAGACTATTTGTCTTAGTAGTTCTATAAAGATATTTTGTCCCCATATATATTTTTCTTAGATAGTTTTAATAATATATATATATGTCAAAAATAATTATTGTAATTGGATGCACTCTCGTTTGTATGCGACATCCATTTTGTTGGGGGGCATCTAAAAATGAACTTCAAATCCAAATCTACTAAGTAGCAAATTAACTGGAGGATAGAGGCAACAAAGGCTGGAGGATATTCAACAACCTCTCGTGTGTTAGTAGTGACAAGGTTGTAAAATTGTTTTAGTGACAAAACAACTTCTGCCAAAATGGCTAAAGCCAAGATCTGTTTCTAGGTGGCAGTGGTAACCATCTCATATCATTTTTTATCAAAGTGGAAAAGATCTATAATGTTGGTTGCATACATGACAACAAGGGCTTTGTGCTCTCAAACTTTGTATTTGTGGTTGAATGTGTATGTCCCCAATCACAACTCTTGGTTGTGTGTGAATGGATGTGTGTGTCCCCATTCATGAGGTAGTGAAGTGATCAAAAGTGTTTGTCCCCAGTCACATAAGTTGGTGATTATGATTGGATGTATGTGTCCCCAATCATAATTGTTGTGAGCATATGTGTGTGTCCCTATTCATAGCCTAGATATTGGATAGATATGTTTGTCCCTATCCAAACTTAATGTAAGACCTTGGATAGAATTTTTAGTCCCTATCCTTGGTTCCATGGGTAGATGTGTTTGTCCCTATCCTTAGATGAAGGTATATTGAGCATAGTAAGGCTAGTTCCACTATTGCTTGACATGAGTAGATGTGTATGTCCCTACTCTTATCTTGTATTTTTTGGTGAGTTACTATGTGTGGTCATCAAGTATTGTGATGTACTTTCACCCCATGTTCACACTAAGGGGGAGTGTTGGGAATTAGTGTTCACATAGGTGTTAGAAAATAGAGTTTATGTGTGTTATAAATAAGTGTCATAATATTAAGTTGTTGGGGAGAAACTTAATATTATTATTAGTCATATGGTTTGTTAAATAGGTTAATATAATGGTTATACGAACTTGTTTGTAGGAAGTTAATTTGTTAAATCAATTCACATATTTAGGAGTTTTTATAGATTTTTTTCCTATGAAATAGGATTTGAGAATCCTATAAATATGTAATATGTATTGAATGAAAACATGAAGCACAATATTATTTGTGTATGAAAATTCTCAAGCTTCTATTTGACTCTTCCCATATTTCTTATAATATTCCCAAGGTGGCATATGAGTCCCATTACGCAATAATTTATGGGGCCATTTTCAAAAATGCTTAGAAAGGTGTGAAATTAGGATAAGGACCCAAAACCCTAAGTGGGACTCATAGGCCCAAGGTGGCATATGAGTCCCAGATCACTAAATTTGGGCCACACAACTTAAAAACACCTGAATTGTGATTGGATGTTGATTTATGTCAGGATTGTCTTTGAAAAGATGCATTAAATGAGGCTTGTGGATGGAAAATAAGGCCAATTAAAGCATAAAGAAGCCCAAATATTTATGACAACCCTATAAAAGTGTGAAAGTGTGTTACAACACTTTACAACACTCTAAATAAGGTATGATTAAGTTTATTTAATTCACAAGCTCCCAAGACCTAATGTGAGTGTGTTAAACACATTACAACACTAAGTCAAGGCATCATTAAGCTCAATTTTACAAGGAGGGCCCAAACAAGTGTGAAAATATCACCAACGATAATTTTTGACACTACAGTTATATTTTCTGACCTTGAATACCCAAGTTACATTCTTGTAACTTCTTGGGACTTGGAAACTACCACTTATTCAAGTCCTTAGTATTAACCATTAGAGTATCATCCCTCCCATTATATGCACAAATGGTTGATAAGTTAATGAGCTCTTATCATCAACTAGATTCACTTGGTCACAAACTAAAAGTACTAACAAAATGTTTAACATATATAATAAATAAGTATTAATCTTAAACTAAAGATTCCTTCTTCATAATAAACTTAGATGTCTAGTGTTTATTTTTATTATATAATCCTTTCTTAGAATGTGAAGATTCACTAATTAAATAACTCATTTGGACCTTGTTAGTTATTTTTGACTCGAACACCCAAGTTACTTTCATGTAACTACTTGGGTCTTGGCTACAACCACTTTCTCAAATCTTAACCATAACCCTTGAGAATGACTACTCTTGAGATATAGACTTTAAGAAAATCTTGACACATAATGATAACTTACTGACCTTCTTGGTCATAATATAGTATAATGATCATATGTACAAAATCCCCATAGTAATAGTTAGATCTCCATTAAGAATATAACTTTTTTTAGCTTTTAGTCTTTCATGGTAAACAATATAGTCTTGTTTACTAAGGACAAAACAATTGTAGACCAATTGGTCCAATCTTTCAATAGGTTCACATTCTTATATGATTACTTATTAAGATTGATTTAATGACTAGTTTGGTTAAATATATTGGATGTTGAATTCCCTTGTTACATTCTTGTAACATATAGGGTCTAGACTATTACCTCAAATTCAAATCCTAACATGAACCTAAGGCTTACCTTCTCTCCTATTCTTAGTCTTCTTTGGAAAATAATGATGACACTATGTTATCACCAAGACATTCACTTGGTCATAAAGAAGGTACTGACAAATTACAACAATCACACAATGAAATAATAATATTAATATATAAACCAAATAGAGGATTACTCCTTCTTACCCATATTTCAAACCTCCAAAATTGCCTATTTAAGAGGTTCAATTTTATATTAGGTCTATTGTATAGAATGGTGTAAATGCACTCCAATTTCTTTGGAATCAATGTGCATCACACTCCTTAGTTAATAATATATATTTTTGTGTAGCATTTACTATTCGACTGACCAAATACAATCATATTCAATTATCCTTTCATTTGATTTAACATCACTCCTACTATGTGGCAACAAGCTTCTTCTATGATAATGACACCTGCTAATACTTGTTTTGGGTAATATGGATACAAAAGTGTGTAGTACCATAGTACTAAATATCTTGTATTGCACATTACAATTATAAATATTGAATTGAATCTTTGTGATCATTCAAGTATACATCTAAATTAAATGTTTTATATTAGTTAATTTGTTACTTAGTGAGGAAACACTCAGTTAAAATAACATTAAAGTGGATTAGTTGTTGAATCCTTTTCTTTTGTGGTTTCTTTCAAGATTCTTGTTTTGAAAGTGTTAATTTCCATCTTTGTAAATTCTTTTTAATTTTTAATATATGCATATTTTCAATAAAACAAAAATATTAAAGTGGACTATCCATCAATCAATCTCTATTACTTTGATTTGAAATATTAATTTATCAACTATTTAATTGGTAGGAATAAAATTTCCACAATTCATAAGCCTAATCTACATGGAGATGAATTGATTATTTTCTTAAGTCATTCAGTATATAGCCTTTAGACTACAATATGATCTTGCTAGGAGACTAGCCTAGAATACTAGCAAGATACACTCAAATTTGGCTTGATTTTAGAGTGGATTATTATATTTAATATTTTCTAAAGACAAAAACACTGCTATGTTTTAAAATTTTATTATGGACAAATGCTTCTCTGTGTATATTAAAGTTATTATTTGCTATAATGTCATGCTAGAAATGCATGTCAAGGCTAAAAGCCACTTAGAAATTTTCTCACTTGCAAACACTCATCAAGCATTGTGTTAATGACCCTTAAATGGTTTCTTATGTGTTTCCTTTGTAAGAAGGGATGTTTCTCTACCTCATGGGTACCTTTGTGGTTACAACCATAGCTCAAGACTTGGCTCACATGGTTCTCCCCATTACAATTTTCATGATTGGTCTCACTCACCACATGACATTCTACCATTTCCCACCATTGTCATTGTGGTTGGTCTAATAGTGCAAAATTTCCTTGCATGGATGTGGCAATTTCTCTTGTTCATGCTAATCCTATCAAAGAAGTGGATAAAGATAGAGATGATAGCATTATAGGTTGGAAGCATATTCTAGATGGCCAAGATCTCTCAGATGGTTGGGGTCCTCCTCCTGATAAGGATGCCCCCTTCTCTTGCTCAAATAATCTTAAAAAATTAGTGCTTTGACCATTTTTCATTTTTTTAAACTTAGATCATAATATATGTTTGCATTCCATCAACTTTTTATATGAACAATATCTTATATTTTTATTTGTAAACAATAAAAATATATGACACTCATTATCATTAAAATAAAATATACCTAAAAATATTAAAACTATAGATATATACCCAATCATATATATAGCCTATAGCCATCAAATTGGAAACCTCGACCTAAGGCTCTTGACTTTTTTTTGGAAATCGACCACTTACACTGTTTATAATAGAGATGATCAAAACCTTAAACAATTTCTACATAGTAAACACTCTGGAAAAACAAAATATACAATAAAAACTGCTTTGGAAAAGAAAAAAGGAAACACAAATACTTTTACGATGTTAAGGAGCATCGCGGGGCAATCGAATTAGTGACTTCGAGGAAAAGAGTAACCAAAGATTTCGTCAGGACAAAATAATAAGCCCAGCATCAAGTGGTGGACATTCTGAATTGACCAAAGCCATTTTAAGACTGACTATAGGAAAAGAAAAACGTCATCAGAATTAATTAAAGACTTAAATTGTCCTAAACTAGACGGAAGGAATAAAAATTTTGGCACTCTCCTATCTTCGTAAAAACTATAATACAAAGCCAATTCTCTTATTGTCCTCATGGACTGCACCATCCATGAATAGAGCTGTTGATTGATTCATGTTCTACCTCCCTACAACTGTGAGTAACCAAGACATTTTCTTGTGTTTATTTCCATTTTATTTTTACTTCTAGATTTGATTTTGTTCTTTATACTTTCAAGTTATCACGATCTTGCATTGAGACTCTTTCATTTTTGTGTAAGAGTTCTGTTGAATAGTTATATAGTCTGCAAGTTTTCAAGGCAGTTTATGTGGGTATGGCAAGTCATTTATACTTATCTACAGATGAAATAAATAATTCAACCTATTGTCATATCCACGAAACAAGAAAGGCGGTCATAGGCAGGGTACAGGAAAATGGGCTTGTTACTCTCTTTCTTTCTCTTTAGATTGATGGTGTGTTGTGTATGCATATCTCACTTCAGTATGATTAATGTACCTGTCAAGTTACAGTAAGTTAAACAATTACTGACTAAGATTGAGTTCTACGTACCGTAGCTCTCAATCTTGACTGTATTGCACTATGTAAATGTAAATACAAGTTGAACAGTTTTCTGGGAAAGAAGCGTAAGCTTTCTTTTGTCTTTTTTGTTAACATTATATAAGTTTGGAAGTTAAATGTTGGGTTGATTTTAAATGTGGGTTTGACTGCACTGCACTATGTAGTTGGTTCAAATGTTGTTTATTATATATATATATATTTTTTAAGTTGTATATATTTCTTTTGAATTTTTTTTATACTTTTACTATATGTTATGATTTTCTATGGATAATTGTGTTCTTTATCATCTTAAATCATTCTAGTTATAAAAAAAATGAGTATATTTATTGATTTAATGGAATGGTCATACTGCTTTGAATTCCTCAAAATCATAGTGCATCACATATAAGTATTTGTTCCTTTTTATACTTTACTTTTGTAAGTCTTTGTTCAAGTGTTGTTCTTATTGTTAACAACATAATCCTTGGGGTATGCATTGTTCTTATCATTAAATCTTTTCTATCCTCGTCATCATCAATTAATCAATCTATCTATCAATCAATTTTTAGTTTGAATTGGAGCATAATCTTTGATTTCTTTTGGTTTGTTTAGCATTCTTGCTTGTTTCTTATGTGTGTTATAATTTTTTGCATTCATCATGGTCTTTTGATGCTTTTGCCATAGAGGCGTCATGGTCTTCAATATCATGGTGTTATAAGGCATATGATTGTGATTGACCTTTTTTTATCACATACTGCACATTTTCATCTTGGTTGCACATACCTTGGTGCTTAACATCAAGTATAATATCAAATATAGTTTTCTTATAGCATTTCAACATGATTATCATCCGTCCTCCCTCTCCATCCATACCTTCACCATCCCTAGCTTCTTCCATCCTTCATCCTCTAACCCTCCCATTAATTTTAAGAGCACACCCACGTTCTTTGAACTTGCATTTCCTTTCAAGGGAGCATATGTAATTCCCATCCTTCTAGTGACTGGGGCATCATGTCACTAGTCCTTACCCCTTCCTACCCACTATGTTTTATTTTTCTTTGAAATGATGTTACTTCTCTTAGTCACAACACCATTTCAAGGAGGAGTAAAATGTATAAACCTAAAATATTACCTTACCCAACCACACCTAATTCTATCCTATCTTAAGATATTAATTAAATAAATATTACTTATTTATTTTATTTATCTCATCAACATTTTTTTTTAGACTACAGGAATCGGTTGGGAATTCGTCCCCCTATAAATTGCAATGCACCTGGTAAAAAAAATTCATGTGACTGGTGATGCTGGCACGACATGTCCTCCAATACCACATGGATGGTGGGGAGACTAGACCTTGTGACCTCTTTCTTGCAACAAGATGCTTTAGCCAATCGAGCTAGGACCACCACCCCTTTATCTCATCACCTTTATCCCACCTTCTCTCGACCAATTAATTAAATAAATACTCTTATATATTTTAAATAATTTATCTATTACCTTTATACCCAAATCCTCCAGCTAAATTAATTAATTATTTTTCGCTAGTTAATCCCCACCACCTTTTCCTCTAATATTTAATTCCACTTTATCCCTCAATCCTTGTCCATTTAATACTAGCTCTCCATATTTTCACATGGATCACAATCTAAAATCTTTGTCACATGACATGTATCCCCTTCACATGTCCAACTAAGACCTTCTCCACATTCATTGAACCTAGACACTTACCAAAATTCAAACTAGCTTTTCATCTCATCTATTCATTTCATATCACACAAATCTTAATCCTATCCATTTACATAAGGATGTTGGCCTTATCCATTCCTAAACCTAGCCCATATTCCTCATGTGACACCTGTCACATGACTACAACTTTAATCTAAATCATAATCCTCAATCAATCATATCCATCCATCAACCAATGCATCCTGGCCTTTGATTTATTTCATGAAATTTCTATAAATTAAAATCCTTAAATCCCATTCGCAATAATCTCTTCTCATCCTACTATTATGTTGTTGCATTTTCTATCTACTTCTTCCATATCTTAGCTTATCTTCATCATATACTCATCTTATCCATTTCATCTATCGTCATATCAATCCTATCATCATGTTGTTGGCCCCATAAGAAACCACATTCCTCTATCAACACATCGAAAGAGAAAATCAAGTGGAATTAGGGTGCACTCTACTTCAGCTCTATCTAAGGAGAAAGAAGGGATTTAGGTAAAGGTATTGTTTGTATATCATTATCTTCCTTGTTATTTACATTTAATAATTTTTTGTCTTCATAAGTTATGTAAAAAATCTCCTAGAGCCTTCTATTTATATTGAGTTCTCCTCATATTGGATCAAATTATGTTCAATTGAAGGGGGTTTGATCAAGATCCCCATCTCCATTAGGTGTCACATGTATAGTAATTGTTTTCAATGTATCCTAACTGATCTGGAGCATGATTTATGTTGATATGTTCATTTTGACCCAAAAATGAGACTCACTTATGTGCTTTAACCCATTATATTATGAACCTATATAAATAATAAAAATAACAAAAAATAAATGTGAGGTCTCTTAGCTCAATAAAAAAATCTAATGATTTATAATATAGCTCAAATATTAAGGTAGGGAACACCATGTAGTAGCTATTTTGAAGGGACAATCCTTCTAGTAGAGAATAAGCTATAATTATAATATGTAAGATGAATGTTTTAGACATGGTTTAAGTCGTTACAATATATAATCTTGCTACTTGGACAACCACTATTATCCCATGGGTGAAATAGAAACATATATTCTAATTAAATAGTGAGATGACTTACAAAACATGTACCCACATCTTTATTTTTTAATAGATGGTACACTGGATAATACTACATATCTAGGTACATTACTATGTCATCCTTGAAACATGAGAAGAAATAAATAATTTACTCAACTACATATCATTTTATAAAATATAATATTTATAATAAAATAATATATTTGTATAACATAACTAGATATGTTGTTCCCAAATATTGAGGACCAAATTGAAACTCATCTATGCAATGTCTTCTTCTTTCACTATTTTTTCAAGTTTCTTAAAGAAAAACTATCACAAACATGCAATTAAAATTTTCATCACTACACATGGTCAATGATAGTTATGAGGATGAAAATAAATTGGTGGAAAACCATTGAGACCATAGATCATGATCTGCAAAACTAAAATCTTCTTTTACATTATTTCCACTATTGAAATTATAAGATAGAAAAGAATCATTGAACTTAGGCTGAAAATAATTTTCTCTATCATGTAGAGATTTTTTTTCAAGAGAAACTTGGATAAATTATTCTCATACAATTGAAATAAGTCATACCATTGTATGTTTTTATCCTTCAAATCTATTCATGTATCTATTTCCTTTTCATATTTTTCTTTTCACATATGATTACAATAGAATTTAGCAATTGACCCCTCAAAGTGGCATTGTATGGTGTTGACCTACCTCAAAGGCATATTGTTTTAATGAATATATTACATATTCCTATTATTTAATGTGAATTTAATAACAATTTTTCATGTTATATTAATATTATTTTGCATTAGTGTTGAACTTAATATACAACACAAATGCATGGACTCCATGTCCCAACCTCTTAATAGTTGGTTGTGAATTATGACGAAGTAAGAGTATACGATTATATGTATGAATGTCAATTTTACAAGAAAAATGTTGCGAAGGATACTTGATTTAAACAAAAATATTAAATTAATGCAAACAAATTATTTTTGTTTATGATATGGAAAGAACTTAGGTATTGAGTAACTCTAATAATTGTATATTACCACAAGCACCAAGGTGAAGGCTTGGCAATTGAATTTCCTTGTCCAGAAAATTTTGGTATTGGTTCTATTAATGAGCCTACGCTACATGGAGATGAATTGATTATTTTCTTGTAATTAAATCTATAGCCTTTAGATTACAATATGATCTTGCTAGGAGACTAGCCTAGAATACTAGCAAGATACACTCAAATTTGGCATGATTTTAGAGTGAAATTTTATATTTAATATTTTGTAAAGAGAAAAACATTACTATGTTCTAAAATTTTGCTGTGGAAAAATGCTTCTCTATGTATATTAAAGTTATTATTTGTTTCAATGTCATGCTAGAAATACATATCAAGGCTAAAAAGTGGCTTAGAAATTTTTTCACTTGCAAACTCTCATCAAACATTGTGTTAATGACCCTTGAATGGTTGCTTATGTCTTAGGGATGTTTCCCTACCTCATGGGTACCTTTGTGTTTACAAGCATAGCTCAAGACTTGCTCACATGGTTCTCCCAGTTACAATTGTCCTGATTGGTCTCACTCACTACATGACATTGTATCATTTCCCATCATTGTCATTGTGGTTGGTCTAATAGTGGAAAATTTCCTTGCTTGGATGTGGCAATTTCTCTTATTCATATTAATGCTATTAAAGAAGTACATAAAGATAGAGATGATAGCATTATAGGTTGGAAGCATATTCTTGATGGCCAATATCTTTCAAGATTGTTGGGGTCCTCCTCTTGATATGGACACCCCCTTCTCTTGCTCAAATAACCTTAGAAAATTAATGCTTTGACAGTTTTTCATTTTCTTAAACTTAAATTGTAATATGTGTTTAAATTCCATCGACTTTTTATATGAACAATATATTATATTTTTATTTCTATACAATAAAAATATATGACACTAATCATTATTAAAATGAAATATTCTTTAAAATATTAAAATTATAGATATATACCTAATCATATATATATATATAATTGAAACCCTCGATGTGGGGTTCTTGTTTTTTTTGTTGGGAAATCGACAACTTACACGAATAACAACAGAGATGATCAAAACCTTAAACAATTTCTACGTAGTAAACACTCCTGAAAAACAAAATATACAATCAAAAACTGCTTTAAAAAAGAAATAGTGGAACCGCAAATACTTTTGCGACGTTAAGAAGGAGCATCTCCGGGCAATCGAATTAGTGACTTCGAGAAAAAGAGTAACAAAGATATCGCCAGCACATAATAATAAGCCCAGCATCAAATGGTGGGCATTCTGAATTGACCAAAGCCATTTTAAGACTCACTAAAGGAAAATAAAAACGTCATCAGAATTAAATAAAGACTTAAATTGTCCCAAACTAGACGGAAGGAATCAAATGCTGGCACAGTGCTATCTTCGTAAAAACTATAATACAAAGCCAATTCTCTTACTGTCCTCATGGACTGCACCATCCATGAATACAGCTGTTGATTGGTTCATGCTCTACCCACCTACAACTGTGAGTAACAAAGATATTTTCTTGTGTTTATTTCATTTTATTTCTACTTCTAGATTTGATTTTGTTCTTTATACTTTCAAGTTATCACGATCTTGCATTGAGACTCTTTCATTTTTGTGTGATAGTTATGTTGAATAGTTATATAGTCTGCAAGTTTTTAAGGCAGTTTATGTGGGTATGCTAAGCCATTTATACTTATCTACAGATGAAACAAATAATTCATCAACTTAATTGTCATATCCACGAAACAAGATAAGCGGTCATAGGGAGGGTACAGGAAAATGGGCTTGTTACTCTTTCTTTTTCCCTCTTTTATGTGGATGGTGTGTTGTGTATGTAAATTTCACTTCAGCATGATTACAGTATTACTGATTAAGATTGAGTTCTGCGTACTGTAGCTCTCAATCTTTACTGCATTGCACTATGTAAATGTAAATACAAGTTTAACAGTTTTCTGGGAAAGAAGCGTAAGCTTTCGTTTTCCTTTTTTTTGTTAACTATTATATAAGTTTGGAAGTTAAATGTTGGGTTGATTGTAAATGTGGGTTTGACAGCACTGCACTGCACTATGTAGTTGGTTTTTATTAGAACTCTAATGTGTAAATGTTGTTATTATATTTATTTTTTAAGTTGTGTATATTTCTTTTGAATCTATTGTTTCTTAGATTTTTACTAACTCTTATGATTTCTTATGGATCATTGTGTTTTTTATCATCTTAAAACATTCTAATTATCAAAAAAATAGAGTACATTGATTGATTCAATGGATGGCCATGCTGCTTTGGATTCTTCAAAGTAGTAGTGCATCACATGTAAGTCCTTGTTCTTCTTCATACTTTACTTTTCTAAATGAAATAGTGATGATCATGATTTTTGCCCATGCAAGAGATAGGTAACTTCTAATGTGGAATATATATCTAGATGTCAATTTGTGATCATCAATATATCTTTCTCAAGTTACATGTATGGACCCAATAAACTATAAAATTATCATTTTGGACATACTCGATTTCATAATTCAAATTACTAGACACACATCTCAACATTGTTTTAGCTACTTTTCAATATGAATTATTGGTTTCATTAGGAATATTGAGAGATATTTCATTGAGAATATCAAATCTAGTATAGTATTATTATTAAGCTAAATGAAACTTTCTACCATTTTTTTTATATCTATTCTAATTATCAAATCTAGAAAGATTAAGAGGATGTTATTAATAGTTTGAATTTTTCAAGTAACTCAAAACATTTTGTTTTTCAGATAACTTTATATTTGTCATGCCTTCCATCTGAAATAATAGTTTAACAAATAAAAATTCCTCATCTTAAATAAATTATTAAGACTTTCTTCACTAAAATTAAATTCATAATATTCTTAATAATTTTTTTTAATCAAAATAGCCAATCAAAATTAAAAAATATAAAAAAAATATTTTTTTATAGTTACTTTCATTCTTTTTATTTTATTTCTTAAAAAATGATTTAAAATATATTTTTTAATGTTTTTTCTAATTTCTTTAACATCATTGTCATGTAACTCAATAATTGTATGTTTCAATTAAATATCTTCAAAAATCACAACTTTATTTATATAAGCCTAGCAGCCTTTACAATACCCAGTAAATTATTTTTTGAGGGTAAGGGAGAATCAAAGCGAGGGGAATGTTCGCTTTCTTTCCTTTTTTAACTTAAAAATAATGGCAAGTGATGATTGGGATGTGTATACTTGATTTTTGCAGGTGAAGTGTCATTACACATCTAAAGATAAGTAATACGAGACAGAAAGAATAAGATTGAAATTTTTGATAGATTCTCTGATTGTCAAGCAGAAAGGCATTGTATTCCTTCTTGCTTGGTCTCTTTTTCAGCTACTACTTGTGGAAGAAGTTAACAATGGCCAGAAAGAGCAAAAAACAGGTTGTAAAAGAGTGGCACCTGTCAGTAGCGGACCCAGAAATTTGTTCCTCGTGGTTCGATGATGTGAAGGGCAAGTTTGAATTTCACAAGGCCGAAAACAGTGAGTCAGATGATAAGTCAGGAAAGCTGTCTGCTATTTCCATAAACTCAGTGCCAGTGTATCTGATGGGCTTAAACAGGGACGCATATGTGCCTCGGGTGGTGCGTTTGGGCCTTTTTCATCGCAGGGTATCTCAGCCACTCTCTCAGATGGAGCTCTACAAAATAAACGCCGTAAATCGAATAGTGAAAAGGCTCCCACAACAGCAGCAGCACGCACGCTTTCTAGTCGATCGAGTGCAGATCTTGCTTCCAAAAATTACAGAAAGCTATGAAGTAAAAGTGGATTGCGACCCAGAAATCCTTGCTTGGGCGTTCACTCTGGACGGATGCTTCATTCTGGAGACTCTCAGGCTTCTCACCGATGAAACACAATGGGATCTCAATGTTGAATCACAATGGAAGGTCGATCCTGTATTTAATAGAAACAGGGTCCGATCTTGTCAATTCGACATCTTAAGTGACATTTTGATGCTTGAAAATCAGGTTCCTATAGTACTGCTTATAGAGCTATTGGCAATGGAAGACAAATCAACGCTAGAGGCAGCGAGGATAGAGCTGCTCAGAATGATATGCGACGGCATAATTGCACTGGTCCTCCCTTTCAATTATTCTCTTCAGCCAAGCACGAAGGAACTACAAACAGAGCATAGTAGAGAGCGCGAGATGAAATTGAAGAAAATTTTCGAGTCGAAGTATAAAAATCTGGAGGAATACAGCCACATTTTGGGATTTTTTCATGATTTTGTTGTGGATGAGTGCCATGCAGAAAAAACAGGGGATATTCAAATTACACTGCCACATCGCCCCCGCCGCCGCCGCCGTGGTCATCCTCGTGAAAAACCAGTTCAGCAAAGTGATAATCAGTTACATCGTCAACAGATAATGGCTTCAGCGGCAGAGTTATACAAGAGCGGATTGAAGTTTAGGGCGTACGACGGAGTTCCATCCGGCAAGCTCCGTTTCGACAAAAAGGAAAAGATTCTGTTTCTCCCTGTTATATATGTATCTGATACCACAGAGGTGATCTTGAGGAATCTGATGGCTATAGATGTGTGCCAAGAAAAAGAACTGAGCATTATCTCGGAGTATGTCTTTCTGATGAATAGTTTGATCCAGGCTGAAGAAGACGTGGTTTTGCTGAGGAAGAAGGGAATAATTCAGAGCTCCATTGGGACCGACAAAGAAGTGACTGACCTCTTCAACGGTCTCTCCAAAGGAATTAATTTCAGTTTTTCAGATGAAGATGAGTTCGGGCAATTGAAGATTACTGTTAATGGATGGTATAGAAGGCGAACCATGGTTCGAATGAGTGAGTTTATGGAGAAGCATCCAAAGTTTGTGAGAACTTTCACTATGTTCTGGGGGGTGGTTCTGGTGGTGGCGGCTGCAGTGCCTACATTGGTGCAAATATTTAAGCAATTATATGCAAATGCTAAGTAACCAAGGATACGGTGAACCACTCGGTCAAATGTTAAACATAGAATGTTGTGGTCTATTTTTATGCCATGTCGTGGAATAGAAGCTAATAGTTACAAGTTATGTGTTCATGGATTTTTTTTATTAAGGTTGAATAAACATATTGAATTTCTTTCAAACTACTTATGAGACTTACTCTTTTTAGACATGTTATACTCATTTTAAATTAAATAAGACAACTTCAACCGAATAAAATGCCCCTAAAAATTGGTCTCAAGGAATGCATCAAAATGAATTTGTCAAAAATGCTTTGAAAATATTGAATAGAGTGCAATAGATAGTTTAAAGTCAATTTTCACAACTTTTTTCAACATCCTTTTGTTATATGGTAAAATTGAAATTTTGGATTACAAAATGAACATCCATTAGAGAATAACGAAGAATAGATTTTTGTCACATATTATGACTGCAAGCGTCTAGATAAACATGTATCCAAAATTCAAAAATTCATGAAATAAATATATGGTAAGATCTGATAAAACAATGAAGAAATAATTTTTATTTCATTTGATTCATAATGTGATGGTTTTCAATAACAACATTTTGTGTTTATCCTCGAATCATTATAGTCTACGAGACTACTTGAAAATTGAGTATCGTTTTTAATATTTTTTTGCTTCTTGGCATAATTCTGAGTTTAAACTAATAGTTATAATAATTGTGCTACAACTTAGTGTTAAAATATAATAATACAAAATAAAAATAAATCATGCATAATAATGATGCATTGTAGAAAAAAAATGATGTGAACATGAAACGGAAGAAGAAATACAAAACTTACTCAACCACATATCATATTATAAAATATAATATTTGTAATATTAAAATAGTATATTTGCATTACATTACTAGATATGTTGTTCCCAAATATTGAGGAAAAAATTGAAACTCATCTATGCAATGTCTTCTTCTTTCACTATTTTTTTTCAAGTTTCTTAGAGACAAACCATCATAAACATGAAACTAAAATTTTCATCCCAACACATGCTCAATACTAGTTACAAGGATGAAAATAAAATTGTGGAAAACCATTAAGACCACAAAACATTATCTACAAAATTAAAATCTTCTTCTACTTGTCATTTCCACTGGTGAAATTATAAGAGAAAAGAATAATTGAACTTAGGCTGAAAATAATTTTCTCCATCATGTGGAAAAAGCTTTTTCAAGACAAGTTTGGATAAATTATTCTCATCCAATTGAAAGGAATCATACCATCATGTGCGGTTATCCTCCAAATCTATTCATGTATCTATTTTCTTTTAATATATTTTTCTTTCACATATGATTACAATAGGATTCAACAATTGACCCCTCAAAGTGGCATTGTACATGGTGTTGACCTACCTCAAAGGCATATTATTTTAATGAATATACTACATGTATTCCTATTATTTTATGTGAAGTTCATAGCAATTCTACATGTTATGTTAATATTATTTTACATTAGTGTTGCATTTAATATACAACACAAATGCATGAACTCCATGTCCCAACCGCTTAATAGCTGGCTTGTGAATTCTGAAGAAGTAAGAGAATAGAATTATATGTATGAATGTCAATTGTACACGAAAAACAATGTGAAGGATAATATTTAAAAATATTTATATTCAATTAATGCAAAAAAAATATTTTTATATATGAGACGGGAAGAACTTGGGTGTTGAGTAACTTTAATAATTGTGATATTATCTCAAGCACCAAGGCCAAGACTTGGCAATTGAATTTCCTTGTCAAGAAAATTTTGGTAATGGTTCTATCAATAAGCCTAGGCTACATGAAGATTAATCGATTATTTTCTTAAATCATTAAACCTGTATCCTTTTTCCTAGCATATGATCTTGCTAGGAGGCTGGCCTAGAATACTAGCAAGATACACTCAAATTTGGCATGCTTTTAGAGTGGAATTTTATATTTAATATTTATAAAGATAAAAATACTACTATATTCTAAAATTTTATCATGGGCAAATGCTTCTTTATGTATATTAAAGTTATTGTATTTGCTATAATGCCATGTTGGAAATACATGTCAAGGCTAAAAAGTGGCCTAAAAAGTTTCTCACTTGCAAACTCTCATCAAGCATTGTGCTAATGACCCTTGAATGGTTGCTCATGTGTTGCCTTCTCTTGCAAGAAGGGTAATTCTCTACCTCATGGGTACCATTGTGGTTACAACCATAGCTCAAGACTTAGCTCACATAGTTCTCACTAACCACATAACATTCTACCATTTCCCACCATTGTCATTGTGGTTGGCCTGATAGTGGATAATTTCCTTGTTAGGATGTGGAAATTTCTCTTGTCCATTCTAATCCTATTGAAGAAGAAGATAAAGATAGAGATGATACCATTATAGTTTGGAAGCATATTCTTGATGGCCAAGATCTCTCATATGGATAGGGCCCTCCTCCTAATAAGGATATCCCCTTCTCTTGTTCATATAACCTTAACAAATTAGTACTTTGACCGCTTTTCATTTTCTTAAGCTTAGATTGTAAGATGTGTTTATATGCCATTCACTTTTTATTTGAACAACATATTATATTTTTATTTTAATACAATATAAATATATGACATTAATCATCATTAGTTTCCTCTTTTTCTTTTTTAAAACAACTTTTGATTGTATATTTTAATTTTCCAAAATATTTATTATATAAAAATTGTTCAAAATTTTAAATTATCAATTTCCAAAAAAAAAAAAACAAAAACCTTAGTTTCAATTATATATATACAAGTTTGAAGCCATCACAAAAAGGAATGAACAATATACAGACATCAAACTGAAACCCTCGACACTAAGATTGTTGTGTTTTTTTTTCTCGAAATCTAAAATTACAAAACCTTGAACTTTTACATAATAAACATGCTGGAAAAACAGTAACTTTTACATAATGAACACGCTGGAAAAACAACATATTCAATCAGAAACCGCTGTAGGAAAAGAAAAAGGGGGACTCAAATACTCTAAAGGAGCATCACAGGGAAAATCGAATGAGTGGGTTCGAGATAAAAGAGTAACCAAAATAAGATATAGCCAGGGCATCTGAACTCAACTCAACTCGTGCTTCTTGTGCATTATAATAAGCATCGTATCAAGTGGTGGGCATTCTGAATTGACCAAAGCCATTTTAAGACTCACTAAAGGAAAAGAAAAACGTCATCAGAATTAAATAAAGACTTAAATTGTCCCAAACTAGACGGAAGGAATCAAATTTTGGCACAGTGCTATCTTCTTAAAAACTATAATACTGTATTACTGATTAAGATTGAGAACGTACTGTAGCTCTCAATCTTAACTGCATTGCACTATGTAAATATAAATACAAGTTGAACAGTTTTCTGGGAAAGAAGCGTTACCTTTCTTTTGTCTTTTTTTTTAACTATTATATAAGTTTGGAAGTTAAATGTGGGGTTGATTTTAAATCTGGGTTTGACTGCACTGCACTATGTAGTTGGTTGTTGCACAAGAAATCTATTGTGTTGGTATTTTGGGCATACAATGGATTATAGTAATTTAATTATATAAATGTATAGTAGAAGTTACAGAAATTATTATTGAAGTTTGAATATTTAATTTATAACATTTGAATAGTCAATTTGTAAATGTTGTTTATTACATATAATATAAGTTGTATATGTTTCTTTTGAATCTTTTGTTTGGTAGATTTCTACAATATGTTATGATCATTCATAGATAATTGTGTGTTCTTTACCATCTTAAAGCATTCTAATTATCAAAAAAATAAATACATTTATCTATTCATGGAATGACCATACTACATAAGATTCTTCAAAGTCGTAATACATCACATATAGGTTCTTATTCTTCTTCATAATTACTTTTATAAATGAAATAAATATCAAACACAATTTCATATAGCAACTTACATGTTTGATTTAAGTTGTTTTAGATTAAATTAAATTCATATTTTATGAAGAGTTAATTCAGTTTAAATGAGATATATTAAAAAAAAAAATCTATATACTAACAAATCAATATTCCTTATTACTAAATTGCTATCATAAAAAGTTGAGATAAATTGAAGACAGATTTGTACGTCTTTACGTGGGCCTAACTCAGTTGGTCAAGTGAAACAGCATGCTGTTGAATGATGGCACACACGGATTTCCACATGGCACACATATTTTCTAACTTGTCTTCATATTTCTGCAAATTTCTAGATGCCTGCACAATACGTGTCTTTTCTGCAAATTTCTAGACGCCTGCATAATACGTGTCTTGATAATTGCTGGTTTATTCTGGTATAAATGCTGTGAGTATGTAAGAAGTAAAACAGTTACAGAAAAAATTTAATGGAGCTTGACGCCATTGAAATGTTTTTTTTTCATTCTTCTTTTGATAATCTAATTAAAAACATAAGGTATACAATTACTTTTAGTATGTACGTATTAAGTATTTAAACGTTTCATGGCTTTGCCTTTCATATATTTACTCTTATGTTTAGAAGATTATTCATTTTGTCTATGTAATTTAGGGAAGCACTTGGATTGCAAAAGATTAACTCAACTCTATATCTCTGTGCAAAAAGATTTTGTGAGCAGTGCAATTCAGGCAATCTTTCAAAACGTAAGGAAGATCCTCAGTGGTTGCTGCTCCCCCTGGAAAGCTGGTGGGAGGGATGGATGAGCTTATGAGTAGTCACATTAGAGGTTCTTTGGTGGCTCTTTTGAAGGAAGCCGGAGCCTTATGGCACTGGTGGCCTCTAACTATTACAATCTCACGGCTTTGAAGCCAAACTTTGGATGTGTTCTCAATCACTCGGTTATGCTTGTGGAGTTTAATGTCTTCATTTCTTCAATGTTTTGTCACTTTTTGTTAGTGAAACTTGGCTTTCTAAGAGTGGGAGTTTCAGTAATTTTTTTTCTAACCAATACAGTTATAAAATGTAATGTTGGAATTTGTGGCTTTCCGGCATGGAACTTCGTCTAGTATGATTGTAGCATGTAAAGAAAGAGTTGCACAGTCGCACTGCATACCCCATTTCTGTTAACCTTTTACCAGCGTTGCTAGTCTTATGTCATATGCAAATGTGAAGTTTGAACATGTTTTCTAAGGTTTTGTTGACCAACAAAGTCAAAGTCAAATATCATAACTAATGAAAGTGGTTTATTGTGATCAGCTTTCAATTTTATTAGATATTAACAATTTACTTAAATAAGTCTAATTAAATTAATATTGTATTATTCAATATCATATATTGTTCTAGGTTAGGTTGTTGAAACATATGGTCATAAGTTTTCAGCAACTACAGAAGAAGATAATTCATATAACCAAAGATTATAGATACAAAGTAATTAGGACCTTTCCAATATCACTCTAGCTAGTGCAGATTCTTCTAGATGGTATAGTCAATCATTTTATTTATTTTTGTATAATCAATAATTATTATTATAAAACTAAAAATGGTTTGCAAAAACGATTAAGCAAATTAGAATAAGATGATTTTAAGTGGAAAATCCTATAATGTGTGAATTAGTGAGTAGGATTATTTATTTGATTGCATCATGTTTTTAGATTTATTCATTCCTATATTTATTTATTTAAATATTCATTTTTTCTAATTAAAATATTGTGATGGATTTTATAATTAAGCCTTTAATTTTACAATTATTTATGTGGTTTTCAAACTGTTGATTATACAATTTATTTGATTTACAACTTTAAGTTTATATATTATGCCTCAAAAATTTGCCCATTTTGTATAATAAAATAATTTTAATTTAAAATGTTAGTTATTAAATATAAACAATCTAATCAGCTCAAAATTGATTTACAACTTTAAGTTTATATATTTATAGAATACATGCCTCAAAAATTTACCCATTTTGTGTAATAAAATAATTTTAATTTTAAATGTCAGTTATAAAATATAAACAATCTGATCAGCTCAAAATTGTGGCTTACTTGTTTTCAAGGAAGAAATCGCCCCTAATAATAGGAGAAAAACTTGTCAAACTACTCCTTATTTGTATTTAAGGAAGAAACTGCCTCTAATAATAAGAGAAAAACTTGTCAAATTGGAAGCCAATTTCACTCAATTTAGTCTTATTGTAAGTTTTTTTGTCTTTTTTATGGACAAGAATAATTTGTTCAATAATGATAGAGAAAAACTATTTATTATCTTATTATGTTTATTAAATGATTAATTTGAATAATTAAAATATTTTAAACTTTAAAAGAAAAAAAATGAATAATATTTTCATGTTTTTTTATTCAAAATGAGCATTCTCTATCCTATGGTATATAAGATTTTAATCTAAAAAAAAATCTCAATGATTTATATTATCATTAACCACTTTCAAAGGACATATGGTTGAATTCTTAGAGTCATTCCATATTGTAAATCGATTCTAGATTGTTAATCCACTTCAAAAATTGGCAATCCTTCCCCATCAATGCTTTATGTTGCATTAATGTATTTGTTTGAAAGTTGGTAAGGAAAGGCACCTACTCCAGCACTACATCTTTCTTTGACACTAGGGGAATGTCTTTGGGATGTGGCAATCCAACACCATACCTTGCCACCCAAACCACCTCATCCAAGCCCCCCGAATAAATGTTCTTGGAGAGGGCTTGAGCAAGGACTCAAATCATTTCCTTCAAATCCCCAAGTTCAAGAAGGGATGCAACAAACTAAGAAGTGATATTAGTGTTGACACGGTATCTACTATCATCCACCAAGAAGTCCACCCCTAGAACTCGCTTCATAGCTCTTAGAGTGATGTCACTGAGGAAAGGCATTTTTTTCCACAAACATGTCAAGGGCACAAGGGTATCAATGCTTGATCTAGACCACAAATAAAGCATCTTGTTCCTCAAATACCTCCATCCATATAGTTCTATTTGTTATAGGTCGAGGTTGAACTTCTCCCACCGAATGACTAGAAAGCATGGTATGAAGGAAATAATTTCTTTAACTCACACTACATCTCAACAATATCAATCTTCATTATCAAGAAGATGTTTACCATTACCAACTCCTTTCCTTTGTACTCTTGTTAAAGATGGCATATATTTCATGCATTTATTCCATATGTCATTATGCATTCCTAAAAACTATTCACATGTCAACTTGTGTGTAGATCATTCATTTTAAAAGATTATGTTGTCCTTCTTCAAAGGGAATACCTCAAAAATTCATTAATACACTCAAAAATCAATTGTATTGTCCCTCAACCACCATATTGGCCAAGCCATTTGCTTCTTTGTTGCCTTCCTTAAAAATATGATAAATCCTATAAACTCCTCAAAATTCTTTAGAAAGCATAGTAAATTTGATAAGAGATTATTAATTCACCAATTGATAATTTGTTGTTTGTAGATCAAATTGATTGTGACATTTTTATGCATGAAAAACACTTCAAAAATTACAAAATAAGAGTAGAGGATTTCCCAACCACAAATTTTGGGTATATACCAAAGAGTCACCCAAAGAGTTGCAGAATCGACAAGTGCTTGAAGAAAGCCTCCAAAGGTTGAAACATTGAAGAGCACCACTTCCTCAATGGCATGAAATGAATCTAAGTTGCTTGAACTAGTATGGGAGGGTTTTTGTGTACTTACTTGTTAGTCTATTCCAAGTATATAGGTTATCTCTGGGATGATGGACTACCCATTGAAGGAAATACTTAGCTTGTGTACTTACTAGTAAAGTAGGTTTATTCCAAGTAGATTAATATGGTGATAGGTTATCTTTGGGGTGATGGACTATCCATTGAAGGAAATACATATGTGTAGCTTAAGATAGCCTTAAGTCAAATCAGCCTTGAATAGTGTATGTGATAGATGACTTCATCCGAAGTACTAAATGAGAACACTTTGGGCAAAATAGTGTGAATGTCCGAGACTCTGCTTTAGATTGTGTGACTACCAAGACTACATTGTCAGTTCACCATGATCCAATATTACATGCTAGTTCTAGATTGTGGGAATAAAAGGTTCTAGTTATGTAGGACACAACACTATGATTAGTTGGTTGTTGTTATCGGTTACTCTACCAATCTCTTCATCGAAGGGAAGGGCCATGTGTCAAATGATAGATGTGTGGGGGACCGCATTATGAGTTCGTGGTCAATGGAAAAATGCCTAAGTGATGCTAATCCTTCATAGTAGGAAAAAGAAGAACCAAGATTTGAAAGGAAGGATTTTGGACTGTCTTACAACTACTTGTTCTAAAGCTCATTGAGCTATGTATGTAAATGTATGCTTTATTGCATTGATGTATTATATGGAATGAAAAGGAATACATGTAGTAAGATGTTGTGCATCTTGATTAAAAAATATTATTAATGAAAAGAAAAAAAATTATTGTAATGGCTTGTTACTTAGTTTATTTACTCGTATGGTGAGAAATTAGAAATTTTTACTTCATTAAAGGGTTAGTATGTTACATGTGGTATCAAAGCTACCAGGTTTAGCTCTAGAACCTATGAGATTGTCATTATTTCCATCCAACATTATCTAATGTTATGAATTATTGTGCCAGGATGGTGCGTCTCAGATTAACGGCTCAAAAGTCAATAATAAAAAATGAGCATTACCTCAAGGCCAAGAAGGAAAGGGAAGCCATCGTTAGAACAATAGATGGAACCAACTACGACAATGCCATCTAGTTGAGTGACACCAAAACTTTTAGTCACACACTTTCTCAAGTCAGTGATGTGAAGAGGAAGAGGAAGATGGAGGCTATGTACAATTACCTACCAACCATCTCACCAGAAAAATTTGAGTCATTACCACTTTCCAAGGATATTACTTCAAAAGAAAGTGTTATCCTAACATTCATCTTTAGGGATCCTAGAGCTCTACCACTGGCTGAAGTAATAGAAATTTCTTCGAGTAACGAGTCTGAGGGATATGTACCATAGACACCGCTAGATGACAAATGGTCTCATGAACAAATGTTTGCAAAAAGGGTAGACTGCATTGTTGATGAACACCATATTGACATTGCCTCTCGTAACTATGTATTGAATGATAAATCCAAAGTTTATTATCCCTTTTTGGATAGGTATGAACAAATGAGAGATGAAAAAAAAGATAGGGAACAACAATTGTCTTAGTTTGTAGGTTATACTCCTATAAGTTATGTGTCTGAGAGTAAATCTGAAGGATACTCTCCACTTGACTATCTAAATAGTTACTTCATGTAATTGAAAAGACATTGAAATCCTCATGAAATGAATAAAATTAGGTGTTTATCAAAAGAAGGGTGTTCTTAATCTTATGTGGAATTCTCGTGTGCATATAAATGCCTTTTTTAATGTTTTCCATAAGATAATTGATAACATAATTTAATAATCTAACATGGATAAAACATTCAAGAAAAAACCAATCACATAAGGATGGTGAGGACACGAATTAATCCTGGTGGAAGTCAAGAGGTTGGATGGGGAACCATTGGAGTAGAGACTAGATTTGACCAAATCTTGGCAAGGTTGGCTAACCTTGAACAAGAAAGAGTTAAGGATAGGGTAGAAAAGGAAGTACTCGTTAATGAGCATGAGCGAGAAAACTCTTCCCATGGGCATAATGAAACCCATTTAATCATTAGAAGGAAAAATTACCTACACCATCTATTGAAAGGAATAAGAAGCTTGTGGCTTCCGAAATTCCTAGGGACATGAAGAAGGTTATTCCACCCAAGTTTGATGGTAGTGCTAGATTTGATGAGGTTGAGGTGTGGCTTGTCTAAATGGAAAAGTATTTTGAAATACAAAACCAATTGGAGAATTCCAAGAATTATCCAAGTCAAAATTGGGGAATTTCTTGCACTCAACAGGGTGTCCAAATCACTCGAATTTTATGAACTATAGGTCCAATGCATGTCCATTCACCAATGAGTTTTTTTATGAGGCATACTTAAACAACAAATTCACCATTGTCAAACTATGCATTTCAATTGGACTGACTAATATTTTAGCTTGGAATCTTGAAAGCATTTAATAAAACACCTACATATTCGCCAATACTATTAAAATAACATTGTATCAAGACCCATTTCGCCAATTAAAATTTTAAAAAAGTTGCTTGTGAAGACCCATTTCGCCAATTCAAATTTATAAATAGTTGCTTATGAGGACCTATTTCACGAATGACATTAAAAAATAATTCCATTTGAGGACACATTTCGCCTCGTAAAATACAATGTATCATTGTATAAGCACGTGAGATTTGCCAAATTTTTAATATACCATTTAAAAATCCTACAGAATTCGCCAAATATGGAATTATGGATTGATATAAATACAATCAAAAGTGTCATTTATTCTTAAACATTTTGTTTGGTTATGAAGTTCTACTTCTCGATTTGGAAGTTAGCAAAAGCCGAAAACGTAGACTTAAAGGTGAGTGATCATTTCTTCATAGTGTTATTAGTTATAATAATAAGTTTTCTTTATCTCTTTTAGATTCTTGCTTGAGTTTTAAAGATGATATTGAGTAGGGAATGGAGTCTATATTATTATTCTCTATCCTTCTTAAACAAGAAGACATTTTTTTCTAGTTTTTATTTGAAGTGAGAGATAAATATGTCAAGTGAATTAGAGATCAATATGTCAAGCGACTCGAGTAGCAAGGGTAAGGCTCCTGCAGCTCCTCAAGGTGGTGAAGAGACTCCTGCCACTCCTCAAACTCATGTCTCTCCTCAGGGTGGTAAGGCTCCTGCCGCTCCTTAGGGTGGTGAAGAGACTGGGAGGCCATCAAAATGCAAAAAACTTACATTTACCATACAGTCTTACTTTGGAATTGCCAAAGCTTCTGATCCATTAGGTCAAGATGGAGCTACATCATCAACTCTTCCACCAAATATTGGTAGCATTCACAATACCTCACCGCCATTGGAAGGTCAAGTTGAGATTTTCATTGATTTAAATCAAAATTTATCAAATCAGGATGGCAATACCATAGAATATGTTCCAAGGGATACCATGGACCTAGTTAGCCAGAATGAGATAATTGACTTGGATGAGGCTGATGATGTTGGTAGCAAGAAAAGAAGAAACAAATAAAAAAATGGGTTGCGAGTGGGAAATGACAAGGAATTTTCAACTTGGTTGGTTGTCAAAGTACTCATTCATGAAACCAGTGGGGATTGACAATTCAAACGATATTGTAAAGGTAACATTGGCCAAATGTAAGATTTGTAGTTGGAAATGTGGAAGAGTCAAGACATTGCAGCTAAATATTGACACTATAGAAAAGTATATCGGTAAATTTTATGAAAAACAAATCATAGACAGAAAGGACAATCAATCGTACAATGGAAATCAAAGGAAGAATGTCTTCATGTTAGGTATGTCGTAGATTATGAAGAGCATGAAAAAATAATGTCAAAAATTTTTGCATGTAAAGGTACACTTGAGGCTCAATTTGGAAAAGCAATGGAAGCAGCAAATATGTCAAAAACTATTCAGATGAGTGTTGTTTTTCATATTTTTTCCAGAGGGAATCCTATAACAAACTGCCTAGAATATTTTGGTTTATTATCTTTTTTGAATGTTCCTCACTATCCCTTGTCACATTGGTCAGTAAATGCTGGATGGGAATGGGAAAATTTTCTTGCTGCAGTTGAAAAGGAAGATTTAAAGGAGAAACTAAAAGACTCAAATTCCATTGCATTATCTTTAGATGAAGTTACGGCGGTAGACAATACTTCTTGGGTCTATATGCATTTGTATATTATAGAATGGCATGTTCACCAAGCTCATCTTCTCTATGTTCATAAAATAAAGGACAATTCAACATCGTAAAATATATTTGAACTAGTCAAGAAATCTTTGAATGAAATTGCAAGTATGGATGAGTTGACAATTGCCAAAAATTTGGTGTGTGTAGGAGTTGATGGAGTTGCAGTAATGCAATCTCAAAGGACCCGTGTTTGCACAAAGTTACAAACTACTTGTGCACCATACATGCTTGGCATTCATTGCATGGCACACAAAATGAATTTAGCATTCAAAATTGTAAGCAAGTTTCCTACCGTATCAAAAGTTGATAATCTAGTCTGCGAGATCCATGCAAAATTTTGCTGAAGTCCCAAACATTTCACAGAATTTCAAATTTTTACTAAGGGAATAACACCGGGAAACAAGCTTCTCAAAGATGTCAATACCAAATGGATCTCCATGCATGGACCAATGCAACAAGTTCTTTAAAAATATCAATCCTTGATTGGAGTGATGTATGAGCATTGCATACAGTAGACAAAGCTCCTGACCTCTTACATAGGTTAAGCAATATAGAGACACTCTTGACTTTAACTAGTCTTCTCCCCATGTTGGATGAGATGAACAATCTTGTGAAGAAATCCCAAGATAGAACTATGTATATTAATGAATGTGCCAATCTATGTAAACTTACATGCTTGGCCCTTGATCATCTATATCTAGAGCTAACACAAGATGAGCCAAATTATTTCATACGGCAGAAAATTATTGATTTGAATAATCCTGATAAATATTTACAGTTTAATGCAAGAGAGCACTTAAATATCTGTGTACTTGGATATGAGATACCAATGTACCATTGTAAGACAACCAAGTGCTCTAGTAGAGAAGTAGCTATTAAGGAGGAAGATTTTAAAGGCATTGTTAAATCTGTTGGTGATAATTTGAAGGAAATTGCAAAATATCTTTCCTCAAAGATTCATGAAAGATTCCCTCGACATGAAATACTTGAAGCCATGGGTATTGTGTATCCTCAATTTTGGGAAAACTGAGAGAACCCAAAAAAATTTCATGATCAAGTAAAAATCTTGATCGAATAATTTTTGAAATGTGTAACATACGATGAGCAAAAAATAGAAGGAATTTTAGATGAATCTAAGCTTAGAGAACAATCAATAGGAGATTTTGCAATAGCTATGAGGGACCAGTATAAATCAATGGGAAAGGAAAAGGTCTTTGAACCGGGATCAACAAAAAAGGTTTGGACAAACTTAGGTCAAAGTGAAATATTGCGTGGTTCGATATCAGAATATTTCAAACTTGTTGATTTATGTCAAACAATGATACTGGGGTTGGTGGAGGATGAGAGAGTTTCCAGTACATTGGGGTTTTTGAAATCAAAGTTAAGAAACAAACTAGACAAGAATTTGGAAAATTGCTTGAGGTTGAAAGGAACTGCGTATAATGTCTTTAATTTTCCTTTTAAAAGGGCACTCACAATTTGGAAATCCACATGTGAAAGAAGGACTGGGTTGTGCAACACTCCAATTCCAAATGCTAGTACTAGTGGTAATGGCAATGGCAGTGGCAGTGCGACTGGTATAGATCAAATTGACACAAAGCACACAATGAATGTTGAATTTGAGACACAGGCCGAAGAAAATGAAGAGCAGACTTGGAATAAAATTCAAGATGACTCGTTTACTTTATCTGATGATGAACGTCAGTTTGAGGACCTCGAGTCCATTTGGGAAATGGAAGAGAATTAACAGCTTTTAGGTATTTATACTGCACTCCATGGATCCTAGGATCAGGTTCCATTGTTCCATACTATATTTGATGATATTTTAAATATTGTATTCAATGAAATTGTGAATCGTTGCACTCCATGATATTTTATTTTATATTGCACTTCATGAATCATATTCCAAATTCAAACTATAGTTGATGATATTTTATGTTGTATTCCATGAAATTGTGATATTTTATATTTTATATTGTATTTTATATTCTATATTAGATTGTACATAGCATTCAATGAGGTTTTAGATGATGGCTCCTTTGAAATGCAAGATAAGTCCATAATGTCACGTGGTCACTGAAACTTGTAACCTTAGAATCAAAGTCTAAATTTTTAAAGTTTTTGAAACCTCTGAGCCACCGACTAGAAAGATGACCAAGAAATATTTTCAACTCAACAAAGTGAACCATCAACCAAGTCGAGGAATCAAGAAGTTATGAACATTTAGAGCTCTACGACAAGGTTATAAAACTCTAAGGACTAGCGACTAAGGTTAGGAAAAGCACCAAAACCGTGACTTTGAGTGATAGTAACCACAACAATGAAACTAACCAAAAATCCATCATTCCAATTCCAATAATAGATAATCCATGGAAAACTACTCAGAAAAAGTAGAATAAATCCACACACCATAACTCAAACTCAAAGGTTAGGTCTAAAAGACTTGCAACTTAGTTTCTCAACAAAGTGAACCAAGTCAGGGAATCGAGAAGTTATGAAAATTTAGAACTCTGTGACAAGGTTATAAAACTCGAAGGAATAGAAACTAAGCTTGTTTTTCTCCCTTATTTTGAGTCTAACGTCTCTCCAGCTGTAACATTTTACATGAATTATTAATGAAATCTGATCAATGATCTTTCATTAATCTTCTTTGTCATTAATATTATGCATTGATGTATGTTTTAATTCTAGCTCTGGTTTAATGAACCAATTAAAGTACCTTAATTAAAGCATGAATCCATATAAATGTTTAGTGGATCTACTAAGTAGTCATGGAGATTGAGTATTGATGTGTGAATTGTAATGTAATTTCACTAAGATTATGGATGCCTTGAATTAAAATCACCTAATAGTTCATATTTTAATTATGTTAAAAGTAAGACTTGAGCATGTACTCAGTGATTCATCACTCAACTCAATGCAAGTATTAGATTAAAAACATATTAACAATAGAATTAGTAGCATATACAACAATGAACATCAGCAATCGTTTAAAGTGTATCTATAAGTTGAAACCACTTCCAGATTTTTTCTTCAAATGATATAATAAATAATATAGATAATTGAACATCAACACATTACTAAAGTCTAAATTTGAGCTTTTAAATTTATTATCACATGAAGGAATACATAGAGGCATTGGCAATGCAAAATATTGCTCAAAGAAAACTCTGCACAAAGTTTAGTTGGAACTTGGAAACTCATATTATCAAAAATTAAATCATTCTATCACCTTTTCTAGCAACTTGCACTCTTCAGGCGTTGGAATTGTCATTTGTTCTAATCAATGTTTTTTGACTTGAAGATTTGTTAACAATTCATGATTCAAATTGGAACCTATCTTGGATTCTTCAGTCAATTTTGAATTCAGGGTTAGCAATGGTTTAATGGAATCTAAATAGGTCACCACATCTAGGTTCTAATGAAACTAGTCCAAATCAATCTTCCTTGCATCCTCCATCTTCTCTCTGAAATCATTCTTTCCAACGAATCATTCATTTGTGTCAAAAGCCTTTGGAAAACCAAGCTTTGTGAAGTTCCTTACCTTTTCATCCACCTTCTTCATCCTATCTGTAGTCAAATGCAAATATTCCTTTCTTGCACGCATTCTCAAACACTTTTCAATGACAAATGTCAGTGTCATTGATGTAGCAAGCCGATTAGTAATCCCTTTTGATTTCAAAACATTGTCATTGGCTTTGTAGATTGTTTGTTGAATTTTATTTGTTGATTTCTCTAATGCTAGCACATTTTTGTTGTCCATTAAATATTTTTTGAGCTTGTTATGATTTTTTCTGATAGCATCAATCAATTGAAACATGTTGCACAAATGATCAATCCCCTACATTATTTCATCCCAAATCCTTTGTTTCATATGCCTCATTGTTTCTCTACAAAATGCAGATAACTTAATTTGACAAGACTTAATTTCATTTTTTGCTTCCATCGACTCTGCCTCCAATCTTTCATTTCTTTTTCTCTCCTCCAATTTTTGTTCCCACTGTGCATTTCCATTTGCAATGCTTAGTCTTAATTTTTCTTAAGTGGATTTTTCATCATCATATTTCTTGTTGCTCTCATCTAGCCTTTGCTTCATTTCATTCACTATAGTCTCATTATGCTTATCCTCTTTGCTTGTTGATGTAGAGGCATATTTTTTAATTCTTTTTTTCTAATTCATTGCTCTTGTTATCTGTTGCTTTTCTCTTTGCTTTCTCATTTGCTAGGTCTGCCTGTAACTTTTCAATTTGAGTTTGCAACCTTTTTTTATGTCTATCTTGCTTTAGCAATGATGTGTACACCAATTCATTGTTCTTCTTTGATACATTAATTTTTTTAGTGTTTCTGAGTCTACAAAAATCCAATTGAAAATTGTTCACCTCGAATTCAGATGGAGCCATCTAATTTTCTAGTTTGTTTTGAACTATGGGAACAATAATTGTGTACTCCATGATTTCTTTAGTTGTGTCAAATGTGGGTAATACCATGGTTGTTGAAGGCTCTAAAGTGAGAGCAGGCCCACTCTCCATCAGTTGCTTCTTTTATTTTTTATTCAATTCTGATTTCTTTTTAAACTCTTCAATGTAATCAAAACTCGGGGATGCAGGAACAATGGAATGCTTGAATGGAAAAGGAATAGGAATATTTGCAGTTGCTAATGATGTCACAGTCAGACTAACTGGCATTGGGGGAGTTCCTAGAAATCACTCCTTTGTGGTGGATCCACTGGTAGTGTGACTTGGAGTTGGACTTATCAAATTCCTTTGCCTCTTTTGTATGCCTTGATCACCTAGTGTTTCTGTGGTATATTGTATTGTTGTCCTCTTATGTGTAATTTACTATTGTAGCACATGTTGACCACTACTAGTACTACTACCCATACCATCGCCACTAGAGGCAATGCTAGTTGCACTAAGCCCTCCACCATGGGCATGTCCTAGTTGTGATTGTGTCTAACCATGAGGATGAGGATTTGAAGCTCTAAAAAATTGACCTGTATGCCCTATGTCTACTTTTTCACCTCCAACCCCAAGGCTAGATTTATCAACTAGTTTTCTATGCTCTACATATGTTACCATCCAAGGGCCTTATCTTTGGGACCCCAAAGGACCACCTTCATAATCCATTTTTTCAAATATGGTTGCTCCTATAGTAAATTCTTATTTTGTGGCCTCACTTAAACCAAGTTTGAAATTGAAATGGCTTTCTTCCTCCCTATCAACATTAGATTCATCATCACTTTCTTCATCTTCTCATTCATCTAGATGCTCTATATTACATAATTTTCTAAACTCAAGATCTTCTTCATTATCTCCATACTCTGCAAGAGCTCTTGGATCACCTAGCTCCTTCCTCATAGACCAAAAGGCAGTAATTTTTTATCATGACCAATTTTTTTCTATAACTTCCTTCTCTAGAGAATCTAGCATTTTTACTCTACTATATGGTTTATGACTATTTTCATAAAAAATGTTTTACCTCCTAATTGTCTTCTGATGCAATGCCATAATTTCTAATAACAATTGTTCAAAAGAAATACTATTCTTAGCAACACTTTTCTCCATTGCTACTTTGACCTCATCCCAAGAACCCTTTTTTCTCAAGTTTTCAAGCAAGGGTTTACTTTGATGTTGAATTCTACTTCCAGCATTCTTATTGAGCATAATCATTGATTTAATGGTGTCACATGGATCATATTGCTAGTGACAGATAGCATCAAAATTAAAAAAAAAATCAAAAGATCATGTGCCACACTAAATGCTTTTCTCTCAAATGTGAACCATCCACATGTAAAAGGTAAAGAAGGAAATAAGGTCTTCTTCCCCTGACTGCTAAAGTTTCTTTCTTCAGTACTATACAACTACCTTACATATTCCAAAGCAAAAACCCATTTTGTCACATGTATTGGAAGTTTGTATGTTTTTACTTCTAATCCATAAAATTTTAGCATAGTATATTCTCCCATTAAATACCAATCAACCAATTGTATTTTTTTCCTAGTTGAATGCAGTTTCTGCATGACATAGACAATCTAGGCATTGGAGTATTTGTAACTGCTTGATGCAATGGAGCCAAAAAGTAGACTAAAAATTACTATAGTTCCTTCAAGAATCATGCAACCTTATAATAGTGGTCCATTCATATACTGGAACCATTTTCTTTTGCTTAGGATTACTATTACCATAGGGCTGAATCTGAAGCTTGTTGGTCTAAAACATTCCTCTGAATTTGAATAGAAAAAGATAGCACAAGTAGGTTGTGAACCTAAATGTCTTGGTGGAACCTCCTTTAATCATTGAAAATTGTTATGCATGGATTCTCCAATGTGCTCAATAAAATTATATTTGGCATGTGGAACACCATAATGGATATTATATACCATTTCAAGGAGGCATGCACCCACTTCCAAATTGCTATCCAGTCAGAGGAAAAATGCTAGCATGAAAATAGTATCCTGAACCCATGGTCTAGAAATATCTAAATCATAAGGAAGCTTATGATCACCTTTCAATTTGTTTCTATCCTAAACTATTCTATTTAAGAAAGATTTTTTCTCCATTTCATCCACTGTGTCATAATCACTAGCAAGCTTTTCTAGGTCAATGTAGACATTTCCAAATTCTTCGATTGTAAACCCCAAGGCCAACACCTTTCCAAGTTCTTCTGCATTAATGGGTAACAATTCTTCTTTGCTATCTTTATTAGCAATTATTCTTTTGCTATCATCATAATTTAGGGCACAAACCATGATAAATTTTGGGCAAGTGAAAACCTCATGTAACATCATGTGCCCTAATCCAATTACCCACGGTGCACTGATACTATTAACTTGCATTTTATTTGTAAACTTATTCTCAGATGAAAATATAAGTTCTGAGGTACACCTACCATGGGTTTCAAGATCATAAATATCATGGTATTCATCAATGAAACCTGGGGTTTTAAGAAATTTTGCATAATGTATTTTTTTACCCGACATTGCTCTAGTGGTATTGGTGGTAGACATGCTGATACAATCTTGGAAATAATGTGAAATTTGTGAATTCCCTATTATTCCTAAATTTTTATTAATTCTTAAGCCTCTTAACCCTAAACCTAAACTTCAAAGTTTGATAAAATAAGATTTTAAGAAACATCAAGTGATGAAGCGTAGCCATGGTGAATACTTTAACTTACTCAGATTTTGAATTTTGATTCTTGAAGTTGAAACTAGGTTGAAACTTGAAATTGGGTTACTGGAATGGCTTTGTTGGAAGTGGAATTGTGGAACCCAGAATAGGGTGGTGCACTGCAATGAGAAAACTGGAGACTAAAATCTCCCCATGTACTGACACTCTAACTTCAAAATAAAATCACTTAGCAATAGAAAGTGTTGTTTTTTTTAATATTAAAGTGAATGACACCGAAACATCTACTCATTACTTACACACTACATAGTACACAATTAGGTAGTACAATGTACATGGCTAACAACATCTCAAACAAGCCATTAATGATTTACTTAAATCCATTGACAACAAATTCTATTAAACCATTGATATTTGTTAATATAACGTTTATAGGGTGATTCCAAAGGTTTAAGTTTGCAAGCATAGCTCTCTGTGCATTTCATTCTGAAATGCAACTACAACCATGCATCAAATGTTCATAAAACAGTTGAGTAATTTAAGATATAAATAATAAACATAAAACATGTGTTTTCAATTTTCTTTAGACTTTAATGCGCTAGGATTGACATCAAGGCCAAGAGGCTAGAAACTTAATGTTGCAAAGGCCTTAATAAAATGAATTACAATGTCACATTAATAGCACATTGCATAACCATTAATAGCTCACTTAACTTGCAAAGGGCTTAATAAAATGAATTACAATGTCACATTAATAGAACAACCATTTATTTTATTACAACTAAATTACAATATCACATTATGACATAGTACAAATACAAATGTAAGTGCAAGTGCCAAGCTTCTCTTGGACTGCTGGTGAAAATTTGAAAATGTAAATGTGATACATGTATCTCTGAAAATAAACGGAACTTGTCGGGTCAACCATGAGCTTTGAAAATAAACACATGGGACTTGTCGGGTCAACCATGGTCTCTAAAAATAAATGCATGGGGAAAGGGGGACCAATCACACTAAGGAAATGGGAGAGCTGTGAAGATACAAAATGTACTTAGCCCCTTTTAGAACCAAACTCATGCAGAAGATGAGGGGTTGTAAAATTACTTCCATTCATGCGATGACGATATATGATGTATGTTTATATGATGTTTTTATTGGTTTATTATCATCATGATATGTATTGACGACATTGTGGATGCATATCATTTTTGAGGTGCAATAGATATGAATAAAGATGATCATTTGAAATAACCTTTGCTTTCCAACATATCTTTCAACCTTTGAAAGATAATGGCCAGATCGATATTATTATGGCATTGTATTTAATTTTTCTTTAGTGCGCACCTGCATTGAATTAACTATCATATTATGTTATTGTATCATATTAAGATGCAGAGAGGTACTATTGTATTTATGCCTTGGACAATACTCTCAGATGTGGCCAAAATAGTGTGAATGTCCGAGACTCTGCTTTAGATTAAAGGAATATAACTATGATTCATCTAAAATATGAATCATATAATACAAAGTTACATAATATTATATGTTTCATATTTCGTATCATAACACAAGATTATATGTTTCATTTGAGGGATCCAATGTAATATATTTTAACTTTAATCTTACCCATTCACACTATTTTGGCCACATCTGAGAGAATGATATTTTTGATACTGCAGATACTATAGATGATCATTTGAAATAACCTTTGCTCATTGTACGGTGTCATTGTGGTATTAACTCTAACCTCGCAACAATCACAATTTATCTTTCCTTTGTCTTTTTCTTCCACTCATAAATGACTACCATAAGCTCACATTCCACTAAACTACGTAGCCCATAAATGTGGAGATTGTGAAAGCTCACTTTCCTCCATTTTTATATCTTGACCTTCTTCTTTTGCATCACTGACTGCATTAGCAATCCATTCTTAAAATTTTGGAAAAGAATCACCTCCAATCAAATTAGCATGATGAATGTGCCTTTGAAGTCAATGTTGCATCCAAGCTTGATTTTCTTCTTCATATTTTCTACATAGAATATTAATGTACAAATAGTAAGATTGATAATATACATGTGTAAATGAAATTGAGTAAATAAATTATTGTGTACTTTTTTTTACCTATTCCACTTATCAAATGAAGATGTGTTTTGAAGAATATAGGCATGTATCACACTTCTTTTTTCATGTCATAGCTTGAAGTGACATCCATTGCCTTCTAATACTTCACTTCCAATTGTGTCTTCTTCGTTATTGTCCCATACATTCCGATTGAAATGTTTAAAATACTTCATATATTTTGTGCAAAATCCCATGGCCTCTTGCATTGAATATTCCTCAAACATGCTACCTTTCGTAATTTCCCTAGAATGAACAATTTTTTTCAAAACCTTCATATATCATTCTATAGGATAAATCCATCTTGTTATTATCAGGTCATAATGATTTATTTCATATTGTAGATGTATCAAAAGATGCATAGAAATGTTAAATATTGTTGGTGGAAATTCTCGTTCCAATAGACAAAGGACTTCAACAACCTCCTTCCTCAAACTATAAAAGTTTGAAGGATCTAATGCATGTAAACTCATTCTCTTTAATATTAGGCCCAACCTTACAAATGCCAAACTTGGTCCCTTTTCCAAACTTAATATATTTACCACAATAGGTAAAATATTCTCCATTATGACATGATAGTCATGGGTCTTGGGGCCTCTTAATCCATTAATGTCATTTTGGCTTCTAATACTACTACTTACATATATAGTGGGAAATCAAGTCTAAGACATCAACTATAAGAATTGTGTATGTTGTTCATTTTTCCAAACATAAGGAGCACTAGGTTTTCTATATTTTTCATCATAATATTTTTCAACCCAAATATTTTGATGAATCTTTACTTGTTGAAAGTCTTCACATGATGAAATAGTATCAAAAGCATCAAAAAGAGTTTCTATAATAGCATAGGCTATATTTTTCTCAGTATGCATAAAGTCAACAGTATTCCTAATGGCTATATCCTTAAAGTATGGCAACTTATAGAATATGCACAATATTTTTGCACCGCTTTCATTACATGGATCATATCTACTACTATAAATCCCATCATTTTCAATAAATAACATTCTTTTTTGTCCATTCTCAACAATTTAATTGCTTGTTATTAGCAATGGTGTTTCACAATTCTCTTCTTGACCATTAAACTGTGTTTTTTGTTGACAATATGGATGATCCATTTTAAGGTAAGCATGATTTCCACAATAAATACACTTAATAAAACTTCTTAAATGCTTCAAAAAATCCTTAAAGTTGAAATCAGGACATCCATGGTATCCATGAGCACTTAGACTAGACAATGTGCGATATGTAGGAAGGTCATGAATCATAAACAATAAGGAAACTCTTAAAGTGATTTTTATTGAATGACCATCCCTTAAAGATTGAATTTCTTCAATTCCTTTCCACAATTCCGTTAGCTCATCATATAATGGCTCATGTAAGCATCAATTGTATCTAAAGTCACACTTTCCATTCTTGGTATAATCAATGATAGCATTAAGAAAAATGGTGTAGTTGCTAACCATGGAGGCAAGTTATAATTTATTAAAAACATTGGACAAGTTGACCATTTAGTACTTTGATCTAAGAATAGGTTCACCCCATCTAGAGCCAAACCTAGCCTTATAATACAATGATCTTGAGAAAAATTAGGCCATCTATTATCAAATTCCATCCACATATTACAATCTAGCACATGTTTTCCATCAATGCTCTTATTTTGGGCATGTCATTGCATAAGTTCAACAATGTCTCTTCACCTATACATTCAGAGTAATTATGGGATTACCAGAAAGTGGTGAAGAACCTTTCTATCAACCATAGCTAATTTCAACCCTTCTCTATACCTCGCTTCATGACATTTTAGACACTCACCCTCACTTTCAATATTTTTGTGAAATAATACACAACCATTCACAAATGTGTGCATGTTTTCATACCCTAAGCCTAGCTTAGTGATTTCCTTTCTATATTGACTTCATTTTGTTGGCAATGTGGAGTCAGGTGGTAACAATGAACTTAATAATGCCAATAACTGATCTCCACTCTCATTTATCCAACCAAACACCACTTGCAAGTTAAGAATTTGAAGGATTGTTGTCAAAGGACTTAAAACCTACAATTAGCATACAAAGGCTTTGAAGAATCCTCCTTCAACTTGTCCCAATCATCATTTAGACACTCATTCAACATTCTATCAACTTCAAACCCTTCATCTAACATTGTTGCCTCTTCATCTATGTTTGGTGCCACTTCATCTAACATTGTTGTCTCTTCATCTCTCACACTCTCCCATTCTACCATATCTTCATAATAATTGACATTCCAATGGCTTATACCATTGTTCCCATATCTTATCATATGTCAATAAATCTAACTTCTTTTTTTCACCTTTCCACCAAGACAGACATTACATTGACATAGATATTTGTCCATGTCACTCTCATCAGCTATTCTGTCATCAAATGCATGGTATTTAAACCTTTGACGTTGATCCATCTATAATTTATTACACATAGCAGCAAAAAATTGTAGACTAAGAGACAAAAACCATTTTTTTAATTGAAAGGAATTTCCATAGTAATAGAGTTATAGAGAGAAAATAAAATAGAGAGTTAAACTAATGAATAGTAAAAAATAGATTTGTATAGTTTATATTAAAATTGTTGATTACATTGCATTGTACATTTTTCAAACTCAAAGCATTACTTCACATTACATAACTATTAACTAGGAGTAGCTGCCAATTGCATTTGCTTGTCATGGCATTCCATGAGACCACATTTCTTTAAGGCATTTTTTCAAAAAGTTAGCTTACTTGTCTATGCTACCACATTTTTCATGCATGTCTACCAAAGAATTTTATCAAATAGTTCACCACCTTGTTGCTATGGCTAAAATCCTAAAACAAGTGATTCTGAACATGCTAAGGATTCTTGGAAAAAATCTATCAGATCATAATAGTAAGCAATAACATAGACAAGGTAGTGAACTGGTTGAAAAAATGCCTCAAAGAAATTTGGTCCCATGGTGATGAAATTCCATGACAATATATAACACTTTTCATTTCATTCTTCATGGAATTCCATCACCATGATACCACATTTCTTTGAGGCACTTTTTCCAAAGTTCATCTCCTTTTCTATGCTACCACATTTTTCTTACATGTCTACCAAAGCATTTTATCAAATAGTTCACTACCTTGTTGTTATGGCTAAAATCCTAAAATAGGTGATTTCAAAAAAGCTATGGATGCTTGGATAAAATATATCAAAGCATAATAGTAAGAAAGAAGCTATAGTCTCATGTTTTTTGGCACGAAAAATCAACATGATTTTATTTGCATTTTTTTACAAGTTTTAAATGCATTTTTTTGGAAAATTTTGTATTTGAAATGGGGAAAAATATTTGTGGTAAATTTTGTACACTTTTTAATTGTAGGATTCTCATAGTTAGTGAAAAGGTAGCGTTCATGAATGAATGGAAAAGATGGATAGATCCTGTCAATTATACTCGTACTATGCAATGGCATTGAATCATTTAGCAAACCATTTTTTCTTCACAGGGAAACATTTTCTTGTGGAAAAGTTGACTGAGATAGCTCTTGTTTTAACTGACCACCCTCTCATGAAATATCATTCATATTATAATTGTGCATGATCTTATCATAGTAAAGGTGATTATGACACATCTAGCCACTACTAGATGGCATCAGTCAAGGAAAGTCATAGGCCACAAGATTTTGTGGATAGGTTCAATTGAAGCTATGAGATCTTAAGAGTTCTCTCAAATTTTGAAATTTTTTTGGAGGTCCAAACTAAGAACTATGAGAGCTTAAAAGTTATAGGCCATATATATGCTCAACAAGGGTAGGCAGAGAAGGCTTTAGAAATTTTAAGAAAGGAAACTCGCATAGATCCACATGATGCCCATGCATTCATCAAGATGGGTGAGTTATTAATATTGTTAGACCCCAGTGTAGCCTTATATTCTCTTAAGATGCCAAAGTATCTTTTGAGGAAGAGTAGAGAAGAAGTACCCATTCAATTGTTAAACAACATTGAGGTTCTTCATTTTGATCATGATGAACTAGAGTTGGCTTGACAAATTTTTATGGAGGCATTAGGAAATGATGTTTTTCCTCTACATAAATCTATGTGGTCAATTTTGTGCAATTTTTACTTGTAATATTCTCATAGTTAGTGAAAAGTTAGTGTTCATGAAGGAATGGAAAAGATGCGTAGAGCCTTTCAATTATACCTATACTTTGCGATGGTGTTGAATCATTTGGAAAACCATTTTTTCTTCACTGCAGGGAAACATTTTCTTGTGGAACAGTTGATTGAGACAAATCTTGTTTCAACTAACCAACATCTCATGAAATATCATTCATATTATAATCTTACATGATGGGTATGTGTAGGATCATCATGGAAAAAATAGGCCCTTAAGTGGCAAAAAATTCAGAAAAATCAGTGTTAGGAAACTTGACGTAAAAATTTGAATAAGTTATCTATATTATTTCAAAAATATGTAAGAATAGAATCTATAGAAATTGAATGTAGTTTCTAAACTACTAGTTTATTTTAAATATAAATAAAATCTTATTATGAAAATTTGAAATTTCCCCAATGCAGTAGTACTTAAATTCTGTGTGGAAAAATAAGAAGTAGTAGGTGTCTCGCCTCACCAATCTCTAACCACAATAAAATGATAATATTTTTTTATAAGATTTTAACATAAGTAGAGGACTCATGTCTGTAGGATGCATATTTTTGTAAATTTTTCCAAGTAAATACCACTATGATTTTTTACATACAACCTTTAAAAATATAAAAAACTGCATGTCCACCCCACCTCAATCTCTGTCACCAAAACTTCAAGGAGGATTTAATTTTTCTTTTTTTAATCCCTATATAGTATGTGAAGCATGAATGACACATGTTTCAAATCAAAAAATGTAATACCATTTGAAAGTTATAGATGTTTTTCAATTAACCTATCGATCAAGACTTTAGTCATAATTCTAATAGAAAATAAATAATAATTATTTATTAAATTTAAATTAAAGCATAATTTATATTGGCAGAAATTTGAGAATATCCTCTAAAAACCCTTTTCATTTCATCAATTTTGGATTAAAAAAAAGTCATCAGCCACATACCCTACAAATACCCATAATATTGCCACTTTTTGGCCCATCATGATCCTGCACATACCCTGATCTTATCATAGTAAAGGTGATTATGATACCACTAGCCACTACTACATGACATCAGTCAAGGAAAGCTAGAGGCCGTAGGATTTTTTGGATAGGTTCAATTGAAGCTTAGACATCTCAAGAGTTCTCTCTCAAATTTTGAAAAGGTTTTGGAGGTCCACCCTAAGAACTATGAGAGCTTAAAAGCTATAGGCCATATATATGCTTAGCAAGGGCTGGTAGAGAACGCTTTAGAAATTTTAAGAAAGGAAACTCACATAGATCCACCTAATGCCCATGCATTTATCAAGATGGACCTAGTGCACAGCCAAATCCTACATGGCAAGTGAGAGGACCTCTTGCTAGGCCACCTCATGAGCACATCGTCATCCCTTTCGTCATGAAGGAGAGTGTTAACGTAGAGACTCTCTAGGCCATTAGCTCTTTGACATAGAGTTTCATCCAACATGCTATCCCTTTTGTACAATGCCATCTAAGGGAGTCTTCGACAGGTGGGATTTGATCCCATGTGTGTCAATCTTACGGGGTGACTTGTTCATATGACCCCATCGACACTCAGGAGGTTGTTGAATAGGATCTATCTACAACTATGGAGATGGAGAGGGCAGCTGACATTTTGCATGATGCGTATGGCATTGATACTCAGGTAAAAGTTAGCATGTTCATTGAATTTAACTTATTAAATTTTTATCTTGAAATGCAAGATTAAAGAATTAAGTTTTATGATTTTAATAAACTTGCAAGGTTACAGTGTTGAAACTAGATACACCATCCCTACACCTACTTATTTCTATAGTACACCTATCAATGGGGTATGTTACTAGTAAGAAATTATAAATTTATTACATGTTAATAGCATTATTTTACGAATGGTATTTTAATATGTGATTTTGGATGTTGAATAGGCTAATATTGGAGGTTTCGAGGGAACACCTCCTGGTACCAGTGGATTTAGTGAAACCTTCATGTAGGTAATAGAATAAAGAGTTTAACTAATGAATTTTACTTAATAGATTTATGTAGTTTATATTCATATCATTGATTACGTTACATTGCACATCATTCAAACTCAAATCATTACTTCACATTCCATAACTAATAACTAGATTTTGATAGATGATAAAATTTCAACTACAATATAGTTGTTTAGAAAGTCAACATAAGTAGTGATGCAATTACTTCACATACCATAAGTAATAAGTCTAGAAGTAGCTTCCAATTACATTTGCTTGTCATGGCATTCCATGAGACCACATTTTATTGAGGAATATTTTCAAATAGTTCACTTCCTTGTCTATGCTCCAAACTAGGCACCCATTATGGCCTACTTTCACATATTTGAAACTCACTTACAACTCTTTTGGAGCAACTATCCCAAATCTAGCTTTTAACGTTGAATTAAGCTGTAATTAGGCCTCTTTTTCAAAGAGATACCTATCCAAACACACAACCAACACTTGAAACCTCCAAATGGTCAAAATATAGCCAAGAGAACCTTAGATTATTCAACTTTCAGGTCCCCTCTCGCTCATTTAGACCCATTTTCATAAAACCCTCACTTTCCTTGCAATCAATTAGGGCTTATTGAAACTCTTATTCCCTAACCTCTCAAAATCTTATAATCACTTCAATCAGCCTTATTTATGCTTGTACATGCTCATTCCATCCTCAAATATTTTTTCCCCAAAGATTTACATACACTTCCTTCACAAAATCACTCTTTTTCACTAGTTTTCACCCTCTTTCACCTAGGGTTACTCACTTATTCACTTTCCTGACCACTTACAACCTTTCATATATTCTAAAAACCCTCAAATTCACCTTCTCTCATATTTTTTATGGGATTCTATCCACTTCTAAACCCTTTTCCTCTTTTCACTCTATCCTTGTTTAAAAAGGCCCAAAACTAGTTTTTCACGAGGGTAGTAAGGAGAACTCGCACAAAAACTTCTCCAAACCAATTCCTTACCTTCTAAACATACTCCTAATTCATACTGGTCCATTACATGAAGATACAGTTGCTATAGAAAGGTGGAATGGACTTTTTAGTTCATTTGGGAAATCAAACCTGTAGCCCCTATTTTCTGACCGCCTAGAGAAATCAAGCCACCAAAAGCTTGAAACTCAATATCAAACACTCAAATTAGTTTTAAATTGATGAAAACACCTAAATACTTCAATTCACACACATTATAGATGCACTACCACCTGCATGAAACCATACACTAGTAGATGATGGAGGAAAACACTGAAAATAGTAGTATAATAGTGATATTTTATTATTTTTCTCCTTCAAAATGCTTCAACAATAACTAACAATGATGAATCACATCTTTTAAAAACTTTCCAAATAATTTCAACTTCCTAAGCACCTAATATTGCCTCTACAACTACCTTGACTCTTCATATTTCTCCACTTGGCACCTTTTTGCATTTTTACAACATTGATTGACAACTTTTGTTAAGATTTTGCAACTTTACAATTTATGCCTAAAATGACTATCAAAGACCATGTTACAAACTAAAAAATGGATATTTAAGCCTTACTACATCATGAAAATACCTATACAACCTCAAAATCCTAAATTTGCCTCATGGAGGCATGGTCTTGTAAAAGTGCACTTGCACCACTTTTTGAAATAGCTCACCATCTTTTCTATGCTACCAAATTTTCCATACATGTCTACCAAATTATTTTATCAAACAGTTCATTTCCTCACTATTATGGCTAAAATCTTAAAAAAGGTGCTTTCCAACAAACTATGGATGCTTGGAAAATTTTGATATCAAAGCATAATAGTAAGCAATAGCTTAGACAAGGTAGTTAGTAGGTTGCACTGGTAGGACCCCATGGTGAGGACATCACCACATGAGACCATATTTCCTTGGAGGCATTTCTTCAAATAGTCACCCTTTCTATGATACCACATTTTTCATACACATGTGTACCAAAAGCATTTTATCAACCACCACCTCCCTACTACCATGGCTAAAAAGCCTGGAAATATAGCTTTCCAACAAACCATGGATTCCTTTGGAAAAATTTTACCAAAGACAATAGTAAGAAGGAGCTACCATATAGAGAAGGCAATGAATTGTCTAAAAATTCCAAAAGAAATGGTCTTTATATTGATGGAATGCCATGATGTGCATTTGTTTGTAATGGCATTCCATCACCACAAGCCCCCATTTCTTTGAGGCATTTTCTCAAACAATTCACTACCTTCTCTATGCCACCACAGTTATCGTACATGTCTACGAAAGCATTTTATCAAATGGTTCAATGGCTTGTTGCTATGGGTAAAAGCCTAAAAACACATTCTTTCGAACAAGATATGGATAGGGAAAATAGTAAGCATGATAGTCAGAAATATATAGTTTAATAAGTACTCAAAATTTTGTTCATTATCTCATACATTATAACTCATGATGTGGATCACTATTGTAGTTTTTGTGATTGAATAATTTGTTGTTTTATTTTCAAATGTTGCAATTCGAAACACCTTTGAATGTGATGAGGGCAATGGAGATCGACGTTTCATCTACTATAGAATCCTTAATGGC
>VDFB02373365.1:348230194-348358388 GCA_007258455.2 Sequoia sempervirens
TTTCACATAATCGGGTTCGTACTCACCATCAGGATTGCATTTGGTTAAATATCGACAAAATTGAACACATGGGTAATGTTAAGTTCTCTCTTAGCTTTCCAATGATATATTTTTTTTCACTTTCTGACAATGTTAGGCCTTTCATCCATAATTTCTTTTGTTTGTATGTTTTTTTTTGTCAAAAAGTAGTGTTTTGTTTTTTTTCGTTATAAATGAACCGTTCATCAAAATTTCAAATAAATTACATTTTTCTAAGAAACTAGACTCCATTCTACAAATTTTAAAAAATAAAAATTTATAAAAATCTATTACTTTCCAAAATTTGTAGGGGGAGCATGGCCAAAATTCTACTTTTTAGGAAGTGCCCACTTAGAAAATTAGTAAAAAATAAAAAATTCATTAAAAAATTATCAGAAAAATCATGCATCAACTAGATACTATTAGCTAACTTTTGACCATAGCGATTTTAAAAATACTAAAAAAAAGTTCACTGTGCTCAGGTCGTACACGAGTTGCTATTTTATGTTTTTCTAACAAAAACAACACCAATTTGTGTACATCCCTTTGTTGAACCCCTTAATCTCAGCCATTTTCAAAATTAATTAGTAGTTTAGAAATTAGACTCATAGCACTTTGATCCTTGTTTTTGTTCCATCTCAAAATTTTGAGTGTAACTATCCTCAATTTCACGTCCAAGATCAACATTTCCTGATTTTAGAAAAAAAGTGGCCACTTAAGCCCCCTTTTTGGGAACCATCTTGGTGCACTTACGTAAAACACTTCATCCATTCCTAACATTGATCATCTCCATCTGATAAAAAACTTTAGAGCATTGGAATCATCATTATCTAGACTTGGGAACATCCTTAAACCAAATCAAAATCATTTGTTTAGTTAGGTGTGTTTGGATGAATCCTTCCTCACACTCTTAGTTAAATTATCACTTCTTTGGACAAGTTTATCCTAAAGATCACATCTAACATCTTAGGGTTTACAAGTCCATCATCCAAATCAAATCAAAACCATCAAAATCAAACCCTAATCCTAGCATTGATCTAAAGTCCCTAAACGTTCAACACTCATATCATTTACCCCTTTCATCCTTCATCTCGTCATTAGTCCTAAGAACCTTAGAGGTCACTTTTGCAACAAGGTCAAATTACAAGAAGAACATGGAATATAAACTTGATCCATACATCATTAGTAATCCAAATCGACTAAACTTTCAAAGCCTTACAATGCTAATTGATTATCAACACTCACATTTATACAATCCGTACATGGGATCGTTCTCTCCTACGAACCTCAATGGTAAAAATGTGAGTATGCCTAGTGAAAATTTTGGAACACCTTTCTCGATGGTAGGTTTAAATCCAATCCCAAACCTACAAATCTATCAACCGAACAATCAATGTAGGAGCCTTCAAACGAACAACGTCATCCTATCAAATCCCAACATGCCAAATGTGAATGTACCAAGTACAACTTTACAAAACATGAACATTTTGAATCCAAACTTGGTAAACTTTGGGATGGATACGTTTACAAATCATACAAATATTGTTAAAAGTCCAAACAAGATGTTAACAACTCCGTGTATTAATCCAAGTCAAGGTAACACCAAGAAAAATCAAAGTTACCTAAATCAATGCAATGTGATTCCCAACATCAACAATGTTCAATTTCAACCTATCATGCCAAATCTAAACATCATCCCAAATCATAACATTGTCCAAAATCAATTGATCCAAGGAAATCCATCAAGCACCAATCAAATCATTGCATCAAATCCTCCAACTATACCATTGATATCACAAGAACAGATGGTATCCAATCAAACAACAACGTCGACCCCAAAAAATCAAAACACGGTCTCCCAAGGACCTATCACCTCATTCATTCCAACCATCACTATCACTTCAAACATTCCAACCACCACTCTCACACCCATCACATCTGAACCCCTCACTACCATGATCACTCCAAGCATATCTTGACCAATTGTTGCTGCATCCAACACAATTTTGAATCTGCCATCACTACCACCTAAACCAAACGTAGCAAGCCAATACAGTAATGCACTAAAAGCTTACCAAGCCTGCCAAAAAGCACTCTAGCAGTACCAAGCTGCTCAAGCTACCCAAGCCTCCCAAGCCATGCAAGTTGCTCAAGCTGCCCAACAAACACAAGCACAAACACATAAAATGATAACTATTAGGGACAATGATCAGGATTCGACCAATGACCATGTTGAAAATGTCTCTACATCACCTAACAAGTTAGAGGGCATATCTCAATAATTCATTCCAAAGCATGATCAACATATTTCACCAAAGTCTAGCAATGGTCCTTTTCAAGACATATTGACATCCTTCAACCTCATGGTTGTAGAAATTGAAGGAATCTTCAACTCAAAATTTGATCCAAGTTCACTAAAAAATGAAGAGGATATTGAGCCAATTCCCATGCCTAATGAACACATCCAAGAATCCTTTATAAGCAATCCATCCTTTGAAACTGACCCATGTCAAGAAACTAATCCAAAGCATGTCAAAAGCAATCCCAAAATCATTCAAGATAAAGAATTTGTATCTCCAAGAAACTACATTGATCTACTGGACACTCTCCTATCTATACAAGATTTCTCAAAAGATGATCATATCCACATAGCACATACTCCTCCATATACCCATGAGATGCTTTCTTTGGATGAGCACACAGATGATCTTCATTCAGAATAGGATCCCTTCACTCCTGACATTATTACACGAAAAGAGCAGGTTATTGATTCCCCCAATCAAATCAAGTTATCAACATCAAGATCAGATATATCCCAAATTCAGACTGAGGAAATCATATATGAAGATACCTAGCATTATCTACTCAAGGAAACAAGTCAAACATAATAGAACATTCCAAAGTCAGCAGAGCATCCAATCGAAATAACATCATCTGTAGTGGTCATTTATTAGAAAATGCATCCTAAACAAGAGCTCTTGGAACAGGCAAAATCAAAGAATGAAGGTACTACTTCCACAATACTAGAGGCAACTTCATCTAGTGCAAATGTCAACATAGGGAGCACGAAGAATCCTTATGATAAAATTGATGCCAATACTACAACCAGCCATGTCATGAATCTTCATCCACCATCACCCCATCCACGAATTGGGACCGACGTCAAAAGAAAGAATTGAATCAAAGCATGAAGAATGTTATCAAAGAAAAAGAAACTAAGAAGCATATCAGACAAATCAAATACAAGTGGATACCAAAGAATACAAAGAAAGATTATCCCTATCAAACTCCATCAGTCAAAGAAACTATGGGGAAAAATGAAAAAGGGAAAAGTATACATCAAAGATGTCCACAAAAGCAAAGGCAATCTTCCCAAGCAACATACAAAGTATATCAAGCAGTTGGTCCTAATTCCATGCACACTTCTGTATCCACCCATCATTGCTCATCTTCCCAAGTTTGGAGAATCAAAGGTTCCAAACTACCAACCAATCCATCTTTTATCCCTAAACACACTCCATCCATGCCTCCATGCATGATATCCAATTCTCAAATTGACCATGTATTGGCAACGAACCTTCATCATAAGGATTCAAAAGGCACTCTATTGCAATATGTGCACAAAGACAAAGTTAACTCTGGTATCAATGAAGCAGATCAGGAATCTCAAAAGTTGTATTCAAGTGCACATATCTTAGAAAAGAAACTTCTTCAAGTAGACTATCAATGACACATCATGACAGAAGAATCTACATCGACACCACTAGATAATTCAACATGAGTTTCAAATATTTTAGAAAAATCCAAAAAAATATAAAAAATATAAAACTCCAAAAAAATAAGAAAAAGGATTGAAAACAATAAAGAAAAAAATTGTCTAGTGAAAACCACATGTGTGACACTTTGGGTAGATACCATGATGAAAACCTAGAAAATAGTCATGATGTGTAGGATTGAGCATCTACATGCACTATTTCAGGTGGAAGCATCTTGTCCCATCCATAATAAATCCATTCATCCATGAACCATTTATCCAATATATTTTCATCCATCTGCATCCATAGTCTCAGTCATCTTGATCTTGACAAAGTTTGGTGCACACTTTACACTTGCTTATGGTAAAACATCTTGACATGGGTCATTTTCATTGATCCTATCCTACCCAACATTATCTAAGCCATGAAGCATTATCCAAATGAGCTTTCTTTATCCAAACAATCCTTGGCATCCTTTGTGTGCTTACCAAATCCATCCATCCATACACCTATTTGAGCATCCACACATCCCATCCCATACATTGCTAGACACTGGGGGCAGATATTTACATCTCACTTCAAGAATAAATATTGATCTATACCCCCCAACTTATGTGGTGATCCAAACATTGGCAAACATAAAATCAAATTGGTCAAACCACTTGTGAGGAAAAATCCAAATCACTAGCCCATGGCATATTTTGATGAAGAGGACATTCCTTATCAATCTTCATCATTCATCGAACATCAATCCAAATAATCAATATCAGTTGCATCTAATTTTCACTTTGGCATCACATCAAATAATCCAAAAACATATTTTGTTTCAAACCAAGTTTCAAAATCCTGATCAATCAAATCTAATCAAAAAATCCATCATCTTGGGATATCCTTGTGTTGCTTAACACTATCCTTGCATTGTTGTGTATCCTCAACAATGTTATCATCATCAATCCATCATCATCTTGGGATATCCATCCTAATCCTTATGTTTCTTAACACTATCCTTACATTTTCATGTATCCTCGACAATGTTATCATCATCAATCCCTCATCATCTTGGGATATTCATCCTAATCCTTGCGTTATGTAACACTATCATTGCATTGTCATGCATCCTCAACAATGTTATCATCATCAATCCATCAATTTGATCAATCAACCTTAGCTTGGTTTTCAAAAAAATCCCAAAATAGATCATTGATATCATCAGACACATCCATATCCAAATTGTCAAAATCATGCGAAAAATCCAAAAACATCAGAAAAACAAAAAAATCCAAAAACACTCAAAAAATTAGAAAAATATCAAAAACATTGGTATCTAAACTATGTCATCTCTGAGCTTAAACGTAGGTAAGGCTAATCATTGATCAACCCCTGAGACATCAAAATCCAAAAAAAATTTAAAAAAAAAACACAAAAATCCAAAAACATCCAAAATCACATCAAAATCCAAAAACATTCATAAAATCTTAGAAAACTCCAAAACATTGCAAAATTCAAAAATCAAAAACATTTGTAAAAATCTCAAAAAATACCAAAAATAGCCTCAAAACATTTCAAAATGTCAAAAAAATCCAAATATTTGAAAAAATCCATCTGTCTCATCTCACTTTCACTCAAAATAATCAATCATCCATAATAAACTGATCACCACCTTCATCCTTTGGAAACACAAACAAAAAAATCACAACAATCAACAAAAAACAAACTTCAAACACAAAATCAAAATTGAAACAGCAAACTTTTAAACGTAAAATCAAACTCTTGATCATTTCCAAACATGCCAACCGACTTTATATCAATAGCTTATGAAGCAACTTATCAACCCATCATCATCCTATACAATGCATGTCCTAGGATATAGTGTTCTGATAATGGGCATCATTTTGGATATCACTTGGATTCTTATCCTATCAAAACACATCCCTTTGGCTCAAGGTATGAAGAACATTGGCTTGTTTGCGTACTTGATCTTTTCTTTTGATTTATCTTATTGCGCTCATTCCAAGGACCTCTCGATGATATCCGAACAAAGGATTTAGAGAGATAGGAATGGGGCAACAATCATTATCCTTTTTGTCTGTTGTGCTTGTTGGATGTTCTTGTAATATAACTTGGTGAATACTTTCTTTGTTAGGTACGTCCTAGCAAGGTTTCCATATGTCAAGTGTGAACAAGAATACTCCTATCTGTTTGTCGAGTCAAAGTCCATCGTACTAGGTACAATGCCATCCTAGTTCTTTATACCTTGATGCATCATATCTATGTGTGTTATCAAACATAAGGTAAACTTGTAGCCCTTTTAAAATCCCAATCCTTGATAAGCGAAACATCATCTATCATCATCATCATCTCTAATAAATTATCATCAGATCATGGACTTGTTGGATCCTCTTGTCATCATCTCATTTCTTCTTTCTTCTCTCTACGCTAACATAACATCACCAATGCATCCATATTGCATCCATTTTGCATACATAAACCATTAGCATTCGGCATATCATCTCACATGCATAGTCATTATCATAATATAGATCTGTTAGTCTAAGCATCTACATAAAACATCCATTACATAATCATAGCATATCACATCATCCATCTCATCCATCTCACATGCATTACGTCATCATTTGAAGTTGTTTAAGGTAATATAGATTGGTTATTCTAAGCATCTTAAAATCGTCTCATTTGCATCATCATTATCACCATCCATACGTCTATATTGAACCTCATTGACCCTCAAATTGAATCTTTTCGCTCAATCTCTCGAGGGGGCAATGTACTAGTATACTTCTTTTTGCTGGGGTATCAAAAAAAAATAGAAAAAATTTCAATTTTGATCACGAAAAGTTTATTCTTTTAACCAACATAGCAAGTACATTGCTTCAAAGAGGGGAAAAAATTAGACACGCAAAATAGGCATGCATTTTAATCCACCAGTTTAATTAAATAACCTTCATTTAATTAAATCTAACATTTCATCCTCTAATTTCACTCATTTCCTCATCTCATTAGATAAATCAATTTTTAATCAAATCCTAATGTTTCCATCTTTGGATTAAATTCAATCTCCTAAGGTCTTTTATTTTAAGCCTATCATCATCCTTTTAAATCAAACCTTTATTTAATCAAATTTGAAGTCATCCTTTTAATTAAATAAACCAAACTATATTTAATTAAATCACCTTTCATCTCCCTTTGATTTAATTTAAATTCCTAAATCTAAGTCAAATGGGTCAAAATCACCTAATCATCATCTAAGTTAATCTAATCTAAACACCCATCACATCCTCTAGCTTTTCCCACTTGCACCAATAAAACATTTTAATTCATTTATTAAAATTATCATTTTCCCTCAACAAAGCATCTTTTGAGAATATTCCTCAAGTTTGAATTTGAAAACAAGTTGACTTGTCCCTTCCAACATGGCAGTAAATCCACTCTTACATGTCCCCCACTTGGCATTAAAGTCACATTTTTTTCCCTCCAACAAACCAAATTTGAATTTGAAAAAGGCCAACCAATCTCATTTATGGGTACATTGACCAAAACTTGCACATTCCTCAACCACTCACAAGGTGACAAGTGGCTCCATCTCATTGGCTAAAACATTATCCCACATTGCTCTCTTTTGAGCACTCTTTCAACTTGAGAGTCTATAAATGGAAGCTTCATTCTTCAACAATCCATCCACAATCTCATGCAAAGTCACTCTCTTCACATTGAGAGCTGATTTTGTCCACTCCATCTCTAAGGCATTTTATCATAAAGCTTATCAAGGATTGGGAAAGGGCTTCTTTCCATAGAAGCACCAAAACACTATGAAATAAAGTTTTGATCATGTTTTTATACGCTTGCAATTAGCTATTTTTGCTCTATTTAGTTTGGCATATTTTAGCATGGTTAAGTATTTAATAGGGATGTTTAACCTAATGTGTTTAAAATGACTAACATGATGATATTATGTTAAGGTTTAAGCATATGCAGATTTGGCATCCACACTACTTATGAAGTCTGGAAGAAGTTGGAAGAACTGTATGAAGGAAATGAAAGAGTAAAGTTGACAAAGAAGCTGGTGACAAAGTGTAGATATGAGAATTTGAAAATGGAAGAAGGTGAAGAGTTTACAAGCTATTTCCAGAGGGTTGAGATGACAACAAATGAAGTTAAGAATCAAGGGGGAAAGTTGACCACTAAAGATATTATTGAGAAGATCCTGATCACCCTACCAAATTTCTATAGTGATAAGATCTCAGTTATTGAAGAGATATATGATCCTAAGAAGTATACTAAAGAACAATTATTCAACACCTTGCAAGCATTTGAGATGAGAAAGTTCAGGAAAGAAGACATGAAAGAAGAAAAGACAAAAATATCATTTAAGACAATGAAGATTGAAGATGATCCCAAGAATGATGGTTCTAAAGAGTTGGAAGTGAATTTCACCAGGAAGTTGAAGAAAGGTATCGAAAAGTATAAAGGTATGTTTCCCTTTAAATGTTTCAATTGTGGTAATGTTGGTCATTATGCTTCAAGATTTCCGAATAGAGTTGTACATAAGAAGATCAAGGATTATAAATATAAGGATCTAGAAAGGATAAGAAATACAAGAAGTTGTATTATGTTAAAGAAGACGCCAAAATATTTGATGATGAATCTAAAAATGAGGTTGATGAAAGTGAATGCTTGTTTTTAGCTTTGGAAAACAAATATGTGTCTGCTAACATTGGAAAATGTGCAAGAAAGAATGTTTCAAAGAACAAAAAGAACAAGATGGAAGGTACTTTGGTCACCTCCTTTCATGCAAGAAATGATGAAGACTACTGGGTGATTGATAGTGGATGTTCTAATCACATGATTGGAGATAAGAGTAAGTTCACTAAACTTGAAAAGTATGATGGTGGTTTATTCATGTTTGGTGATGATTCAGGGGCTAAGATTTGTGGGAAAGGTTCAATTAGCTTTGATGGAGTACACAACATTGATGATGTATATTATGTGAAGGGTTTGAGGCATAACATTTTGAGTGTTGGATATATGTGTAGCAATGATTTTAAATTTGTGTTTCATAATAATACCTGTGAAATCATAAAAGGATCCAAAAATGGAGATATGGTTGCTATTGGAAGGAGAACTCATGAAAACATCTATCAGCTTAAGGGAGTTGTTGGTCAATGCCTTGTATCTCAAATCAGTGAAATTTGGTTATGGCACTAGAGAATGGGACATGTAAATTTTGATAATCTAGTCAAAATCAATTTAAGAGATGTTGTCTGAGGTCTTCTTAGAATCACAAGGCCTACTAATACTATTTGTAGAAGTTTTCAATTGGGGAAACAAACAAGATGCAACTTTAAGGGAAAAGAGCACTCTACTACCGAAATGCTGGAATTATTTCATACTAACATCTGTGGTCTGACTAGAATTGGAAGCCTGGATGGTGATAGGTATTTCATGCTCCTCGTTGATGATTATTCTCGAATGACATGGGTTGATTTTCTTAGAGAAAACACTCAAGCTCTAGATAGGTTTAAAGTGTTCAAAGAAAGAGTGGAAAATGAAGTAAATTTGAAAATCAAATGTTTGAGATCTGACAGAGGTGGAGAATTCACTTCTAGTGAGTTTAATACATTCTATGAACAACATGGCATAAAGAGACAGTTTTCTGCTCTGAGCACTCCTCAACAGAATGGGGTAGTTGATAGGAAAAACATGACTATAGAAGAAGCTACAAGAACCATGATGAAATAATCAAATGTACCAGATGTGCACTAGAGAGAGGCAATACACACTATTGTCTATGTTCTTAATAAAGTTTAGATTAGAGGCAACAACACCAAGACTCCTTTCGAGTTATGGATTGGTAAGACTCCTACTGTGAAGTGCTTCTTGAGGTATTTGGAAGTAGATCTGTTACATTAAAAAAGATGATAAATTTTCTAAAACTGATCAAAGCAAATATAGATCTATGATTGGTGGAATGTTGTATCTTACTACTACCAAACTAGATATTATGCATGCAATATGTCTAGTTTCCATATTTCAAGTAGATCCTTAAGAGGCACATGTTATAGTTGTAAAGAGGATACTTAGATATCTTTTAAAGGTACACTAGATTATGGCTTATGGTATCCTAAGGGTGCTGATTTCACCTTGAGTTCTTGTACCGATGCAAATTAGGCTAGTTGTGTGGATGACCAGAAGACTACTAGTGGAGGTGATTTCTTTCTTGGTAGGAGATTGGTTTTTTAGTTGAGTAAGAAACAAGAGTCGATTTCTTTATCCACTGCAAAGGAAAAATATATTACTGCAACATCCTATTGTACACAAGTTTTGTGGATGAAGCAAACTCTAAAAGACATTGGAGTAATATGTGATGAGCCCATTCCTGTTTTCTGTGACAACACAAGTGCTATAAACATTTCAAAGAATCTAGTTATTCATTCAAGAACAAAACACATATCTATCAAATATCATTTCTTGAGAGAAAAAGTGTTGGAGAATGAAGTTAGATTGGAGTATGTGACAACAAAGGAACAAATTGCAGATATATTTACTAAAGCTCTAATGAAGAATACTTTTGAGCATCTTAGGAAGAGGTTGGGGGTCATTGGCCCTTTGAACTAGGTGCACGTGAAGGTGCATTAGTCAAGTGAATACATAGATTCTTCATTTATGTGGATTGATGAATGGGTCTACTTCGCAAGGGGAGTATAAAAGGTTTTCATTGTTGCAGTATGAGTTGAGTGGGTGCACTCCTAAGGGGGAGTGATCAAATTTTTTGATCTTTTCCATTGATGACAAAGGGGGAGAGAAATTCATGTGAAAAATAGTTGTAGAGGAAGAGAAGGTGTTCTCTAGGAATATTGTGTAAGATGTTGTCTTTGAAGGTTTTTCACATCATGTGTTGCAATCAATGACAAAGGGGGAGATTGTTGCAAGTATAAGCCAGTTTGGTGGTGTTGTCATTAATATCAATACAGTTCATACTTATGTTGCAGATTGTACATGTATAGTTGAGATGTTGTTGAGATGTTGTGAGTACATGGATCTATCTTTATGATGTTGTAGATGTGTTGAATGGATGAGTTTCCAAGTTCTTTTGAAAAAATTAATAATGAGAGAAGTCAAAGTGATGAATGTGTTTAGAATGTGCTCTGGTATATGCTCCATGTTTCTCTTGTGTTGATCCCATGCTTGTGTAGATCTGACAGTTTGCTAATGGTGATGTAGTAGTGATATCTCTTGAGTTGAAACTTTTGGTTTGATGGTATGCGAAAGTTACGTTTATCGGTGTGTGAACTGTTCTAGTAGAGTTATCCTTCTGTGGACTAGGAGAAAAGTTTTTTCTTTGTAGTCCTCTGATGTTCTATTTTAGATCTTACAGATCTAGCATATGTCTTATAGTGGTGTTCTCTAGGTTTTGGCAAAGAAGGTTGTTGTTTGGTGACCCGAAACTCATGTTTCAGAGTAGTTGTATGAGTTTCCACAGTCTGGATGGATTGATGGAAGAAGTTTGGTGTTCAAATATTGTTGCACTTGTTGCACAGATGTATCTGAAGGAATTTGAGATGTGTGGGTATGTGCAGGATCATCATTGAAGAAATAGGCCCTTAAGTGGCGAAAAATTTAGAAAAATCAGAGTAAGGAAACTTTACGTAAAAATTTGAATAACTTATCTATATTATTTCAAAAATATGTAAGAATAAAATCTATAGAAAATTGAATGTAGTTTCTAAACTACTAGGTTTATTTTAAAAAAAAATCTATTTGGTAAAAATTTCAAATTTCAATACAGTAGTACTTAAATTTCAGGGAAAAAATAAGTAGGTGTTTTTTTGACCACCATAACCACAATAAAATGATAATATTTTTTATAAGATTTTAGATATAAGTAGATGACTCATGTCCTGATGTGATGCATATTTTTTTGTAATTTTTTTTGGTATGTGCATGATAATCATGGAAAAAAAGGCCCTTAATTGGCGATAAAATTGAAAAAAATCAGAGTTAGGCAACTTGACAAAAAAATTTGAATAATTTATCTATGTTATTTCAAAAATACATAAGAATATAATTTGTAGCAAATTGAATGCAGTTTCTAAACTACTAGGTTTATTTAAAAAGAAGAAAATCTATTTGGTGAAAATTTGAAATTTCAATGCAGTAGTACTTAAATTTTAGGGGGAAAATAAGTAGGTGTCTGTCTGACCACCCTAACTACAATAAAATGATAAAAAAAATTATAAGATTTTAGATATAAGTAGAGCACTCATTTCTCGATGTGATGCATATTTTTTTGTAATTTTTTCCAAGTAAATAATTAATTATGATTTTTTTATTACAACTTCTAAAAAATATAAAAAATTGTATGTCTGACCACCTTAACTTGGTCAAAACGTCATGAAAAACCATCAAAGACAACATACCCTAACTTGGTCATTGATTGTAACTTTTATGATGTAATAAAATAAAAGTTGCTAGCCACATACCCTACACATACCCATCATATCACCACTTTTTGGCCCATCATGATCCTGCACATACCCTTTCCAAGTAAATAATTAATTATGAAAAATAAATTTATTACAACTTTTAAAAAATATAAAAACTCATATGTCTGACCACCTTAACTTGGTCAAAACTTCATGAAATTCAAATTTTTTTTAAATCCTATAGTATGCAAAGCATAGAATGTGATGCATGTTTTGGATTCAAAAAATGTGATACCGTTTGAAAGCTATAGATGTTTTTCAATCAACCTATCAATCAGGACTTTAGTCATAATTCAAATAGAAAATGAATAATAATTATTTATTAAATTCAAAGTAAAGCATAATTTATATTGGTAGAAAGCTGATAATCTCCTTTAAAAACCCTTTTCGTTTCATCAATTTTGGGTAAAAAAAAGTTGTGAGCCACATATCCTACACATACCCATTATATCACCATTTTTTGGCCCATCATGATCCTGCACATACCTGTGTTCTTGTGCATAATGAAGTGTGTTGTGTCACCCACGTGTCATCTTCTTGTTGGAAAGCATGTACATCAATGCTCATTTGTGCTTTCATTAGATTTGGTTGACTTGGTGTTTACACTTCATTTGAAGAATTAAATTTAATTAAGGAAGTGTGTTGTTGATTGTGAATATTTGGATGTAGATGCAAAGTGACAAAGTAAGCCACAAATCAAAAGAGTGGAAGTGTGTGAAAGTGGGTTGGGGCAACAATACTTCATTGTGTTAGATTCTTGAAGGCAATGAGCTGCAAGTTTCTGCAATCCTTTAAACAAGGCTGCGGGTGTGTGTTAATTGTTGTGGTGGATATTTTGTTCTCTTTCATGTATCATTAGGAAGTGAGGCTCCCTATTGGATAGTGACTCCTTTTTGTAGGAAGTGAGCCTTTGTATTTGGAGAGTGAGTCCTCTTCTGGGTAGTGAGCCCTTGGCAGTCAGCCTTTGTAATTGGTTTTATAATCTCTTTATATTGTGAGTTAATCCTCATCGTGGTTTTTCCCTCATTGGGTTTTCCACGTAAAAATATGGCGTTCATTGTGTTGATTTAATTTCTATTGTTTGTGTTTCATGCTCATAATTAATAATAGAATAGTGTGGTTTGGGAATTGATAAGTGTTGAAGTTTTAAATTTGGTTTGTGTAACAACTGATTTCCCCCCTTCTTAGTTTTCCTACACTTTTTAACACCCATCTCTTACATTTTTGGTGAACCCGATGTGAACCAACGTTTGTGAGCATTCATTGGTGTTGAGGCTTTTCCATTATACCTTGTGATCATTGTGCCCCTGAGTGTGTTGAATATATATGAGCGTCACAACCCACTCCACAACCTCTAGGTATATTGTCAAGTGAAGTGTATGACACCTTTTGATGGATAGGATGAAGGTCACTACTAGTTTCTTTAGAGGCATTTTTGTTGGATCCTCCATTGGTATTGTTGCACAAGAGTAGTTGTCAAGGGGTGAGAGAGGATTCTCTGACGAGATCAACCACGTCCCCAGTCCTCATTCATCTCCAACACCATGGTTAGTCAATGAGCATGAGGTTGTTCACATTCCTTTAGAATATGTCTTTTCCCTCAACATAGGGTTGGGTGACTTGGAACATCACTTGGAAAGAGACCTGAAGTTGGCTAGGGCCACCTGGGTTATTAGCGAACTAAAATATATGGTAGGAAAAGACTAAACAGGGATATAAATCTTGGCTAGTCTCTCTAGTCTGATTGATGCATGTGCTCCTCCAAACAATCCTAACATTGTACGAGGAGCCACTTTGGAAGACTATGAGAGATAGCTAGGAATGTCGATGCCTCCTACGCCTGTGTACATGGCCGATTTTGTACCCTCGATCAACATCACTATGCCTGTAAGGGATTCAAAACTATCAAAGTGAACAAGATCCCCTTGGGTTTTACCTTCACCCCTCCTATCACCTCTAGTAGTGGAGGTTTTCGCAGGATGAGTGGTGGGGGATTTGGTAGTGGTGGTGGCTTTAACAATGGGGGTGGTGTTGGTGGAAGTGGTCCCGGTGGAGGTCATGGTGGTGGCTTTGGAAGTGGAGCTGGCTCTGGCAGAGGTCCTACTGATGGCGATGGCTTCGACAGTGGTTTCGGTGGAGGCCACACCAGTGGGTCTGGTGGTGGATCTGACAGTGGTTCTAGAGGAGGTTCTTCTGGCCCTATATCTTCTAATGAACCTATTCTAAACACTCTTCTTCAAAATATGGATAAGATGCAAAGCCAATTGGTGAGTCTCTCCCAAGCCTCTGCCCAGCCTATATTCTAACCCTTCTTTCGACATAACCTATTATCGGTCACAATTTTGAACACTCCCTTCCCTCAAGGAATGAAGAATCGTAACTTTGAAAAATATGGCGGCAAAGGGGATCCACAAACACGTGTCAGCCTTTAACGCCTTGTGTACAAATTTCTTCCATCATGACACGTTGATGGCAAAACTATTCCCTCGATATCTCAAGGATATAGCACTTGAGTGGTACTTTTCCTTTCCCGATAATTCCATTTTCTCATTTTAGCAACTTGTAAACCAATTCTTATGACAATTCCAAGCTAACATTGGTCCGAAGATGACCTTTTTGGAACTCATCTGATGCAAACAAGGTGATAATGAAAAAATTACCGATTTCATAGCACGGTATCAAGCGCTCTTCTCACAAATTTCATATCTACTGCCTGATTTTGATGTACAAAAGGTATTCATAGGGAATTTGCAAAGGCCTTTGTAGGAAAAATTTTCCCTTATGAAATACCCTTCTTTCATGCATTTTTGTGTAGCCCTAGGGTATGTGTAGGATCATCATGGAAAAAACAAGACCTTAAGTGGCAAAAAAATAGAAAAATCAAAGTCAGGCAACTTGACGTTAAAATTTGAATAAGTTATCTATATTTTTTCAAAAAAATGTAAGAATAGAATCTATAGAAAATTGAATGTAGTTTATGAACTACTAGGTTTGTTTAAAAAAAAAAATCTATTTCCTGAAAATTTGAAATTTCAATGCAGTAGTACTTAAATTTTAGGGAAAAAATAAGAAGTAGGTATTTGTCTAACCACCCTAACCACAATAAAATGATAATATTTTTTATAAGATTTTAGATATAAGTAGAGGACTCATGTCCTAATGTGATGCATATTTTTGTAATTTTTTCCAAGTACATAATTAATTATGATTATTTTAATACAACTTTTAAAAAATATAAAAAAAATTGTATGTCTAACCACCTTAACTTGGTCAAAACTTCATGAAATTCAATTTTTATTTTTTTTAATCCTATAGTATGTGAATCATAGAATGTGACACATGTTTTGGATTCAAAAATGTGATTGAAAGCTATAGATGTTTTTCAATCCGCCTATCAATTAGGACTTTAGTCATAATTTGAATAGAAAACAAATAATAATTACTTATTAAATTCAAAGTAAAGCATAATTTATATTGGTGGAAAGTTGAGAATCTCCTTTAAAAAACCTTTTCGTTTCATCAATTTTGCATAAAAAAAATTCGTTAGCCACATACCCATCATATTGCCACTTTTTGGCCCATCATGATCTTGCACATACCCGGTACGAGAGTATCAACAAATGGTAGTTTAGTTTGGGGGATCCTCCTTGCGCTCTTGTTCTGAAGGAATTTCCATTGTATCAATCTCTAGGAAAGGAAAGGTTGTTGTGAATGTAGTAGCCACTACAGATGACAACAACCTCAAATCTAACTGAAAGTTCACAAAGTTAGCAGAGTCTTATTCTTCCATCTTGCAAAAGTTAGTGAAGGATAAGATCGTAACCTTGCTAAACCCTAAACTTCTTAAGGAACCTTACCCTAGTTGGTATGATGCAAGTACCTATTTTTAGTACCATCAAATCAATGGACATGATACTGAACACTGTATGTTCCTGTCATGAGATACAGGACCACATCGAGGACGGTACTATTCGTCTCAATGGAAGCGAAAAAAATATAAATAAATTGGTGCCAAAAGTGAATAGTGAATCGCAAATACACACAAACACATTTCCATCGCATTCTACTAACATGATTATCGATCCCACTAACTCTATCACTCAACCCAAGGCCTATGTTAACATGGTCACAGTTACTTATACCGCATAACCTGTGCTTGTATCCCCAGATGTGACATTCACTTCGCAGGACTTGCCCTTGAATAACAAGCCCTCTCCCCTCTAAATTCTTGCTTGCCTCAATGGTAAGATTGTGATAGGAGTCTTAGTAGACCCCGTGAGTTGAGTGAATGTTATTATAGAAGAGACATTGTGGCCTAACTCACTACACAGAAAAGAGTACGAAGAAACAAAATCCACTATTCGGACACACAATGGTCTTTGTCTGAAGCCATATGGCTCGATAAATTTGTCAGTCCTAGTTGGACCTAGCACTATTGACACAATTTTTGATGTCATCCTAGAGTTGGACCTATTCAGGATGAAGCTAGGCATACCCTGGCTAGTTTCCATGAATGGAATCACCTCTATTAGTCATAAATTCCTAAAGTTCTCCCATGAAGGTGTTGTGCATGTAGTGCATGACATTGGATAGCAATCTTTGGTGTCCCATGGGGGATATTCATTAGAACATTTTTTTCCCACCCTGATTGGTCTGCTTCCTCTGAGAACAGACCTACTTTACAAAAACCATGTGAAGTATAGGACCGGGGACAAGGGATAGCCAAAATTGGCTCTTCTTGTAGCACAACAATCAACTACCTCCTCTTCCTGAAATGGGAAGGAGAAGCTTGTCTCCTCTTAAGCTAACTCATCTACTCCCCTTTCTTGGGAGGAGTATTGGATGAACAAGCCTGGCTTTTACTCATTAAGTCCAATGATTCCTCCTTGGTGTAGACCTAAGATCAGGATATCAAACCTCCCTACTAAGCCTCTTGGACCTTGGTACTATTTGTATGGTAGAGGAATAGGTCCCCATGGGGAATCCTCTATGTCTCAGCCTCCGCAGCCTCCTACTGCTCCTGCTCCCAAAGCAATGAATGGGAAGAGGCTTGTTGTCGAGGCACTTGAATTGAAACCCCCCATTGCTTCCCAACCTATTCCTCCTACTCCCATTCAGGAGTTTGTTCCTCTGCCAAAAATGACTGTAATGGACACTCCCATGGCTAAGCCAGAGCCTTCTGTTCATTTGTAGCCTCGAGCCTTTGGTTCAAAAATTCACAAAAACTGCCTTGCACATGAGTGCAAGCATCGATGAAAGTATCTCATGGCTGAGCAGGCCACATTATAGAGGAAGGAAGAGGAGACAACCGCTTCTATATCAGGGCCTCCTACTATGTCCTTCTTTCTCCTCCCCTATGCTTTTGTTCAATCTAGCTTTGTATCACTTCTAGCTTCCACTGTGAGTACGAATGTGCCTAACCCTAAAAAGATGTAGGTGTTCATCCCTCCTTCAGTGGAGCTGCCTCTATTGATGTCCCTTTCAAATGTTCCACCTTTCTCAAAACTCATAGATATGACAAACACTTCAGTGGTATCTACTACGGTTTTCTCTTCCTCCTCTTCCTCTACACCTCTTACCTTGTCTATGGGGAGTTCACATCCCGTGATGGAGTAGAAGGTAGAGAGTGCTCCTTTCAACAACGAAGGACGTAAGAGGAGCCCACCTTCTTCAAAAGGTGGTCCCACATTGACTTGGTATATCCTAGTGACGAAACTAGACCCAACTTCCCCTGCATTTGTACCTCTCCTGAATCACTCAGTGAGCCTAGCGGTGAATCTCGGGTGCAACCTTCTTCATCCATTTAGAAGAAACATGGCACTCTTGTAAAGTTCATGTTTAACTCTTTAGGCAAGGTTCTGACCTTGTCAACGATCTTCATGAAATCGCTAACCTTAGCTCCACAAGAGCTTAGTGGAGAGGACCTTGTGGGGCCCTCTTCCTTAGCCCTTGTTGTGGGAGGGTCACATGCTCCTCCTCTTAACATTCCACCACTGTAGGCTCATCCTCCTTCCCCCTATGATGATCTAGAGTGGGAAGCATACGACCGCTTGGTAGATCAGTGTTAGGGGAATGCCCCTTCTTTATCTTTAGATATGATGTGTGTCTGTGTGTTGTAATGTGTTCTCCCATGATCGTGCTATGTGTGGCTAGATGACCCTTGTCACCCTTGTTGGTGCTTAGATACAGGTGTGGTTTTTGTGTCATAAACCTTCTTCTATATGTTTTATCATTTTTCCATACAACTGTTTGTGACTTGATTTTTGATAAATTGGGGATGATGCAAAGCGTTGGGGGAATTTAGGGTTCCCTTCCATGATGACCCATTTTTTATTTTTACTTTTTCTTCTCATGCATTCTTCACATGGTCTGATATAGTAGGTGGTTGATGACAATTCATTTTATATACTATTACTATACTTATATATATATGAGCAGTTCTGACCCCAAAATATCAGGCTACCCTTGTGCCCTATGTTTGTGATTCTTTCTTTTAGCTTTTTCTTTCTCTTTATCTCTTCTTTTCTTGAATTTTTCATCTCATGCGTGAAAATACCATTTCTATATCACTTCAATTTTCAAAAAATGTAATTTTTTCCATTGAATCTTTTCTTGAGAATCTTCACAAACTTTTTTTTTCAAAGAATCGCGTTCTTGACTTGAAAGCCTAATGAAACGTGTTTCCTTCATTGTGGGTTCATAAATAAATAACTTGAAAACCTTCCCTTCGAGGTGGGAGTAACTTCGACCTTCCCCTCATGTGGGGGCATCTTCTTCCTTTCAAATTCCTTGATGAAGTCAACATATTTCGAAAGGATTCCTTGATGATGAATCAATTCGAGAAAGAAACATCTCTTTCATACTTTTGAATAGTGTGTCCCTTGAGTGGACCCCCTTTCTTTATGCTAGGTTCTTGAGGGACCCCTTTGAAAGTTTTCCAACTTGTTGGCAGTCTACATGACTATCTGCTTACTTGCATTCGTGGCCGCTTTCTGGCATGTTGTATCTTGGTAGACATATCACTTTATGGGTGCACCTATGAAGCTGAGTGCACCTATGAAGCCACTTTCTGACTCTATAAAGTCCCTTTCCTTGGGTTTCCTCCATGTGAGAGATCTTGGGAGATACCTCCCTTCAGGTCTACTAGTTTGTAGGGTGCTTCTTCTAAGCTTCCTCCATGCGAGAGATCTTGGGGGTCACTCCCTTGCAAGTTTGTGGGTCTATAGGGTACTCACTTTGGGTTTCCTCCATGTGAGAGATATTGGGGGATACCTCCCTGTAGGTCTGCAAGTCTGTAGGGTGCTTCTTCCAAGCTTCATCCATGCGAGAGATCTTGGGGGTTGCTCCCCTGCGAGTCTATGGGTCTGTAGGGCACTTTCTTTGGGTTTCCTCCATGTGAGAGATCTTGGGGGATACCTCCTTATGAGTCTGAGTCTATAGGGAACTTTCTCAGCTTCCTCCATGTGAGAGATCTTAGGGGATGCTTCTTTGCAGGTCTGCGGGTTTGTAGGGCACTTTCTCAGCTTTCTCCATGTGAGAGATCTTGGGGAACACCTCCTTACAGGTCTGTGGGTCTGTAAAGTGCTTTACTGGGTATCCTTCAAGTGAGATCTTAAAGGACACCTTCCTTGCAGGTTTGTAGGCCTGTGAGGCACTTACTCCTTGTGGATTCCTTAATGTGAGATATCTTAGGGGACGCCCCCTTGTAGGTCCATGGGCTTGTAAGATGCTTTCATTATACAACTTCATAGTTTTGCAGGGCTATGAAGTCCTTTACTTGTCCTACACTTTCAAGTTTTCTAGATCGTGGTTTGCTTCCTCAACAATTTAGGTATATATTTCTAACCTTACCACCTCTTTGATCTACTTTATTGAATCACTCATTAGTAATCTTTCTCACTAAAGCGGGGGAAAAATGTATATGTGCAAATTTGTACCCCTTACACAAATTCCCCTTTTACACTTCCTCACCTTAGAAAACCAAATCCAAAGGAAAAAATCCACATCATCCTGCTACCTTCATTCCAATTGGCATCTATTTTTTTGCGTTAGCAGAAGAATAATTGTCGAGGATGCCTACGTGGTGTGCAGATGTCCACGTGGCACGCTTACGTCCCTGATAGATTCCTATGTCCGAAGTTGGTAGAGGCATTACACTTCCCATTGGGGGGTAAGTGCACCAAGATGGTTCCCAAAAAGGGGGCTTAAGTGGCCATTTTTTTTGAAATCAGGAAATGCTAACCTTGGACGTGAAATTGAGGATAGTTACACTCAAAATTTTGAGATGGAACAAAAACAAGGATCGAAGTGCTCGAGTCTACTTTCTAAACTACTAATTTATTTTGAAAATGGTTGATATTAAGGGGTTCAAAAGAGGGATGTACAGAAATTGGTGTTGTTTTGTTAGAAAAACATAACATAGCAACTCTTGTACAACCTAAGCACGGTGAACTTTTTTGTAGTATTTTTAAAATCGCTAAGTCAGAAGTTTGCTAATAGCATCTAGTTAGTGCACAATTTTTATGATAATTTTTTAATGAATATTTCATTTTTTACTAATTTTCTAAGTGGGCACTTCCTGAAAAAGAAGAATTTTGGCTGTGCTCCCCCTACAAATTTTAAAAAATAATTGATTTTTTTTTAAAAAAATTGTAGAATGGAGTCTAGTTTCTAAAAATGTAATTTATTTGAAATTTTGATGAACGGTTAATTTATAACAAAAGAAACACTAAACACTACTTTTTGGAAAAAAACAGACATACAAATAAAAGAAATTATGGATGAAAGGCTTAAGATTGTCGAAAAGTGAAAAAAATTACATCATTGGATAGCTAAGAGAGAACCTAACATTATCCATGTTTTTGATTTTGTCAATATTGAACTAGATGCAATCTTGATTGTGAGCACGGGCCCGATTATGTGAAAATTTGTAGAATTTGCAAAAACACGTCTCTGGCCTTGTTGGGAATGCCCTCCAAGCCTTTGGGTTGGTATTCCAAGGAAAAATTTTCACTTTTCTCTTTGTTTTTAACGTGAAATAATGTGTGCACGTTATAACGTGCTCATGTTATAACGCGAGCATTTTTTTTTTAAATTTGAAAAGTGGCCAGAAAATTGGTACCCAACTTCATGCACCCACCCTGGAGTCGGTTTGTAATGCCCTTCTTAAACTAGTCGACCTGAATATTGTTGTTTTTCTCATCCCACCTTCAGAAAAGATCTTCCTTCACACTCTCTTAGCATTCTCTTAGCATCCATCACTCTCAAGCAACACTTTGGCACTCCATAGTAGCAGCAACAACACTCCATCAACTCCATAGAGCAAGTGTGGAACAAACCATTGCAATAGGGGCTTGAGTCCTCTTTTTCTCCCCAATTAGCTAGTGAGCTCTTGGTGGAGGGGGTGAGCATTTTCACTCCTTTCCTTTATGATTTGGTTGAGTAGCACATTACTATTTTGTAGTGTTTACTATGTTCTTTACTTTCTTTCTTCCTTTATCACACTTTTATCCATTGTTGCTATCTTGGCTATTTGTGGAGGTGGAAACACCAAAATGGGGGTCTGATTGAGGCATGCCCCTATACAATTCCCAACAATTTTCCTCTTTCTTGTGTGTAGGTGGATGTTTTTTTGGAGCTAGTTAGTGAATAGGCCCTTATGTGAGATCATTTTCATCACCTTAGCTTTAATATGTTTACTTTGCCACATTCGTTTGTACTTCTCTTACTTTATAGTTTTGTTTTGTTCCCTTAGAAATCTCTAGCTAGGTTGTAAGCTCATTTTTTTGTAGTTCCCACTGTACTCTCGATGCTCTAGTCGTGCGGATGCTAGCACACTTGAGAGATGCCAGGGCATTGCACTGTCGTCCAGGAACCACACTTTTGTCCTCAGGAAAAGAGCTACTTGAGGCACAGTGTTGAACCCGAAAAGCAACTCGCTTAGCCCCATTCCGAGTTTCAGGTTTGTAGTGTGATTGTAGGGCCTAATAGTCCTCATCATTCTCATCCCTAATTTCAAAACACCCCTTTAGAGTGAGGTAAGTTAGGGCAGCCTTCCGCTCTTGGCCCTCCATGACCTAGGGCCTTGAACATGGTTGATTCCCCTCTCTTATAACTTCATATCTAGGGTTTGGTGAGTTGCAACATCATATATTGTTCATTTATGATTCTCCATTCCTATTTCATATTATTTCAAGGTTTGATTACCAAAATAGAATTTGACCAAGACAAACCCCTTTCCACTAACAAAACAACATTTTTCCCTCCCTTTAGTGTGTGATTTGTAGGTTTAGGTTGAAGACACATTGAAGAGCCAATTTAGAAAAATTTGTTAAAGTGTTTAAAGTTTTCACCTTGCACTGGAGATACTTGGAAGACTTCTATAGGTAGCAAATCAGGGTTTCATATCCAAAAATCAATTTGGAAGCACAAAGCAGACCTTGAAGACCAGATTTAGATTTTGAAGTTTCATAAAACCCTAATTGGACTGGTACACCAATTATGGTGTATGAGTCCTAGTTTAGGTCAATTTTCAAGTTTTTGCAGTTTCAAATACCCATTTGCCAGATTCATGTTCTTGTATAGAAACCCAAATCTGGGACTGATTCACCGAGCCTAATGTATGAGTCCCAATCAACATTAAAGTCACTATTTTCGGCATTTCAAAGCTCCATCCAGTCATCTTCAAGTTTCTAGGTGCACACATTCCATCTTGCAGCTTTCTATTTTGTTTAACATGCTTTTCTAGGTCATTTAATGAAATATTGCATCATATTAGGGTTAAGCATTACATCTTGCATTTTATTTTTATTTCCAAGTATAACTTGGTGGTGAACCCCTCATTAGTTCATAATCATCCCCTAGGACAACCCCATTACAAGATCTCTTTCTCCTTTACATGCTTAAGGTTGAGATCTCTAGGGCCATCCTTGAATGAGAGTGTAGAAGATTGTTATTCTATCTCCCAAGCATAGAACCAACAATTTTTTCCCCTTCAATAACCAATCAAGTTGACTAAGGACTTGAACAAGTGGTAGTTGTCAAGGCTCAAGTAGTTATGTGAATGTAACATGCCCATGTTCAAAATTCAAAAAGACTTAACAAATCTAGTTGAATAAATAACTTTAATGAGGACAACACCTTTTTAAAAGAAAAATTTGTATGATAAGTTAAACCTTGGTCAAATAGTAAGTTTGGGATAATACACTTGGTCATATAAGGTTCTCCAATTCAAGTAGGGTGGGTGAATGGATGACTCCACTCATAAGTAGTGATTGAATATATTTCATATACTTTGGCCAAAGTGAGTGCACTAGTCTTTTCTTGCACTTGTCAATTCATAGTATTGGATGCTTAACTAATCAGAGTTATCATTCATAGTGTGAAGGTATCCATAGTTGTTTGATGGTATTGGTTAAGTAGGGAACAACACCAGAGCTCAGATGGCAATACTAGGGGGTTCTTAACTATACTCTTCATTGAAGGGTAGGGCCACTTCTAGTTAGGAAGGTGTGTGAGGGACCGCTGGTCTATGGTTGGATGTAAAGTACCTAGGTGATGCTCTCCCTCTTATAGATTACATACCGAGTCTTGTGAGATAGAAAGTATCCAGATATGGGATCTTTGACCTTGTTTCTTAAATGATAAATGTTATATGTTAATTATTTGCAATCATTCATTATGTTGAAGATGTAAAAGGAAAAACATATTTATTCTTTTTAGTTCGAAAAGAAAAATGAGTTTATTATGAAATGCTTATGTATTCAATTATGTAGTTGCAATTTTAATTGGTGAAAGAATACAAATATATATATATATATATATATATATATATATATATATATATATATATATATATATATATATATATATATATATATATATATCCTATTTTTAAGAAATGGTTTAATTTACTGCATGGTTAAAATCCCTAGTAATTTCCTTGTTGTAAGGTTGAGGTTATTACACAAATCATATGGAAAAACATTAGCTTTATAATTAAAATAGTGTATTTACATTGCATTTAGCTAGATATGTTCTCTAGAATCTGTAGACACGTCAAATTGACATAATGCATTCAACCAGGTCATATTCATCCATTCAGTGAATAAATCAAGTTTATTTACCGATCTCCTAAAGTCATCAGTTTAAATCAAATAAATCAACTTGATCCCATCACCCTCCTTTTAATTAAATAAATCAAGCCTTTTATTTAATTAAATATGAGATCACATTTCATCCTTTTTCTGATTTAAATAATCAAATATTTAAATCATGAAAGTCAAACTCACCTAATCAGCATTAAACTAACACAATCATCATCTATTTAATCTAACCCTGATTAAATACTAATCTCAACCACTTGCATTCTCTAGATATCTCCACTTGCACAAATAAATCAATTTTATTGATTTATTAAAAACTCTCATTTTCCCTCAACATGGCAAGTTGATTTGTCCCTCCAACATAGCATTTATTGCTATTTTTCTTGTCCCCCTCTCAGAATTTATTGCAAAATTTGAATTCAAATTCTCCCTCTCATGGGCACTCTTCCCAAATCTTGCACATCTATTGACCACTCACCACTTAACAAGTGGCCTATTCTCATTGGAGGATCTTTAGTCCCACATTCACCATCTTGGCCAATCTCTCATCAAGAAAATCTATAAAAGAAGGCCTTCATCTCTTATCAAATCATCCACAACTTTTATGCAAGGTTACTCTCTAGATTTGATAACTCATCTTGCTCATCATCTCCATTTGCATTTCATCATTTTGGCTTCGTAGCAAGGGTTGGGAAAGGGTCACTAGCACATGTGACACCAATCCACTATGGAATAGGTAACTTGTTAAGTGTTTTCATGATGCTTTTAGTTTTCTTTTACCCTTTGTTGCATTTTGAAGCATTTGCAAGGTATTTCATAGGGTCATTCTTGAGGAATTTGTGAGTTACTAACCTTGTATGAAGTTTAGTTTTGCAGATTTCAAAATTATGCACCACATTTGGCACTACAATGTTGTAGACCAACTCAAAAGAACGCCAGCACACATCTCCATCATGGAGTTGTTAAAAATCTCATCAGCACATAAAAAGATCCTTGAGGAAGCATTAGCCTCATCTACCATCCCCGCAGACCTCGATGCAGAACAATTCGAAGCTATGGTCAGAAACAATATAACACCTAATCTCCTTACGTTTTCTAACCAAGATTTTCCTGCCCAACCATCTCACAATCACACACTTCACTTGGAGATCATTGTAAACAAGAGAAAAATCAAAAGGGTCTTGGTGGATGGAGGTGCAGGTTTAAACATCTGTTCTTTTAGTCTCATCAAGCAATTAAAGATATCAGCAGATTCCATTGATAAAGGGAAGGGCATCATAATCAGATCATATGATGACCAAGAAAGAGTGTCTCAAGGCACAATTAAGCTCCCTATGCAAGTAGGGCCAACACTCATGGAAACCACATGTCAGGTCTTGGACCTTGAATTACCATACAATATCCTCCTGGGACGCCCATGGATTCATGCGATGAAAGCCATAGCATCAACCTTCCACCAATGTGTGAAATTCACACATAATGGACAAGAGGTTACCGTCCATGGAGATCCTGAGCCGTTTTCATACTGCAAGAACCTTGAAGCCAAATATTACAAATTCCCTCAAGTACCAAAAAATGATGAGGGCCCATCCACATCATACATCGATCCCGCCACTCTCATGTCCACTTCTGCGATAGAGACACCCGCCATTCCCACCATATCCGATATCAAGATCATCATCCAAGAGGATGGTTGTGGAAGTTATAGGCTCCCTAACAATGCTTTTGTGATAGGAGAGTTACCACAATCTCCAAGATCACGAGGACGCCCACAAGAAAATCAAGCTCCCACATCACAAACCAATCCTCAAAATTATCCTGAATTCACAAGATGGGGAGACCTTGGCCATGAGGTAATTAAAGTAGATCCATCAAACATGTTGTATCAAGATGAAAGACCGGTAGCTAATCTACCAATGGATGAAAGAAGCAAAGGCCTACACATGATGCTTGCAATGGGCTATGACCGAAATCAAAGACTGGGACAAAATGACAATGGGCTCTTAATACCAATCATGCATGAGACGCGACCTATAAAAAATCTTGGTCTTGGATGTACCCCTCCGAGAATAACCATACGTGGCCGAAGTCCTCCGGTTAGAGCCGCTAATGTTTCTCCTTAGCTAGTCCTAGTACAAGTGCACTCCCCAATACCCATAGGGACAAACATGCATAACTTTATCACTGAGCCCTATATTAGTAGCAATGACAAAGATCACTTGACCAGTCTACCTAGGTTATTTGAGGATACTACCCTTTGCATTATTAGTACCTTATCTTTTGAATCCGATCATCAAAATCACGAGATCCACTTAGTCTATCCCCAACTGATCGACTATGACCAACGAGGACCACCAGTTCTTGATACATTCAAAAATGATGAAGCGCTCTCAGAATTCATTGGGTTGAGAGATAACATTCTAGATGGAGATCACAAGGCAGGATTCATAATGGAGTTGGACACACACGCCTATTACGGAGAAATGATTGAATCCTTCAGTCGTAAAAGTGAGAAACTAAGAATCATATCCAAGTCTTTGAGTGAAAACCACACCGTGGCACTCTCTGACAAGAAAATAGTAAAAAGAAAGGATGTATCCAATGGTGAAAACCTCTCTGAGGCACCTGAGGATGAAGGATTCAATCTTCCCCTAAGAGCTATTCATCAAGAGAAGTCATCAGTCTTGGCTGAAAAATGCAACCCAGTCAACCTAGGAACAGAGGAGACCCCGCATATCACATTCTATACGGAATCACTATTATCAGAAGAGCAAGAACTCCTAGCAGCATTCCTAAGGGAAAGACAAATAAACTTTGCATGGAGTTATGCTGATATGCTAGGACTTGATCCAAATACTGTGGTCCACCGCCTAGTAGTGTATCCAGATGCAAAACCTGTTAGACAAAAGCTTCGAAAAATGCATCCTCAAATTGATTTGTTAGTCAAAATGGGCTCAAAAAGCTATTAGATGCTGGATTCATCTGACCAATTGATTATCCAGAATGGGTATCGAACTTGGTACCTATTTCAAAACTTGATGGAGCTATTAGAATCTGTACAGATTTTAGAGATTTGAACAAAGCATGTCCCAAGGATGACTTTCCACTTCCCAATATCGATATGATAGTGGACATGACAGCAGGGCATGAGATGCTATCACTAATGGACAGATTTTTAGGATACAACTAGATTATGATAAAGTGATCCCACAATAATGGGTTACAATTTTTGGCCAAACTTGACATTAAAATCAGGATTTTTCACAAGACATTCACTTTCTTACACCTATAGAAACTAAACCATTAAGGTTTTGAAGATGAATCAAACTAGTTATTTGTTAAATATTTTGTGTAGATTCTAATTATATTTAAAAAAAAATAAAAAAAAAATTGTGAATCATTTTATGTAATTTTTAATAACTTATTTTTTCTACTAATCAACATTTTGAAAAAGTGATGTTCACTTCGGCGCACATAAATTTTTTTATAGATAGGATACAATTCTGATTTTTAAAATACAATTTTTTCACACCAATATCTAGGGGATGAATATTTTTTCATAATTTTTTGTTACATATATTTTTTTTAATTAATTTTCCAAGTCAGCGTAATTATAATTTGGACAGAGGTGTACTTCAACACGCATAACTTTTTTTGTATTCATTTGAATTAAATTATTATTTTTTGTTGGAATAAGGACATCAATACCTAGGGCACATGTATTTTTTATAATTTTTTTTCTCTATTTTTCTATTTTTTCGTATGTGTGAAATAAAGAACTTGATGTTCATTGAAAATACTACATTCACAAGAAATAAGAAATAAATATAATAATCAAATTAAACATATTTAAAATTATAATTTTTAGGAAGCTTATAATAAGGGCTATAGGCTTACAAAGCATAAATTTTAAATGAATTCATTTGATCACTCAAAAGGTAAATCAAAAGTGGTTTTTTATCAGCATTTTGATAGGTGTAGACGAGACTCAATTATAGGTATGGTTTAAATCTAACAAGGTTCTATCCAAGGGGGTTTGATCTAAGGGGGTTTGATCAATCTCTCTTTAATTAAAATAATTTAAATGGAACCTTTAAAGTCATAAATCATTGTATTTTCTAAAAATATGTGATTTCAGGCAAAAATCAAGATGTCTCAAAAAGTGTAACCCATTATTGTGGCAGCACCAAAAGAAGACCAACATAAGACAACTTTTACTTGTCCGTGGGGAACCTACTGCTGGAACATGATGCCATTCGGCCTAAAGAATGCAGGAGCAACCTATCAAAGGGCCATGACGCTGATATTTCATGATATGATTCACAAAATAGTCGAAGACTATGTCGACGACATCCTAGCAAAGTCAAGAAAAAGACAAGATCATATAGCAACCCTAAGTGCTATCTTTGACAGATTGGAGGAATACAAGGTTAGACTAAATCCCAAGAAGTGTGTCTTTGGCGTACAATCAGGCAAATTGCTAGGATACATAGTCTCCATGAGAGGTATTGAGGTGGATCCAGAAAAAGTGAAAGCAATTCTTGAGATGGAAGCACCAAAGACATTAAAACAACTGAGAGGACTCCAAGGCCAACTTCAATCCATCAGAAGATTCATAGCACAACTAGCAGACAAGCAGAATCCATATTCGCACCTACTCCACAAGGGGGTAGTATACAAATGGGATGCAAAGTGCGAAGAGGAATTTAACAAAATCAAGGAATACCTACGGACACCGCCAGCGTTAATGCCACCCATCCCAAAGAAGCCATTGATCTTATATGTGTCAGCAGCAGTAGAATCCCTAGGAGCTCTCTTGGCTCAGCATGATGAAAACGGAATGGAGAGGGCTATCTACTATATCAGTAGGAAAATGGTTGGCCACGAGCTAAATTACTCCTTCATTGAGAAAGCTTGCCTTGCAGTAGTATTTGCATCCCAAAAATTCAGACACTACATGTTGGCACACAGATAAAGCTCATTGCAAAAATTGACCCCCTTAAATATCTCTTATCAAAGGCAATGCTCACAGGAAGAATGGAAAAATGGGTAATGATACTGTCAGAGTATGATATCGAGTATGTAGAGAGGAAAGCCATCAAGGGTAAAGTTATTGCAGATCAACTAGCAGAGGCACCTATTTATGCAGAGAATCCTCTTGTATCTGAATTTCCAGACGAATCCATCTTTAACCTTAATGTAGCTGACCATTGGAAATTATACTTCGATGGTTCATATACCCAACATGGATCAGGAGCTGGTGTCTTCTTCATCACCCCACAGGGGAACTGCATACCAAGGTCATACAAACTAGCATTCCCTTGCACTAACAACATTGTAGAATACGAGGCTTTGACTATAGGTCTTAGGATAGCAGTGCCGTGGAATATCATAACTCTCAGGGTGTATGGAGACTCTCAGTTAATCATAAATCAGGTCAATAATGAATATCAAACTAAGGATGACAAGCTCACTCCATACAAGAAATTGGTGGAGACTCTAAAGGAATCCTTCATTGACATAACATTTGAGCAGATTCCAAGAACCAACAACAGAGTCGTTGACGCCATGGCTACAATTGGGTCTCTAGTAGATATCCCTCATAATATGCTGAAATATGAATTTTTGATTGAGCAGCTTCTCGTCCCCACATTTGAGGTACCAGAATTAGAATATGTGTGTGAAATCGTTGGTCCAGGTGATCCTTTGTATCATGACATATATACATATCTTCGCATAGGAGTCACACCCGCTGACCTACCATCGAGCCTAAAATGAACCTTTATCAAAAAGGCATCTAGATTTATCATCCTAGGTGATACCTTATACCGTAGAACCATAGAGGGTACCTTACTACGATGTTTAAATGTTGAGGAGGCATTAACTGCTCTAACTGAAGTTCATAACGACATTTGTGGCTCACACTCGAGTGGAATAACCATTGCCAAGAAACTGCTGAGGTTGGGGTATTACTGGCCCATGATGGAAAGAGAAGCATATGATCATGTTAAAAGATGTTTACAATGTCAGCAGCATGGGGACCTCATCCATGCTCCAGCTCAAGAGCTTCATTCGATCGTTACACCATGGCCTTTTTTGCAGTGGGGACTCGATCTCATTGGGAAAATCTCACCCACCTCATCCAATGGCCATAAATTCATTATCACTACAATTGGGTACTTCACAAAGTGGGTGGAAGCCATACCCATGACATATATCACTGGGAAGCAAATCTCAAAATTCATCCTGAACTATCTCATATGTTGTTACGGTGTTCCACAAGCCATTATCTCAGATAATGGGACACCATTCAAGAACCAAGAGGTTCGCGACTTGTGCGAGAAATTAAAAATCCAGCATCGCTTCTCCACCCCATACTATCCCCAAGGAAATGGCCAAGCAGAAGCCACAAACAAAACCATCCTCAAAATCCTCAAGAAAATAGTCAATGATGCAGGTTGTGACTAGCACTTGCAGCTTAATCCCACCCTCTGGGCTTATTGAACCAGCATCCACACACCCATAGGTGTCACCCCATTCTCCTTGGTCTACAGATCAGAAGCTGTACTCCCCATTGAGATCGAGCTCCCATCCCATAGAATATCATTGCAAAATATCATCACTGATGAGGAATATCGGGTTTCAAGACTAAACGAGTTGGAGTTACTGGATGAGAGAAGGATCGATGCTTTGAATCACTTACAAGTCTATAAAAATAGACTCAAATGAAGCTACAACAAGAGGATCAGAAGCAGGACTTTCCAAGTCAGAGAATTGGTCTTAAAAGAAAATTAGAAGAATGTCCCAAATCCTAGCAGTAAAGGCAAGTTTGAACCCAATTGGTTAGGGTCTTTCATCATCACAGCAAGCTATAAATCAGGGGCATATCAACTATCAACACCCGAAGGGGAACCTCTGCAAGAGCCCATGAATAGCTCCCATCTCAAAAAGTTTTATGCCTAATTCTTTCAAGGTATAGAACCAAAAAATCAAAAAAATCAAAAAAGTCCTAAAAAATGGTTACTTTGGCGAAAACCTGGCAAACAGGCGTCTTGGTAACAACAAAAAAAATTAAAAAAGCAAAAATCCAAAAAAATCATAAAAGGATAAAAAATAGTAAAGGAAAAAATTGTCCTCTAGTGAAAACCACTTCGTTGCACTTTGGGCAAGTACCTTCGGAAAACTGCAAACAGTGCCTTGTATAAATAAGCACTTTCCATCCACAGGACCTTTATAGCTTGTCTATCATTATCCCTCCATTTCGCTTCCATCATCCATCCATCCATATCTCCATTCATCACTCATCCATCAGATCCGCACCATAGCTTGGTCCTGTGTTCGTATCATGATCCTCCTAGTACTACTCGGCCCATTCTCAAGGTCGTTTGTCCCGCCTTTATCGGAGTAGTCTATTGCATCACACTGGGGGCACGTTCTCATCGGATCAGATTCATGTATGGTCTTAAAGTTCTCAAAAAATCAGAAAATCCAAAAATCCAAAAACATCAAAAAATAAAAAAAATCCAAAAATAGGTCAAAAAATTATTCAAAAAACCAAAAACAAGGTCGTCCTGTCGAACTACGTCATCTCTAAGCTTGAACGTAGGCAAGGTTGATCTTTGATCATCCCCTGAGACATTTAGGTCAGTCCTATAGGAGTTTGTCATAATAAACTGACATCTCATCATGTATATCATCATCTGTAAACTGGTCAAGTCATCAGTCGAACTACGTGGTCTTTGTGTGTATAACATAGGCAAGGCTAATCTGTTGATCAGCCCCCAAGGCCCCTAGGATAGGTCTTTAGGTTAGTATATTGGTCAAAATCTAAGAAAATCCCAAAAACGTTGGAAAACATAAAATCCAAACAATTGTAAAACCTTTAAAAATACCAAAAATAGCCTCAAAACATTGCAAAACATCAAAAACATCCAAATATTTGAAAAAATACATCCGCCTCATCTCTCTTGCACCCGCAATAAACACCATTCATAATAAAATGATCGTCATCCTCAACCTTTGGTGAAATAGTTAGAAACAAGTTTAGCAGGTTAAAAGTAAAACTCGAAAGCGTCAAGTCTCAAGTCTCAAGTCTCAGTCAGTACGTAAAAAAGTTGGTCAAGTCTTTGTGTTGATATTCCATCATCCAAACAGTCCCATATCAATCATCTGATAACATCATGTCCTAGGATGAATCCTTCCTACAAGGGGCATTATTTATCAAAAAGAACACTTTGGATAAACGAAATGACGTGCCGCCATCCACTAACATGTCCTAGGATGTATCCTTCCTACAATGGGCATTATCTTTTGGTAATAAGTTTTGGTTCTTATCCTTAAAAACACATTTCCTTTTGGTTAGCGGTATTGAAGAACATCAACTTGTTTGCATACTTGGTCTTTTTCTTTTGACTTATCTTATTGCGCTCAGTCCAAGGACCTCTCGATGATATCCGAACGAAGGATTTAGAGAGATAGGAATGGGGCAACGATCATTATTCTTTTGTCTGTTGTGCGTGTTGGACGTTCTTGTAAAATAACTTGGCAAATACTTGCTTTGTTAGATATGTATGGAGGATGTTTTGGATAGCTTGTTGACTATTACATTGATTGGTTATACCTTTCCATGTTTTGGTCTGAGATGTTTGAAACTTCTAAAGTGCGTCCTAGCAAGGTTTTTGTATGTCAGGTGTGAACAGGAATACTCCTATCTATTTGTCGAGTCAAAGTCCATCACACTAAGTACAACGCCATCCTGGTCCTTCATACCTTGATGCATCGTACTTAGGTGTGTTATCAAATATAAAGTAAGTGACCCTTTGAAAATCCCAATCCTTGATAAAGCAAAATCATCCATCTATCATCATCATTTCTTATCATCATCATTTCTCATCATCATCTCTCATAATGTTGGCTTGTTGGATCCTCTCTACTTCATCTCATTTCCATACTAACACCAATCTATCATCACTATCCATCATGCATCCATTGTGCATTCATATCATCATCATGGGTTAGATCCTATAGTCTAAGCATCTCATAAATCATCCATCGTGATAATCACAAAGACATCAGCATCAATAATCTCTATCCATCTCTATATCATAGCATCATTTAAGCCATTTAGGATAATATAGATTTGTTATTCTAAGCATCTTAAAATCATCTCTATCATGCATTTGTCAGCCCCTATAACCACCTATTTTGAATCCTTTCGCACGTGAGATCAATCTCAAATCAAATCTTTTCTACCATCTCTCGAGGGCAATGTACCAAGGTATTCTCTTTTCCACGAGGCATCCAAAAATTAGAATTTTTTTATTTTGATCACGTAAGTAAGTTTATTTTTGAACCAAATACAACAAGTACATTGCTTCAAAGAGGCAAAATGAGCACACAAATCATAATGTATTCAACTAGGTCATATTCATCCATTCACGAATAAATCAAGTTTATTTGGCCAGATCTCCTAAAGTCAATTAAATCAAATAAATCAACTTGATCCCATCACCCTCCTTTTAATTAAATAAATCAAGCCTTTTATTTAATTAAATATGAGATCACATTTCATCCTTTTTCTGATTTAAATAATCAAATATTTAAATCATGAAAGTCAAACTCACCTAATCAGCATTAAACTAACATAATCATCATCTATTTAATCTAACCCTGATTAAATACTAATCTCACCCACTTGCATTCTCTAGATATCTCCACTTGCACAAATAAATCAATTTTATTGATTTATTAAAAACTCTCATTTTCCCTCAACATGGCAAGTTGATTTGTCCCTCCAATTTAGCATTTATTGTTGTTTTTCTTGTCCCCATCTCAGAATTTATTGCAAAATTTGAATTCAAATTCTCCCTCTCATGGGCACTCTTCCCAAATCTTGCACATCCATTGACCACTCACCACTTGACAAGTGTCCTATTCTCATTGGAGGATGTTTAGTCCCACATTCACCATCTTGGCCAATCTCTCATCAAGAAAATCTATAAAAGAAGGCCTTCATCTCTTATCAAATCATCCACAACTTTTATACAAGGTTACTCTCTAGATTTGAGAACTCATCTTGCTCATCATCTCCATTTTCATTTCATCATTTCTATTTCAAGAAGGGTTGGGAAGGGTCACTGAAGCATTACGTGACACCAATCCACTGCGGAATAGGCAACTTGTTAAGGTTTTCAAGGATGCTTTTAGCTCTTTTTACCCCTTTGCTGCATTTTGAAGCATTTCCAAGGTATTTTCAGGGTCAGTCTGAGGAATTTAGAGTTACTAACCTTGTATGAAGTTTAGTTTTCAGTAGATTTCAAAGATGCACTACTGTATCTTGAGAAAAAAATTGAAAATCATCTATCCATTAAATATTCTTCTTTCAATTATTTTTTCAAGTTTCTTAGAGACAAACCATCATAAACATGTGACCAAAATTGTCATCTCTATACATGCTCAACGCTAATTATGAGGATGAAAAGAACATTAATATAAAATAATTGAGACCATAAATCTATCTACAAAATAAAATATTCTTCTACATCATCCCCACCATTGAAATTATAAAAAGGAAAAGAATTTTTGAACCTAAGCTAAGAAAAATTTCTCCATCATGTAGAGAATATTTTTTCAAAATAATATTAGATAAGTTATTCTCATCCAACTGAAAGAAATATACCATTGTATGTATTTATCCTCCAAATATATACGTTTATCTATTTCCTTTTCACATTTTTATTCACATATCATTAAGATAAAATTTAGCACTTGACCCCTCCAAGTGGGATTGTATGGTGTTGACCTACCACAAGGGTACATTGTGTAATGAGTATATTACATATTTCTATTATTTTATAAGTGAGGTTCCTAATAGTTTCACATGATAGGTGTAATATTCCCAATTAAATAATCTAAAAATTCTCTTCTAACTATAGCAATGAATAGAAAATAAAGAAAAGAATTTATTTTTAAATAATCTTAAAAAAAAAAGTATTAAAATACCCACAATATTGAGCAAATTCTTCATAAATTTAACCAGTCTTAGGATAAAAACTCTAAGAACTCTTAATTAATAAAATATTATTTTATTACAATTTAAAAAATGTTGTTACTATAGAAAAATATCTAGCATGTACATCAACAAAAAAATAGAAATTATTTTAAAATAAACAAACACTCGAAACTTCCAAACTCACACACTACTAACTTTGATTGACTCCAAACTACAAAATAAAAATTCCTCAACACTCAAGCTATTCCACATCAATAGTATGATCTAATAATAAAACCAACATTATCATGAAAAACATTGAAAATGACACACCAAAAAATAGAAACAACCCACACAATCTTCACCAACAATTAAGCACATTGACTTCATCTACAACCTGAACTTTTCCAAACAAAACCCCACTTGAAAGATGAACTCTCTACCTCATGAGAAGTATGATGAGGCATGGAATAAAAGTCAAAATCACTACACACAACAAAATAAGTAGATATTAAAATACCCAAAATATTGAGAAAATTCTTCATTAAATAATGCACCTGAATTTAACAATACTTAGCACAAAACCCCACATGAAAGATGAAATCTTTAGCTCATGGGAAGTATGATGAGGCATGAAATAACATTTAAAAAGTACTCCACACAACAACATCAACACCTAAATCAAACTAAAAATCAATTGCAAACCCACATGTCTATACACAAACATACCATATTGAAATGAGTTGATCTGTAATAACCTCTGTAGCTATGTTCCAGTTCATATATGACAAATCCCTTCATAATCAAATGATTTTCATTCTTTGACTTCTACAACTCATGGGTTTTTATTCACAAGTCATAATCCTCTATGGGGTTTTGTCCATAAAAGGATATTGTAGAACATAAATTTCATACAATAAAAAGTTGTGAAATTTAAATAGCAAAAAGATCTTCAAATGTTACTTTGTCTACAAATAAATAGAGAGTCAAATCGAAAATCTCTTCTCTTGAAAAAACAAATAAAATAATATTATTCTCATCATTTTCTCTTCAAAAAAGCTCACCATTTTGTTCGTTGCAATATTCTTGATCAAAATTGTCAAAGAATTTGCTAATAATTGATTGCCACCTAAATCTAGAGGCTACATTTCCCACCATAAGAAATCTCACACCCTTTCTTGAGAAATTACTGAAAAATAATATTATTAAATTAATTATTTGACCTTTTTATCAAGACAAGCAATAATAAATGATTCAGGTCCAAATTATCAATTTTAAATACGATTATTTTTCAATTTCCATACCATAACCTAATTAAATTATTTTAAATGGGATAATTTCTTTATATAATAAATTAAATAAAAAAGGGACATGACAAGTCTACCCTTCCCAAAATTTCATGTCCTCAAGTAATGTAAATTCAAATTATAGTTATATTAATGAGATTATTAGATAAGATGGCATTGAAATATAAAACCTTCTAGAGATTTTCCATAGTTGAAACACTTGCCCTTTCATGATGGAAAGATAAGATGACATTGAAATATAAAACCTTCTAGAGATTTTCCATTGTTGAAACACTTGCCCTTTCATGATGAAAACATTCAAAATTTGTGAATAAATATATTTCAAATCTAAATATGTTCATGTTATGATTAAATATATCACACCTAATATAATTTACTTTAAATAAATTTTAAATTAAATAAAATAAAAATTTAAATATAATGTGATTTTTAATTCTAATTAGCTTTACAATAAATTCTATAAACAATACATATAATAAATTATATAAATATTATTTATATAATTAAAAATAAAAAATGTACATTTTTCATCCAATTAAAAAAATTACTTATAAAAAATTGTCTAACAATCATTTTTTTATTATAATAATTTTCTTTATCAACGTGACTTAAATCTGTGGGCCCAATTACTAGTCAATGCAATTCTCTCAATCTGTACAGCCTGAGTTGGCCTAAGTACAGCCTGAGTTGGCCTAATGGTGGAGAACTTGTACTCTTGAAAGAGAGGTCACAAGTTCAAATCCTGCAGGGGGTAAGGTATGTACACCTCATAGGGGGTAAGGTATGTACACCTCATATTGTGGAGCACAAGTTAGGTGCCTCCCTCAGATTGGGAGTATGAGGAGTCCCATATATACTATAAGCTGTCTGTAGACCCAAAAACAGATTGCCCGGTATTCGTGGACTATAAAAGAATATTTATTTATATTTATTTTTTATTTTTAATCAAAGAATAAAGATTCTGTGACCACGTTTATAGCAGCGTGTACGTCTCTCGTCCGGCACAAAAGACTTGTATTACCCAAGAAATACGCACGTTTCGAAAAGACGAGTTGCATTTAGAATGTGTTGCCTTCTAGAAATCTGTCTAGACTTTTATGGTTAAATTAATTTTTATCACTATTTTGATTGGAAATTTGGAAAAGTGTAATTTAACTTGTATAGCTAATGTAAATATATTTATCTAAGACATTAAAAGCTATTAATTTACAATTATTTTATTTATTCAAGTTATTTTTTAATTGCAAAAATGTTTTTTCTATAAATTGTTTATACTATTATTATTTTAGACTGCAGAACAATGACGAAAGGGAGACTAGAATAAAGTAGAATAATTAATAAATATCCACATTTTATTATATTAATTTTAATAAATAATTAATTTGTCCCTAAATTTAGTATATTTATAATTTGAAAATTTTATAATTTTTTTTAAAGATTAATTTTTCTTAACATCTATTAAAATTAGTTGGCATAGGGGGAGTTGGCTTGGATCGTGGGTTTGCTCCCCATTGATGCAAGAGGACTAGTCTCACCCCTGCTCACCCCATATACCCTAGATAGGGGTTGTTGGGTTGTCGGGTTGTTGGGCGTGGTCGCGGGGATACCCCTTTAACAAAAAAAACATCTATTAAAATTTAGAAATATATATTTCTATTTTTCTAGTTCAATTAAGTACGTCTTTTAATTAATGTTTTCAATCACACTTAGTGTACCTTGTGTCTAATTACTATATTTTGAATAATTATTTAGATTTATATATTTAGTGTACCTTGTGTCCATCAATTTTCTAATTATTTGATTACCTTGAAGTTTTCTTCAAATGATTTTTCTGCATGAGGGAACGGGTGAGTAGTCAGTCACGGTCACATGGGAACCGGTCAATGTGTCACATGTGACGTTACTGTCATATGTCATTTTAATCCAAACCCTAGTCCCACTTGAAACGTGACTGGATAAAATATGTGTATATTTTCTCTGGAGCCTTCACTGTATGAAATAGAAAGCAGAGCATTTGGATGGAGTAGATTAAGATCCTAAATTTAAGTGCATGTACCCGGCAAGTCAGTATAAGTACATGTGGCCGACCCTTTCGCTTCAATTCCCTTTGCCCAGATCATTTGGGGCGGGTTTTTGGAGGGGAGAATAATTTCTCATCATATTCTATTCTATTTTATTTCTGTGTCTATATATATTCAATTTTATTTTTATTCTTTTAATTGAAGGAATGAACTTTAAGATTTGGGAATATATATATAAATTGATAAACTTTAATTATTAAATAATTTTTAAAAAAATTCTTTTAATAATTTAATTCTGAAATAATAAATAATATTTGTACATTTATTTTAAAATTCTAATTTAATTTCAAATTTTTATTTATGTTTAATTTTTTATATTTTTTATATTTTTTTATTTGATTAATTATTTAATTATTTAAAATTTATATCTTTATTCAATTATCTATTTATAAAATGAGTGCAAATTATTTTTATAATACTTATCTTATTTTTAAGTATGTTATACTAATTTTTTATCTCATAAAAGAATTTCAAATAAAAAAATACTATATATTTATTTTTTATTGTATTATTTACTTCAAATTTTATATAATTAGTACTTGTATCTAAAATAGGTTCAAGGATTATGCCATAGAAAATTATATGTATGTTTGTCCATGACTGTGTATGGATGCAATGTGCTGCAAGTTTTAGTTACATGTGGTTGGATGAAATAATTAATAACAATAATAAGAATTGAAAAATGGAATGAAATAAACTTAGACAAATCTAATTTTTTTCCTAAAAAAAATTAGATATTATCTATTTTGAAAAAAACATAAACTAATTAAATGAAAAGGAAAATTTATCATCAAATGAACAAAAAAATACTTCAAATAAAAATATAATGTTCCCATTTATTTGAAAAATCAATATTTATCTATCTTTTATATGATAAATAAGATTTTAGAAACTTTCACCTATCATATATTTACTAACAACTCAACAATAATTTGCAAACATCAGACTGAAATCTTACACTACATATCTACTAATTACTGGCTCAAAGCGGACAAATTTCTAAATTCATTCACGTGGTATTGACTGCACTATTTCGGCTATGTCATTCATTGGGTAGCCTATTTGTTCTCTATTTAAATTCGAAAATAAACCAAAAACAGAGGATCACCTACGCACTACTTCAATGACGATTAAGTATTTGGTCTTAGCGATTACTGTGAGTATTACAGCGCACAATTGCTGTGCTGTAACTATGGGTGGTGGAGATACGCTTCTACTGGGGGCTTCGCTCACTGTAAATCAGACCCTAATGTCAAAGAATGGCACGTTTGCGTTAGGATTTTTCAGTCCGAGAGGAACGAATAATTGGTATATTGGCATTTGGTATGCACCAGTCTCTCAAAAAGCCATAGTTTGGGTGGCTAACAGAGACAATCCTGTCAGGTACAACCCCGGCGTTCTGAAATTCTCGAGAGACGGTCATCTCAGATTGTTTGATAGAAAAGGCCAGTCAGTTTGGTCGACTGATATTGGCCAGAAAGGATCACGGGCAGTGATAACGGACTCTGGTAATTTCATTATGCTGGACACTCACAACAAGTCTGCGATTGTTTGGGAGAGTTTCGCACATCCTACAGATACATGGTTGCCTGGCATGAAGATGTGGAAAGGCATGAAGCTAACTTCGTGGAAGAGTTCTTCGGATCCTGCAATTGGGCTCTTCTCTTTCGGAATGGACATGTCTCCAGGAGAGACGCAGACGATGATGTTCTATAACAAAACCGTTCCATATAGATCTAGCGGGGAATCCACTGCGAATTATTTTACTAAGGTTCCCGAATTGGAAGGCCAGAAGACAGTTGAAGTGTCCTGTGTGAGGCTTTCTCCTTCAAGGGTATACATTGATTTTGGCATAAACTCGATAGATCATACTCTCACGGGGCGGTTAGTGTTAAATACTAACGGCGAATTACAGCTTTACTTCTGGACGGATGATGGTACATGGAGTCTGAGGTGGTCGACATACAGAGGTCAATGCAGTGACTATGAAATCTGCGGGGCGTATGGACTGTGTAATGCGAATGATGTGTGCAGTTGTGTCAAGGGCTTCACGCCCAAACACGACTCTCAGGGTTGGTGGTCAACCGGGTGTGCGCGGAGAAGTCCCCTGAAATGCTCTGTCACGGAGAGCACAACTGACGGCTTCTTCGAAGCCCAGAACCAATACTTGCCAGAAAAGGAAGCTGTCGTATACAACAACAAGCAAACACAGCAAGGCTGTCGGACTGCTTGTCTCAACAATTGCTCCTGCACAGCCTTTGTTTTCGCTGTTTCTGATCCACCCGTCTGTAGATTGTGGTTTGGGGATTTATTCGGAATGCGTGTTTCGTCGGAGGGAGAATCCGTCTTCATTAGGCTTGCAGCTTCTGAGTTGCAGCACTCGACATCAGAGCGAAGGATCAAAGCCCCTGCATTCACTATTTTAGTTTCTCTCGCCGCAGCTTTTTCTGCTGTTTCAGCTCTCCTGATAGCCGCATTTATTCTATGGAAACATCGAAGACTGTGGAAGAAAGACATGGAAGAGGAGGTGCCAATCTCGCTCAAAAAGTTCACTTACAAAGAGCTGCGAATTGCAACAGAGGATTTCAAGCATAAGCTGGGTAGCGGAGCATTCGGCTCTGTGTTCAAAGGAACTCTGCCAGACAACACGCCTATTGCAGTTAAGAGATTAGAGGGTTCCACTCAAGCAGAAAAACAATTTCGTGCAGAAATAATCACCACTGGCAGAATACAGCATGTGAATTTGGTCAGGATGTTGGGATTCTGTGTAGAACGTTCACGACGGTTACTGGTGTATGCCTACATGCCCAACGGCTCCCTAAACTCCTTCCTCTTTTCTAAGTCGGAAGACGCAGAGAAGGTGTTGGGCTGGAAGACCCGGTTTGAGATCGCATTGGGCACTGCACGAGGATTAGTTTATCTGCATGAGGAATGCAGGGATCGCATCATTCACTGCGATAGTAAACCTGAAAACATTCTCTTGGACGGCGACTTCAGCCCAAAGGTGGCAGATTTTGGGCTAGCGAAGGTGGTAGGTAGAGATTTCAGCCGCGTGCTGACGACCATCAGAGGAACACCAGGGTACCTAGCTCCCGAGTGGATCTCCGGCCTTCCAATTACTGCCAAGGCAGACGTATACAGTTTTGGTATGATGTTGCTGGAAATTATATCCGGTCGTAGAAATCTGGACTTGAAGGTTGAGGAGAGCAGGTTGTACTTTCCTACCTGGGCTTCATCTCAAATTCAGAGGGGAAACATAACAGGCGTTGTGGATGCAAGGATAGTAAGTGAGGCGGACATAAAAGAGGTGAAAAGAGCCGCTGCGGTGGCCGAGCTGTGCATTCAAGTTGATGAGAATGAGAGACCGAGCATGAGTGACGTGGTGAAGATATTGCAAGGCACGATGGAGGCTCCTGAGCTACAAATCCCGAGGTCTCTACAGGTGGTAGTAGAGGTAGGCGACGACGACAGCAGCAGCTGCGGTCAACATGCTTCCATATCAACTGGTTCCATACCCGGGAAATACTAGCCGGTTTTAGGTCCTAGTGCTTTAGTGAGGTGTCATATTCTCATATAATTGTTATTGATTATAAAACAAAGCACCTTTATTTATGATTTCTAAGTTCGGGTTATTATTGAGCCCTCAATCATCTTGTGCATACGGCTTTAGTCTAAGGTCCTAGTTTGTTCACGAGGGTTAGGTAATTGGTAATTGGTTATATCTAGTTTTTCGCATAGTGTGAAGTTATTTTAGTTTACAATTTTGAGTGTATTAATAATGGGGTTTTGTATTATAAATTTCTATTATTTTCTTAACAAGAAATTTGATGGTCTATATTGATTGTTTCACACCAAATCATTATGTATAAACATATGATATATGGAATTTAGGCTTAAGGTATTTTGGATTACATATTATTGGTGAATTAAGCTTCACATACACCTTCAGTCTATAATGACTTAGTAGATTTATATGCATAAACGAGATGATATTTAAATTTTTATATACCATGGAGTTGAGGTTTGAATCATTTAATACTCGTGAAATATATAGATTAGATCCAAGAGTCTACTAAAATCTAACTTATTTTCTCTCACACATCCATACGATATTAACACATTTAAAACCTTAACCTAAGATAATAATTAAAATTGAGTAACTAGAGAATCCACATCTATCTACAATAGATTTCAAGTCTATTATCAATTGGAATTCATTGACACTCTCATGTCTATATAATTAAATTACAAATCAAGAACTAAGAGTTTATTCAACTATAGTTTACTCATATTCTCACTTGCTCATAAAATAATATTTTTAAATCTACACGTATGCTTATAAATAAAATATAATTCACTAACAATATTATGTCGACACTTGGATCTTGTGAAGTATGTAAGTTCATAAGTGTCATTCTTGATTGAATTCACGTGTCATCTTCTTAATTAAGCCAAGAATTGTTAAAACATTAATTCCTTTCACCATGTAAGTCATGTTGATCTATTGGATCTCAATACTCTCTTCCAAGTTATTTTATTCAAAGTTTCTAGCCAACTCAAAAATATACACATCTTTGTAAGTTTGAAATATTTGATCAACTAAAATTTGTTCACTCCTTTGCACCCATGCTTAGAAATATTGATCTTTATAGACCCAAGACAATATAGACTATACTTCATCCCATCAAGTGTTATAAGTCTAGTTGATGAAACATATTAAAATTTATAGAATATTATATCCTAGATTTTAAAACTCAAGTAAGCTATAACTCACTAATGCACTCACATATACTTTAAAGTCAACCAAGTTCATTCTAGAGTTGGAAAGTCTTAAAAAAAATGTTCACGAGAGGTTTCAAATATGAAACACAAACTTATTATGAAATATACTTGCAATTGCACCTTAGTGTGCAATGGGTACATTGAAGAAGTGTGGATGGTTAATTAGGGAAAAATTAATCTATTTTTTGCATACATTTGTGCATATGAGGTCAACTGGTAGGCCATTTAGCAAATGATGTTGTTTGTGCAACAAACGTCTCAATGGAGAAGTGATAGCTTCAAATCAACAAAGATCCAAACATGAATTCTTTGAATGAAGAAGATAATCATGTTTCATTACCACTAGACTTATGTTATGTTTGCAATAGAGAGAGAGAGAGAGAATAGAAAATTATATAGAGAGGGATAGAGTGAGGAGAGAGGGAGAGATAGTAAGTGATATATAGAGATAGGTAAAGAGGGGGATATATATAGGGGTAGAGAGATGGAGATAAATTGAGAGAGAAAAATAGATATAAAGGTCTAGGAAGAGGGGGAGAGAGAGAGAGAGAGAGATGGATGGATAGAGAGGGCAATGTGTTTATAGATAACATGGAAGAGAGGAAGATAATGACAGAGAGGAAAAGGGAGAAAATTATATAGAGAGATAGGGTGTGGTATAGAGAGAGATAAAACTAGAGAGAGATGTGGAGATAGAGAGGGAGAGAAAGAGGGGAAGAGACAAAGAGATATAGAGGGAGAGGGAGAGAGATATATATAGATGGTGAGATAGAGTGATAAAGAGATAGAGATATAAAGAAATATAGAGAGGAGGAGAGGGAGAGAGAGAAAAGATATAGACAAACATAGAGAAGTAGAGATAGAAAAATAGAGATGGAGAGAGGGAGATAAAAATAGGGGGAGATATAAATGGTTAGATAGATATATGGGAAGAGAAAGGGAGAGAGATAGATAGGGGGATAGGGAGGGAGTGAGAGAGAAAGAGATGGGAGAGATAGATAGAGGGAGGGAGAGAAAGGGAGAGAGATAGGTAGAGAAGAAGAGAGAGAGGGATAAGGGGTAGTGAGGGAGAGATAGCTCAATATATAGAGAGGGAGAGTGTAATGTACAAATTCTAAATTCATCATAAAACCCAAATGATCAACAATATCTATCATATTAATAAGAAATAAGTACATCAATATAGGAAAAATAACTCCATATAATCCATGACATCATATGACATATCATTCATACATGAACATAATTACTTGAAGTAACATGATACAATAGTTGGCTTGGGCATTCCATTGCTAACATATCATTTAATATTACTATAAGAGTGCAAGTATTGTACATATACACTAGAGTCATTAATAGTCCAATCTTTAACAAACATCCATAATTCAATAGTTGTACAATTTGAAAGTACATATACAAATAATAATTTAATAATTATGTGGAGATATAAATAATGTAGCCTCTGATTTCCATTGGCCCTCATGATCATCTACAAGTCAAAAGATGAGAACATGACCCATGCACTTTTTTTTCCCTACCATGAAGCTTATGCTTCCCTAGAGTTATTCCTAGCATAAAGAACCACCAACACTATAAGAGATGCTTATTAAAAGGTTTGACAAACAAGATGGAATCTGGTGCATGCCTAATCTATCTACATGCATTTCTATTATACAAGAACATGCTATGATCAATATTATGATATGTCAGAGAGCAAATATGTAATAAATTCATCTATTTCAATGATACAAGTTGCTTGGCCAAGCATATATTCATATATAAACTAGTAGAATTTGACAAATAAATGACTAGGTGACTAAAAATTTTAGTCACAACAACTTAAAATGACTAAAATATACTCATTTGTTTCAACATAGCTATAAATGAGTAAATAAATGACTAATTTGGTTGTTGACTAAAAAAATATTTACTCATAGAAATAAAAATGATAAATAGTTAGTTGTCAAATACAAGTAGAATTAAAAAAAAATTCTACCAATTATTGGTGCTATATATTGTCGTGATTATTCAATTTCATTGTAGATTCATTCATCACGTTCATTGCAGATTCATTCATCTTGCTTGACCTCGCTTCATTTGTCAACCTAGCATGATGTGTTTTTATTAGTTATAGCAGCCACTTGCATGGGCGATAAGGATTTAGAGAGAACCTGGAGACTTCTAAGAAGGTGGGCAAGGGAAAGGAATTCAAAGTTTGCTGCAAAAAAATTGAATTTGTCGAGGCCCTCTACAACAAAATCGGATTTGGGGATGCTCTCTGCAATGAATTCAGAGGTAATTTGAAACCCTCATTACATTAAACACAATTTTGAAATTCACATTAGAATCTATTGATCTCTTAATAATGTTCTACTACTCTTAATAATGTTCTTTTACATTCTTGCCACTATTCTACTTCAATTTGTGCCCAAGCTAAATATAATAAAATTTGGGTGTTAGTGCCAAATTAGAATTTCCTCAAACAATTTTGATACATTTTCACTGCAAGTGAAAATTGACCTTGTGCAAAGTAAACATGTGCTAGATTTACCCACACATTAGGCATATGAACAAAGATGTTTCCTATTACGGCTTCATGTACCTATGTAAAAATTTCCTTTGCAATATCAAATTGACCCCTTTCAACTAGCACAATGGTTGCCCCATTTGTAGCATAAACATTTCATGGCCTCTATGCAAACACTTTACAATACAGTTCTCTAGCCTTCTCAAGATGTGCCTCCAACTTTGGATCCCTCCTCTCATTGCAAAAAAATGCAAAATAATTCTAATTTCCAAGTGAAATGTCAACATAAGAATTCTTTGCATCTGATTCACTTTGTGCAACTTTAATTGTTTCTTTGCTTTAAGCCAATCATCTATTTCCAGTTCCATTTTTCCAAGCGTAGATAAAGAATTTGGTGAGTTTTTATCCACATTAAGTGCATCTCCAATCAATTCCAGGCTTAGTTGGATCTAATTTCAAGCCTGAGCCATGACTACAAGACGTAGATATGCATCCACATAATTAGGAAACTTGAACAATATTAGCCTATATAAAAGATTTTCCTTTTCATTATCATGTAGTTGTTCAAACAACCTAGCAAGATTAAATAGTGTTCTGACTTTATCCCATGGTGACTAAAGTGAAACACCACCTTCTTCTAGTCGATGCAAGAATTTCATATCCTTAAAGAGCATAGGAAAAACTGTAGAATTAGCACTTGGGGTTTTATTTATGAATTCAACCCAAATGCCATTTCCTAATGCCTCCATAATTTTTTTTTGAGCCAACTCTAGTTCATTATGCTCAAAATGAAGAAATCCAATGTTGTTTAACAATTGAATGGGCACTTCTTCTCTGCTCTTCATTAGAAGATACTTTGGCATCTTGAGAGAATCTAAGGTGGCACTGGGTTCTGAGGATATTAATAACTCACCCATCTTGATAAATGCATGGGAATTGGGTGGATCTATGCGAGTTTCCTTAAAATTTCCAATGCCTTCTTTGCTAGCCCTTGTTAAGCATATATATGGCCTACAACTTTTAAGCTCTCATAGTTCTCAGGGTGGACCTCTAAAACCTTTTCATAATTTGAGAGAGAGCTCTTAAGATCTCCCAGCTTCAATTGAACCTATCCACAAAATCCTCTGACCTTTGGATTTCCTTGACTAATGTCATGTAGTAGCGACCAGTGGTGTCATAATCACCTTTACTATGATAAGATCGTGCAAGATTATAATATGAATGATATTTCATGAGAGGGTGGTCAGTTGAAACAAGAGTTGTCTCTGTCAATTAAACATTCCACAAGAAAATGATGCCCTATAGTGAAGAAAAAATGGTTTGCTAAATGATCAAACATCATTGTAGAGTATGGGTATAATTAAAAGGTTCTACGCATCTTTTCCATTCCTTCATGAACACTACCTTTTTCACTAACTGTGAGAATCCTGCAAGTAAAAAATGCACAAAAATGACCATAGAGATTTATGTAGAGTAGAACATAATTTCCTCAAGCCTCCATAAAAGTTTGTTGAGCCAAATCTATTTCATCATGGTCAAAATGAAGAACCCCAATGTTGTTTAACAATTGAATGGACCTACTTCTTCTCTACTCTTCTTCAGAAGGACTTTGGCATCTTAATAGAATCTAAGGCTGCATTGGGGTCTCAAGATATTAATAACTCACCCATCTTGATAAATGCATGGGAATCATGTGGATCTATGCGAGTTTCCTTTCTTAAAATTTCTAAAGCCTTCTCTGCTTGCCCTTGTTGAGCATATATATGGCCTACAACTTTTAATCTCTCATAGTTCTCAGGGTGGAACTCCAAAACCTTTTCAAAATTTGAGAGAGAACTCTTAAGATCTCCTAGCTTCAATTGGACCTATCCACAAAATCCCATGGTCTCTTGCTTTCCTTGACTAATGTCATGTAGTAGTGGCTAGTGGTGTCATAATCACCTTTACTACAACAAGATTGTGCAATGTTATAATATGAATGAGATTTCATGAGAAGGTGGTCAGTTGAAACAAGAGTTGTCTCAGTCAACTGTTCCACAAGAAAATGTTGCCTTGCAGTGAAGAAAAAAATTGTTTGCTAATGATTCAATGCCATTGTAGAGTACAGGTAAAATTGAAAGGTTCTACATATATTTTCCATTCCTTCATGAAAACTAGCTTTATCACTAACTGTGAGAATCCTACAAGTAAAAAATGCACCAAATTGACCACAAAGATTAATGTATAGGAAGAAGGGTAAGTGCACCAAGATGGTTCCCAAAAAGGGGGCTTAAGTGGCCAATTTTTTTCTAAAATCAAGAAATACTAACCTTGGACGTGAATTTGAGGATAGTTACACTCAAAATTTTGAGATGGAACAAAAACAAGGATCAAAGTGCTTTGAGTCTACTTTCTAAACTACTAATTTATTTTGAAAGTGGTTGAGATTAAGAGGTTCAAAAGAGGGATGCACAAAAATTGGTGTTGTTTCTGTTAGAAAAACATAACATAGCAACTCTTGTACGACCCTAGCACGATGAACTTTTTTGTAGTATTTTTAAAATTGCTACAATCAAAAGTTAGCTCACAGTATGTAGTTGATGCATGATTTTTTTGATAATTTTTTAAGAATATTTGATTTTTTACTAATGTTCTAAGTGGACACTTCCTGAAAAGCAGAATTTTGGCCATACTCCCCCTACAAATTTTGGAAAGTAATTGATTTTTTTTTCCAAATTTTTAGAATGGAGTCTAGTTTCTAAAAATATAATTTATTTGAAAATTTGATGAATAGTTAATTTATAATGTTCAAAAAAACCACCAAACACTACTTTTTGGCAAAAAAGAGACATACAAACAAAAGAAATTATGGATGAAAGGCTTAACATTGTCAGAAAGTGAAAAAAATTACATTGTTGGATAACTAAGAGAGAACCTAACATTACCCATGTGTTCAACTTTTTCGATATTGAACTGCATGCAATCCTAATGGTGAGCACAAACTTGATTATGTGAAAAATTGCAGAATTTGTAAAAACACATCTTTGGTCATTGGGAATCCCTCCAAGCCTTTAGGTTGGTATGCCAAGGAAAATACCAATCCTAAGGCTTGGGGATTCCCAAAGAAAGATATAACACTCTCGCGTTATAACACTCTCGCGTTACATCTCTTTTTTTACATGGTTTTTTGCTTCTACAGGAAACATGTCAACCAAGACATAATGTGAGCACATTATAACATTCTCGCATTATGTGACCTTCCATTATATTAAATTCCACTCTATTGAATATATGTTGATATATTTGTATGTTTGCATGTACATTTATGCTTGTATGTCATGTATGTATGTATGTATGTATGTATGCATGCATGCTTGTATGTGTGTTTATATGCCTATATGTATCAATACAATGCATGTAAGATTGTATCTACACATGTATTTATGTATGTTGTATGGATGTAGGATTGTATGCACATATGTATTATGCTTGTATGTATGCATGTATGTATGTATTTATGTATGTATTTAGAGGGAGGGATAATTTTGAGAGAGAGAGAGGGGGGGGGAGAGAGAGATAGTGAGAGAGAGTTATGTAGGTAGGGTGTGAAAGGGAGATACTTGAGAGTGTGAGGGGGGTGAGAGGGAGAGACTTGAGAGAGGGAGAGGGTTTTTGAGGGAGTGACCTGAGAGAGGGAGAGAAAGAGGGGGGTGGAGTGAGAGAGACTTATCTAGGTAGGGTGGGAGGGATAGATAAAGAGAGGGGGAGAGAGAGAGAGTTACCTAGGTAGGTTTCCAGAGGGAGAGAGAGAGTCTAGAGAGAGGGAGAGGGGGTGGAAGAGTAAAAACATAAAGTTGTGTCACACTTTCAACCAACTTATCAACACAACTGAATTTAAGTATTTCTAGCTAGAAAAATTATTTTTGGTCAAACATGTGATCAAGTAAGATTAATTATAGATAAGTTTGATACTTCCACAACTTTTTCAACTAAAATTGTTAGCTAAAAATATATGGAGCACCACTTTGAGTCCAATTTACCAAAAAAATAAAATTATTTGAAAAACTTGAAGTTTCAGTAACTCTTGCTAATGTAAATAACATTTAAAAAAAAAAATATAAAACCTGCCCTTTTGTAGATCCATAAGTGTAGTTTTCAAAAATATAGTTATTTTAATAGTTTAATTATTTTTTATATTTTATATTTTATTTTTACTGAAAGTAGGTTATCAACACAAAATATTAGGTCGATTGCTATGCCAAGGAAAAATACTAAAACTTATTAAAAAAATGATGCACAAGATAAAAGAATATATTTCAAGATGGTATAATTTTTTTCGATTTTAGATAGATATTCAATATGAAAGTTGATGTCTGATGAAAGAAACTATTTTCAGATTCACACACATTTTAATATTTATTTAAAAATATATATTTATCAAAATTGGAAAAAAAATATCCATGCACTGAAATTTCAAGTTATAAATACACGCAAAAAACTTAAGAAAAAAAAATTACTATAAAAAGTTTGACGTTCCATGCAACTTCATTTTTCAACGTTTTATCAATAACTAAATTATAGTGTTAATTTATTAAAAACTAGTTTAAAATAATTTTTTAATTTTTTATAAAAAATACAAACATAACATACACTAAAAAATACATATTTTACTAGTTTACATCATTTCAAAATTCAAAACATATGTGCCACATTTTAGTGATTCAAGTTCAAAAGTTGGATTAGCATTGGCCATTTCCTTTATAGTGTGACACAACTTCATGCTTTTACCCGAAAGTGAGAGTTTAAGAGAGAGGGAGTGGGAGAGAAGGAGTTGGAGTGAGAGAGACTTAGCTAGGTAGGATGGGAGGGATAGAGGGAGGGAGAGAGATATAGAGGGGGGTGGGAGAGAGAGAATTGAGAGAGAGGGAGAGAGAGCGGGAGTGTGAGTGAGAGACCTAAGAAAGCGAGAGGGTGTGGGAGGGAGTGACTTGAGAGTAGAGAATGAGGGATGTGGAGTTAAAGGGACTTATCTAGGTAGGGTGGGAGGTATAGATAGAGAGAGGAGAGAGAGAGAGAGAGTTACTTAGGTAGGTTGCTAGAGGGAGAGACCTAGGAGAGAGAGGGAGAGGGGGTGGAAGTGAGAGCTTAATAGAAAGGGAGTGGGAGAGAATGGGTTGGAGTGAGAGGGGCTTAGCTAGGTAGGGTGGGAGGGATAGAGGGAGGGAGAGAGAGAGGGGGGGTGTTGGGAGAGAGAGATAGGAGTAAGTGAGAGAGTGAGAGGATTTAAGTGTTAAGGGTATAAGGTAGATGGTTAATGGTAGAGGGGAGAGAGATAGGAGTGAGTGAGTGAGAGAGAGAGAATTGAGGGTTTAGTGTATTGGGTTGAGGGTAGAGGGTAGAGTGTTTAAGGATTTAGGGTGTAAGGGCTTTTGGTTGATGGTTTAGGCTGAATGTTTAAGGGTTTAAATGTTGATGGTTTAGGGTTGAGGGACTAGGGAGGAGGGAGGGATGGATGGATAGAGAGGAGGAATATTTCGAGATAGAGAGAAGGAGAGAAGAGGAAAAGGGACAAAGATATATGAGGGTTGGAGGATCCAACAGGGTAGAGGGTTGAGAAATTAATAGGGTAGGGTTTACCACCCCAAATGGCTTCATAGGTTGAGGTAGAGGAGTCAAGGGTTTAGGTCCAAGGGGCCTAGAGTTGAAGGTTTAGGGTCACACAGATAAGGGGTTAAGGTAGAGAGGAGACTGAGTGATAGAGAGAGAGAGAGCGAGGAGGGAGAGGGAGGGAGTGGGGAGAGAGAGAGGGGGGCAGAGAGAGAGAGAGAGTAGAGAGAGGGAGAGGGTGTGGGAGGGAGTGACCTAAGAGAGGGAGAGAGGGATAGAAGAGGAGGGAGGGACATAGATATATGAGGGTTGAGGATCCAATGTATAGGGTAGAGGGCTAATAATTGAGGGTATAAGGTTGATGACATATAGGGTTAATGGTTTAGGGAATTGAGTTGAGGGTAGAGGGAATTGGGTTGATGGTAGAGGGTAGAAGGTTTAAGGGTTTATGGGTTTAGGGTTTAGGGTTTAGGGTTGAGGGTATATGGTTGAAGGATTAGGGTTGAGGGTCCAATGTATAGGGTAGAGCATATAAGAGTTGAGGGTTTAGGGTTTAAGGGATGAGGGTTGAGAATTGAGGGTTGAGGGTTTAATGCATAGGGTAGAGGGTAGAGGGTACAAAGTTGAAGGATTAGGGTTGAGGGTCCAACATATAGGGTAGAGAGTTTTGGGGTTCAGGGTTTAGGGTTTAAGGGTTTAGTCTTGAAGGTATAGGGTTGAGGGTTGAGGATTTAAGGGTTAAGGGATAAAGGGTTGAGGGTTGATGGATTAGGGTAGAGAGTTTACTTGGGTTTAAGGATTTAAGGGTTGAGGGTAGAGGGTATTGAGTAGAGGGTAAAGGGTAGAGGGTTTAGGATTTAAGGGTTGAGGGTTAAGGGTTTAGGGTTTAGGGTTGAGTGTTTAAAGGTTTAAGGGTTGAGAGTATAGGGCAAGGGATTAGGGTAGAGAGGAGGGATGGATGGAGGGAGAGATGGAGGGAGGAGTGAGATAGAAAAAGGGAGAGAAGAAAGGGAGGGACAAAGATAGATGAGGGTTGAGGATTCAATTCATAGGGTAGAGGGTTGAGAAATGAGGGTATAGGGTTGATTACCTATAGGGTTGATGGTTTAGGGTTGAGGGTAGAGAATAGAGGGGAGATAGATAGGATTGAGAGAGAGAGAGAGAGAGAGAGAGAGAGAGAGAGAGAGAGAGAGAGAGAGAGAGAGGATATAAGGGTTAAGGGTAAAGGGTATAGGGAGAGAGATAAAAGGAGTGAGAGAGAGAGTTGAGGGTGGGAGAGAGAATTGAGAGAGGGAGGGAGAGAGAAAGAGAAGGGGTGAGAGAGAGAATTGAGAGAGGGGGGGAGAGAGAGAGATAGTGTGAAAGAGAGAGTTATGTAGGTAGGGTGCCAAAGGGAGAGACTTGAGAGTGTGAGGGGGGTTAGAGGGAGAGAGGGGGTGGGAGAGAGAGAATTGAGAGAGAGGGAGAGAGAGGGGGGGAGAGAGAGATAGACAGTGAGAAAGAGAGAGTCATGTAGGTAAGGTGTCAAAGGGAGAGACACGAGAGTGTGAGGTGGGTGAGAGGGAGAGAGGGGGGTTGGGAGAGAGAGAATTGAGAGAGAGGGAGAGAGAAAGAGGGGGGAGAGAGAGAGACCATGAGAAATAGAGTTATTTAGGTAGGATGCCAAAGGGAGAGACTTCAAAGTGTGAGGGGGTGAGAGGGAGAGATTGGAGAGATAGGTAGTGATACAGAGTGGGAGAGAGAGGGAGTGTGAGTGAGAGACTTGAGGGAGGGAGAGGGTGTGGGAAGGAGTGACCTAAGAAAAAGAGGTAGAGAAGGAGGGGGTAGATGGTTTAAGGGTTTAGGGTGTAACAATTTAGGGTTGATGGTTTAGGGTTTAGGGTAATGGTTTGAGGGTACGTGGTTGAAGGTTTAGGGTTGAGGGGTTGAGGGTAGATGGATTAAGGGTTGAGGGTTGAGAATTGAGGTTTGAGGGTTTAATCTGTAGGGTAGATCCATGCGGAATCACTCTGAGCTATGTTCAACTAGATCAATCCCTTAAGGGTCCAAAGTGCAAAATGACTGCAAAATTTAGCATGTTGTTACTCGAATACCATAACACTTAGAAAATTATTATCTAATCCTATGGGATCAAATTTTGTTCCTCTACAATAACCTCTCTTGGTTTTTGCTATCTCAGAGGCATTTTTTTGTGGTGGCAAATTTTCACTTGGAGAAAAAGTTGTCAAATGTAATTAGTTGAAAGTTGCAAAGTGGTGCAACTTTCATTCTACAACTTGTGTGACCAAAAAAATTGTTCCAACATGTATGAATAGGTATTTTTATGATAAGAATGGTTCTCTTTTACACCCAAACATGTGGAATCACTTCAAGCTATGTTCAACCAGATCGATCCCTTAAGGGTCTAAAGTGCAAAATGACTGTAACTTTAGCATATTGTTACTTAGATACTATTACGCTTAGAAAATTATCATCTAATCCTATGGGATTTCATTGGGCCCATCTACAATAATCTCTCTCAGGTTTTGCTATCTTAGAGGCATTTTCCTGTGGTGGCAAATTTTCACTTGGGGAAAAAGTTGTCAAATGTAAGTAGTTGAAAGTTGCAAAGTGGTGCAAATTTTGTTTTACAACTCATGTTACCAAATGGACTATTTCAATGCATCTGAATAGGTATATTTATGCTAGGAATGATCCTCTTTCACACCCAAACACATAGAATCACTCTAAGCTACATTGAACTAGATCAATCTCTTAAAGGTCTAAAATGCAAAGTGGCTGCAAACTTCAGTATGATGTTACTTGGATACCGTGATGCTTAGACACTTATTTTATAATCTTATGGGATCATGTTGGGCCCCTCTACAATAAACTCTCAGTTTTTGCTATCTTAGGGGAATTTTCCTGTGGTGGCGAATTTTCACTTGGGGAAAAAGTTGTCAAACGCAAGTAGTTGAAAGTTGCAAAGTGGTGCAACTTTCATTCTACAACTCGTGTGACCAAAAAAACTATTCCAATGCATCCAAATAGGTTTTTTTACACTAGGAATGGTCTTCTTTTGTATAAAAATATGCAGAATCACTTTGAGCTCCGTTCAACTAGATCAATCCCTTAAGGGTCCAAAGTGCAAAATGACTACAAACTTCAACATGTTGTGACTCAGATACTATGACGATTAGAAACTTCTCGTCTAATCCTATGGAATCACATTGGGACCCTCTATAATATCCTCTCTTTTTTTTGCTATCTTAGAGGAATTTTCCCATGGTAGTGAATTTTCACTTGGGGAAAAAGTTGTCAAATGCAAGTGGTTGAAAGTTGCAAAGTGGGGCAACTTTCGTTTTGCAACTTGTGTGACCAAATAGACTATTCCAATGCATCTGAATGGTTATGTTTACATTATACATGGTCCTCTTTTGCACCCAAACATGAGGAATCACTCTAGGCTACGTTGAATTGAATCGATCCCTTAAGGATCCAAAGTGAAAAAGGGAAGCAATCTTTGAAGGGCTATTACTTAGAAACTGTGATGCTTACAAACTCTTTGTTTGAGCCTGTGGGATCACATTGGGACCCTCTATAATAACCTCTCTTAGTTTTTGTTATCTTAGAGTCATTTTTCTATGGTGTCCAATTTTCACTTGATGGAAAAAGTGTCAAATGCAAGCAGTGTAAAGTTGCAAAGTGGTGCAAATTTTATTTTGCAATTTGTGTGACTAAAAAAATTACTCCAATGCATCTTGATAGTATGTTTATGCTAGGAATGGTCCTCTTTCACACCCAAACACACAGAATTGCTCCGATCTATGTTCAACCAGCTTGATCCCTTATGATGGCATGCAAAACAATAAAAAAGAGAAACATACACACAATGGTTGACAAATTCAAGTTTTCCACACAAAAAGAATATGATCATTGGAAACCTGAAGTTAGTGGTTGTTGAAGAGTTTGAAGGAGAATATGATCCATCAAATATTTCTTTCTCTTTGTTGATTTCTGTGCATTTTCTTCATTTTTAGCCTGTGTATGGGTTCATACAACACGAGTTTTCTCTAAGATGATCTGAATCTATTGTAGAATGGTTTTAGCTTTGATTAGAATCCATTCTTGTGGAATTATATTAAGTTCCAAGAAACTTAGAAATAGATTTTTGAAATAGGTCTGAACTTGCTCATACAAGGGTTTGAGTGTAATATGTGTAAATAGGCCATTCCAACTATTCTTCAGGTTGTGTCTTGGTGGAATGGGGTTGATGTAAGTAGGATAGGGAGTAGGAATAAGAAAATAGTATTGGTAAAGGGATTGAAAGAGATTACTAACACTGCTTTGTTGAAAATTCAGAATTTAGGCCTTAAAAGCAAGGCTAGAAGAGGTGAAGAATAAATTGCTTGAGAATAAGTTAGAATAGGTTGGAAATAGAGTGAGGTTGTGGAGTTTGATGTGTTAAAAAGGAATGCAAGCATAGGGGAGGTCAAAATTATGTTATGGCATGATGCCTGAGTTTGGAAAAGAGGGGTTTTCAATAAAAAGGAGAGGTTTGAGGGAGTAAAAGTGGGTAAAGTTAGGGTGTTGGAAACACAAGGGAAGAAAAATGAGAGGGGAGGTGAATCATTTTTCATATAAATTATGATTATTAAACTTATTCTTAGATCTAATAAATAAACATGAAAGCATAAACCATTACCACATTAGAAGCACACATAACACCAATTTTTTTTACATGGAAACCTTGTTAGGGGAAAAAACATGGTGGAGGTTAATCTACAAGATTATACTCTGTTAAAAGTATAAAGGAATTATAAATGGGGAATGTACATGAATTTAGGTACACTACCTAGAGCTCACTGCTCAAATACAAAACACTTACTGCCCAAAGGAAGACACACTATCTTACAGAAACATTCATATTACTTCTAGAAGATTTTGAACTAAGAAAATAACATCTCCTAATGCTTGATTATAGTTTCGGTTAAGCTCATAAACATCTGCTCACTCTTCTTCACACTTACATATGCCTTCAAAATATTAGAACATTATTTGTACACAAGACTCGCACATTTCACACACCACTCACACACCACTACAACTCATGCCTTCAAATGGTATAAAAAATAACTCATATATATCCACAACTAAGGATAAAATCATATGCATGTCGGCTTCAACAAAATATTAAATGAGTACAAACTATTAGCCCAATCCATAAACAATTTTCAATGTGCACCAACCAATGTTAACTAAAACATAGTGAAGACCCAAAACAATGTCCTTGAACATGAACCACCTTCAAAAATTATGCCCTGAAGATCCAAAGCATGCTACAATCACCCTGTTAGCCATGATCATGAAAAATATAAAATCAAAGAAGAAAATCACCAATCACGAGCAATGATCAATGCGAAAACACAACACAGGTAGATCATGATCTAGAAACATGATCCATGAGCATCATGAATCACTACAGAAGCATCCACAACAATCCAAATTACTAGAATCACATTATCTTCTTTCAGGAACACCAACTAAAGCAACAAAACAACTGTTAGAACACAAATACTCATAACTCGATCAAATGTTCATGTGAATCTCTGAAACTTTATACTCAACAACAAACCCTTTAATCCACAACCTCTTATCATCACTATACTGAGCTATCCAACAACATGATGGCTATACTAAACTTCACTACATCACTGACAACCTGCAACTTATTTTATTACAATTTTCTCAATATCCTCGACATATATAGCCTTAAAGACATTAATGCCAATAGTGTTGACATCAATGGAAACCACATATTAGCAATATACAACATAGCGGGTAGCATAATTTGGTGGTCAATTAAGTTTGTGTAGGAAAAATGAAGAGTGTTTGAAGAGGGTTTGAGGTTGTATGAGGTTTAGGTTCAGGTTTGGGGGTTCAATTTTCTAGTTTGTCCAAATTTTTTTAGAGAGGGGTTCGATTCATTTTGGGCTTGTTAGTACAAAAAATATGTAAAAACAATATACATACATACATACACACACACACACATATGTGCAACCTAGAAGCATGAATTAGGATTAGAATATCACATAACATCATATAAACAACAAAACCACTTTAGACTTGAATTTCATTTAAAACATACATGATAAATATTCATCGTTAAAACTTGAATTGTGGTAGCTTGATATACATAGTCTATTGATGCTAGGGTTCAATTTGTATGATTTTGAAAAAAGAAGCCAACTGAGTAGAGTTATTAGTATTCATCATAAATCATAAGAATTTGATTAGTACACTAGCCATTTTGATGTCTTCTTGTAGTTTCAAACATTATTTTCTATCATTTTTACATTGGTCTTGAGAGTGGTAGCGTAATATAGCTGCACAATACAAAATCTAGTTTACCTGTGCATTGTAATAGTGGCATAGGAAAATTTTTCCTTAAAAGAACCAAAGGGTGATTACACAATTGAAGTGTATAAACACATATCTTTTTGTAATATCAAGGATACTTTTTGAAATCTTTTTATGAATCATTTCATGGAATACCAATTGAAAATGTGTTTTTTTCTTTTACATAAAGTTGTTTAGCATCAATCAATTAATATTCAAAACAAACCATGAAGGAAAATAATGATCAATTCTAGGGCTAACCAATTAATAAGTATATGTACACGTGAATAAGTCAAGCATGTACATGTGAATAAGAGAGGCACAAGTACTCAAAAATACATAAGCCTTGAAATATACACTTGAATACATAGTATACAAAAATAAATACAAAGTATATGTATGAATAAAAGGTATACACATGAAAACATGTAAGTCACAAAGTATACATGTAAGTTGTAAAGTATACACTTGAATAAACATAACTCATATCTATTGAACCATGAATTTATAATACAAATATAGACACCATCGATAAAAAAAGATTTGTATTAACCAAGTAGCCACGTATGCATACATCAATATATGTCGATATAAGTATAAAATATAGGTACAAAATATTTATATAGGTTTACGAGAATGCCATATAGGCATACAATGTCAAATATATCCAATGCAAAATATGTACAAAACTACCATGTAGGCATACAACAAAGGGCTCTGGAATCAAAAGCCATTGCTCTCCCTGCTCTAGAAATAAATTCTTTCCCTTTGCTTGTTGATCAGATGACGATAGGTCTGTCACTCATTTGTGTTGTGCTCGAGGAGTGCTCCTCCTACTCCTCCTAGTGTTTAGTTCTTGGTGAAGTTTTAACTATTACAATAAGAAGTAAATACATTAATATATAGAAATTATATTATAAAAAATTATTTATTTAACAAAATAATCACTTACCGCCATCTCATGATCACTCTCCATGAAGAAAATATTCACACGCCCATGTTGAGGTGTGCTCAAGCCTTGTATAAACCATCCAAATAGAAATTAAACTACAAATCAATAATGGTTTGATTTTTCACTAACAAACATCTATAACAATGAATGTAAATTGAAATTTAGTAATTTGCCTCATACCTCCCCTATCAGAGCCATTAAGGATTCTATAGTAGATGAAACGTCGATCTCCATTGCCCTCATCACATTCAAAGGTGTTTCGAATTGCAACATTTGAAAATAAAACAACAAATTATTCAATCACAAAAACTACAATAGTGATCCACATCATGAGTTATAATGTATGAGATAATGAACAAAATTTTGAGTACTTATTAAACTATATATTTCTGACTATCATGCTTACTATTTTCCCTATCCATATCTTGTTCGAAAGAATGTGTTTTTAGGCTTTTACCCATAGCAACAAGCCATTGAACCATTTGATAAAATGCTTTCGTAGACATGTACGATAACTGTGGTGGCATAGAGAAGGTAGTGAATTGTTTGAGAAAATGCCTCAAAGAAATGGGGTCTTGTGGTGATGGACTGCCATTACAAACAAATGCACATCATGGCATTCCATCAACATAAGACCACATTTCTTTTAGGAATTTTTTTAGACAATTCATTGCCTTCTCTATGGTAGTATTTCTTACTATTGTGCTTTGATAGAAATTTTTCCAAGAATCCATAGTTTGTTGGAAAGCACCTATTTTAGGCTTTTAGCCATAGTAGTAAGGAAGTGAGTAGTTTGATAAAATGCTTTGGTACACATGTATGAAAAATGTGGTATCATAGAAAAGGTGGCGAGCTATTTGAAGAAATGCCTCAAAGAAATGTGGTCTCATGGTGATGGAATCGAATTCCATCACCATGAGACCACATTTCTTTGAGACATTTTTTCAACCTACTAACTACCTTGTCTAAGCTATTGCTTACTATTATGCTTTGATATCAAAATTTTCCAAGCATCCATAGTTTGTTGGAAAGCACCTTTTTTAAGATTTTAGCCATAATAGTGAGGAAATGAACTGTTTGATAAAATAATTTGGTAGACATGTATGGAAAATTTGGTAGCATAGAAAAGATGGTGAGCTATTTCAAAAAGTGGTGCAAGTGCACTTTTACAAGACCATGCCTCCATGAGGCAAATTTAGGATTTTGAGGTTGTATAGGTATTTTCATGATGTAGTAAGGCTTAAATATCCATTTTTTAGTTTGTAACATGGTCTTTGATAGTCATTTTAGGCATAAATTGTAAAGTTGCAAAATCTTAACAAAAGTTGTCAATCAATGTTGTAAAAATGCAAAAAGGTGCCAAGTGGAGAAATATGAAGAGTCAAGGTAGTTGTAGAGGCAATATTAGGTGCTTAGGAAGTTGAAATTATTTGGAAAGTTTTTAAAAGATGTGATTCATCATTGTTAGTTATTGTTGAAGCATTTTGAAGGAGAAAAATAATAAAATATCACTATTATACTACTATTTTCAGTGTTTTCCTCCATCATCTACTAGTGTATGGTTTCATGCAGGTGGTAGTGCATCTATAATGTGTGTGAATTGAAGTATTTAGGTGTTTTCATCAATTTAAAACTAATTTGAGTGTTTGATATTGAGTTTCAAGCTTTTGGTGGCTTGATTTCTCTAGGCGGTCAGAAAATAGGGGCTACAGGTTTGATTTCCCAAATGAACTAAAAAGTCCATTCCACCTTTCTATAGCAACTGTATCTTCATGTAATGGACCAGTATGAATTAGGAGTATGTTTAGAAGGTAAGGAATTGGTTTGGAGAAGTTTTTGTGCGAGTTCTCCTTACTACCCTCGTGAAAAACTAGTTTTGGGCCTTTTTAAACAAGGATAGAGTGAAAAGAGGAAAAGGGTTTAGAAGTGGATAGAATCCCATAAAAAATATGAGAGAAGGTGAATTTGAGGGTTTTTAGAATATATGAAAGGTTGTAAGTGGTCAGGAAAGTGAATAAGTGAGTAACCCTAGGTGAAAGAGGGTGAAAACTAGTGAAAAAGAGTGATTTTGTGAAGGAAGTGTATGTAAATCTTTGGGGAAAAAATATTTGAGGATGGAATGAGCATGTACAAGCATAAATAAGGCTGATTGAAGTGATTATAAGATTTTGAGAGGTTAGGGAATAAGAGTTTCAATAAGCCCTAATTGATTGCAAGGAAAGTGAGGGTTTTATGAAAATGGGTCTAAATGAGCGAGAGGGGACCTGAAAGTTGAATAATCTAAGGTTCTCTTGGCTATATTTTGACCATTTGGAGGTTTCAAGTGTTGGTTGTGTGTTTGGATAGGTATCTCTTTGAAAAAGAGGCCTAATTACAGCTTAATTCAACGTTAAAAGCTAGATTTGGGATAGTTGCTCCAAAAGAGTTGTAAGTGAGTTTCAAATATGTGAAAGTAGGCCATAATGGGTGCCTAGTTTGGAGCATAGACAAGGAAGTGAACTATTTGAAAATATTCCTCAATAAAATGTGGTCTCATGGAATGCCATGACAAGCAAATGTAATTGGAAGCTACTTCTAGACTTATTACTTATGGTATGTGAAGTAATTGCATCACTACTTATGTTGACTTTCTAAACAACTATATTGTAGTTGAAATTTTATCATCTATCAAAATCTAGTTATTAGTTATGGAATGTGAAGTAATGATTTGAGTTTGAATGATGTGCAATGTAACGTAATCAATGATATGAATATAAACTACATAAATCTATTAAGTAAAATTCATTAGTTAAACTCTTTATTCTATTACCTACATGAAGGTTTCACTAAATCCACTGGTACCAGGAGGTGTTCCCTCGAAACCTCCAATATTAGCCTATTCAACATCCAAAATCACATATTAAAATACCATTCGTAAAATAATGCTATTAACATGTAATAAATTTATAATTTCTTACTAGTAACATACCCCATTGATAGGTGTACTATAGAAATAAGTAGGTGTAGGGATGGTGTATCTAGTTTCAACACTGTAACCTTGCAAGTTTATTAAAATCATAAAACTTAATTCTTTAATCTTGCATTTCAAGATAAAAATTTAATAAGTTAAATTCAATGAACATGCTAACTTTTACCTGAGTATCAATGCCATACGCATCATGCAAAATGTCAGCTGCCCTCTCCATCTCCATAGTTGTAGATAGATCCTATTCAACAACCTCCTGAGTGTCGATGGGGTCATATGAACAAGTCACCCCGTAAGATTGACACACATGGGATCAAATCCCACCTGTCGAAGACTCCCTTAGATGGCATTGTACAAAAGGGATAGCATGTTGGATGAAACTCTATGTCAAAGAGCTAATGGCCTAGAGAGTCTCTACGTTAACACTCTCCTTCATGACGAAAGGGATGACGATGTGCTCATGAGGTGGCCTAGCAAGAGGTCCTCTCACTTGCCATGTAGGATTTGGCTGTGCACTAGGTCCATCTTGATAAATGCATGGGCATTAGGTGGATCTATGTGAGTTTCCTTTCTTAAAATTTCTAAAGCGTTCTCTACCAGCCCTTGCTAAGCATATATATGGCCTATAGCTTTTAAGCTCTCATAGTTCTTAGGGTGGACCTCCAAAACCTTTTCAAAATTTGAGAGAGAACTCTTGAGATGTCTAAGCTTCAATTGAACCTATCCAAAAAATCCTACGGCCTCTAGCTTTCCTTGACTGATGTCATGTAGTAGTGGCTAGTGGTATCATAATCACCTTTACTATGATAAGATCAGGGTATGTGCAGGATCATGATGGGCCAAAAAGTGGCAATATTATGGGTATTTGTAGGGTATGTGGCTGATGACTTTTTTTTAATCCAAAATTGATGAAATGAAAAGGGTTTTTAGAGGATATTCTCAAATTTCTGCCAATATAAATTATGCTTTAATTTAAATTTAATAAATAATTATTATTTATTTTCTATTAGAATTATGACTAAAGTCTTGATCGATAGGTTAATTGAAAAACATCTATAACTTTCAAATGGTATTACATTTTTTGAATCTGAAACATGTGTCACATTCTATGCTTCACATACTATAGGATTAAAAAAAGAAAAATTAAATCTCATGAATTTTGACAAAGTTAAGGTGGTCAGACATACGGTTTTTATATTTTTAAAAGTTGTAATAAAAAAATCATAATTAATTATTTACTTGGAAAAAATTTACAAAAAAATATGCATCACATCTAGACATGAGTCCTCTACTTATATTTAAAATCTTATAAAAAAATATTATCATTTTATTATGGTTAGGGTGGTCGACAGACACCTACTTTTATTTTTTCCCGAAATTTAAGTACTACGCATTGAAATTTCAAATTTTCACCAAATAGATTTTATTTATATTTAAATAAACCTAGTAGTTTAGAAACTACATTCAATTTTCTATAGATTCTATTCTTACATATTTTTGAAATAATATAGATAACTTATTCAAATTTTTACGTCAAGTTTCCTAACACTGATTTTTCTGAATTTTTTGCCACTTAAGGGCCTGTTTTTTCCATGATGATCCTGTACATACCCATCATGTAAGATTATAATATGAATGATATTTCATGAGATGTTGGTTAGTTGAAACAAGATTTGTCTCAATCAACTGTTCCACAAGAAAATGTTTCCCTGCAGTGAAGAAAAAATGGTTTTCCAAATGATTCAACACCATCGCAAAGTATAGGTATAATTGAAAGGCTCTACGCATCTTTTCCATTCCTTCATGAACACTAACTTTTCACTAACTATGAGAATACTACAAGTAAAAATTGCACAAAATTGACCACATAGATTTATGTAGAGGAAAAACATCATTTCCTAATGCCTCCATAAAAATTTGTCAAGCCAACTCTAGTTCATCATGATCAAAATGAAGAACCTCAATGTTGTTTAATAATTGAATGGGTACTTCTTCTCTACTCTTCCTCAAAAGATACTTTGGCATCTTAAGAGAATATAAGGCTACACTGGGGTCTAACAATATTAATAACTCACCCATCTTGATAAATGCATGGGCATCATGTGGATCTATGCGAGTTTCCTTTCTTAAAATTTCTAAAGCCTTCTCTGCCTACCCTTGTTGAGCATATATATGGCCTATAACTTTTAAGCTCTCATAGTTCTTAGTTTGGACCTCCAAAAAAATTTCAAAATTTGAGAGAACTCTTAAGATCTCATAGCTTCAATTGAACCTATCCACAAAATCTTGTGGCCTATGACTTTCCTTGACTGATGCCATCTAGTAGTGGCTAGATGTGTCATAATCACCTTTACTATGATAAGATCATGCACAATTATAATATGAATGATATTTCATGAGAGGGTGGTCAGTTAAAACAAGAGCTATCTCAGTCAACTTTTCCACAAGAAAATGTTTCCCTGTGAAGAAAAAATGGTTTGCTAAATGATTCAATGCCATTGCATAGTATGGGTATAATTGACAGGATCTATCCATCTTTTCCATTCATTCATGAACGCTACCTTTTCACTAACTATGAGAATCCTACAATTAAAAAGTGTACAAAATTTACCACAAATATTTTTCCCCATTTCAAATACAAAATTTTCCAAAAAAATGCATTTAAAACTTGTAAAAAAATGCAAATAAAATCATGTTGATTTTTCGTGCCAAAAAACATGAGACTATAGCTTCTTTCTTACTATTATGCTTTGATATATTTTATCCAAGCATCCATAGCTTTTTTGAAATCACCTATTTTAGGATTTTAGCCATAACAACAAGGTAGTGAACTATTTGATAAAATGCTTTGGTAGACATGTAAGAAAAATGTGGTAGCATAGAAAAGGAGATGAACTTTGGAAAAAGTGCCTCAAAGAAATGTGGTATCATGGTGATGGAATTCCATGAAGAATGAAATGAAAAGTGTTATAGATTGTCATGGAATTTCATCACCATGGGACCAAATTTCTTTGAGGCATTTTTTCAACCAGTTCACTACCTTGTCTATGTTATTGCTTACTATTATGATCTGATAGATTTTTTCCAAGAATCCTTAGCATGTTCAGAATCACTTGTTTTAGGATTTTAGCCATAGCAACAAGGTGGTGAACTATTTGATAAAATTCTTTGGTAGACATGCATGAAAAATGTGGTAGCATAGACAAGTAAGCTAACTTTTTGAAAAAATGCCTTAAAGAAATGTGGTCTCATGGAATGCCATGACAAGCAAATGCAATTGGCAGCTACTCCTAGTTAATAGTTATGTAATGTGAAGTAATGCTTTGAGTTTGAAAAATGTACAATGCAATGTAATCAACAATTTTAATATAAACTATACAAATCTATTTTTTACTATTCATTAGTTTAACTCTCTATTTTATTTTCTCTCTATAACTCTATTACTATGGAAATTCCTTTCAATTAAAAAAATGGTTTTTGTCTCTTAGTCTACAATTTTTTGCTGCTATGTGTAATAAATTATAGATGGATCAACGTCAAAGGTTTAAATACCATGCATTTGATGACAGAATAGCTGATGAGAGTGACATGGACAAATATCTATGTCAATGTAATGTCTGTCTTGGTGGAAAGGTGAAAAAAAGAAGTTAGATTTATTGACATATGATAAGATATGGGAACAATGGTATAAGCCATTGGAATGTCAATTATTATGAAGATATGGTAGAATGGGAGAGTGTGAGAGATGAAGAGACAACAATGTTAGATGAAGTGGCACCAAACATAGATGAAGAGGCAACAATGTTAGATGAAGGGTTTGAAGTTGATAGAATGTTGAATGAGTGTCTAAATGATGATTGGGACAAGTTGAAGGAGGATTCTTCAAAGCCTTTGTATGCTAATTGTAGGTTTTAAGTCCTTTGACAACAATCCTTCAAATTCTTAACTTGCAAGTGGTGTTTGGTTGGATAAATGAGAGTGGAGATCAGTTATTGGCATTATTAAGTTCATTGTTACCACCTGACTCCACATTGCCAACAAAATGAAGTCAATATAGAAAGGAAATCACTAAGCTAGGCTTAGGGTATGAAAACATGCACACATTTGTGAATGGTTGTGTATTATTTCACAAAAATATTGAAAGTGAGGGTGAGTGTCTAAAATGTCATGAAGCGAGGTATAGAGAAGGGTTGAAATTAGCTATGGTTGATAGAAAGGTTCTTCACCACTTTCTGGTAATCCCATAATTACTCTGAATGTATAGGTGAAGAGACATTGTTGAACTTATGCAATGACATGCCCAAAATAAGAGCATTGATGGAAAACATGTGCTAGATTGTAATATGTGGATGGAATTTGATAATAGATGGCCTAATTTTTCTCAAGATCATTGTATTATAAGGCTAGGTTTGGCTCTAGATGGGGTGAACCTATTCTTAGATCAAAGTACTAAATGGTCAACTTGTCCAATGTTTTTAATAAATTATAACTTGCCTCCATGGTTAGCAACTACACCATTTTTCTTAATGCTATCATTGATTATACCAAGAATGGAAAGTGTGACTTTAGATACAATTGATGCTTACATGAGCCATTATATGATGAGCTAACGGAATTGTGGAAAGGAATTGAAGAAATTCAATCTTTAAGGGATGGTCATTCAATAAAAATCACTTTAAGAGTTTCCTTATTGTTTATGATTCATGACCTTCCTACATATCGCACATTGTCTAGTCTAAGTGCTCATGGATACCATGGATGTCCTGATTTCAACTTTAAGGATTTTTTGAAGCATTTAAGAAGTTTTATTAAGTGTATTTATTGTGGAAATCATGCTTACCTTAAAATGGATCATCCATATTGTCAACAAAAAACACAGTTTAATGGTCAAGAAGAGAATTGTGAAACACCATTGCTAATAACAAGCAATTAAATTGTTGAGAATGGACAAAAAAGAATGTTATTTATTGAAAATGATGGGATTTATAGTAGTAGATATGATCCATGTAATGAAAGCGGTGCAAAAATATTGTGCATATTCTATAAGTTGCCATACTTTAAGGATATAGCCATTAGGAATACTGTTGACTTTATGCATACTGAGAAAAATATAGCCTATGCTATTATAGAAACTCTTTTTGATGCTTTTGATACTATTTCATCATGTGAAGACTTTCAACAAGTAAAGATTCATCAAAATATTTGGGTTGAAAAATATTATGATGAAAAATATAGAAAACCTAGTGCTCCTTATGTTTGGAAAAATGAACAACATACACAATTCTTATAGTTGATGTCTTAGACTTGATTTCCCACTATATATGTAAGTAGTAGTATTAGAAGCCAAAATGACATTAATGGATTAAGAGGCCCCAAGACCCATGACTATCATGTCATAATGGAGAATATTTTACCTATTGTGGTAAATATATTAAGTTTGGAAAAGGGACCAAGTTTGGCATTTGTAAGGTTGGGCCTAATATTAAAGAGAATGAGTTTACATGCATTAGATCCTTCAAACTTTTATAGTTTGAGGAAGGAGGTTGTTGAAGTCCTTTGTCTATTGGAACGAGAATTTCCACCAACAATATTTAACATTTCTATGCATCTTTTGATACATCTACAATATGAAATAAATCATTATGACCTGATAATAACAAGATGGATTTATCCTATAGAATGATATATGAAGGTTTTGAAAAAAATTGTTCATTCTAGGGAAATTACGAAAGGTAGCATGTTTGAGGAATATTCAATGCAAGAGGCCATGGGATTTTGCACAAAATATATGAAGTATTTTAAACATTTCAATCGGAATGTATGGGACAATAACGAAGAAGACACAATTGGAAGTGAAGTATTAGAAGGCAATGGATGTCACTTCAAGCTATGACATGAAAAAAGAAGTGTGATACATGCCTATATTCTTCAAAACACATCTTCATTTGATAAGTGGAATAGGTAAAAAAAAGTACACAATAATTTATTTACTCAATTTCATTTACACATGTATATTATCAATCTTACTATTTGTACATTAATATTCTATGTAGAAAATATGAAGAAGAAAATCAAGCTTGGATGCAACATTGACTTCAAAGGCACATTCATCATGCTAATTTGATTGGAGGTGATTCTTTTCCAAAATTTTAAGAATGGATTGCTAATGCAGTCAGTGATGCAAAAGAAGAAGGTCAAGATATAAAAATGGAGGAAAGTGAGCTTTCACAATCTCCACATTTATGGGCTACGTAGTTTAGTGGAATGTGAGCTTATGGTAGTCATTTATGAGTGGAAGAAAAAGACAAAGGAAAGATAAATTGTGATTGTTGCGAGGTTAGAGTTAATACCACAATGACACCGTACAATGAGCAAAGGTTATTTCAAATGATCATCTATAGTATCTGCAGTATCAAAAATATCATTCTCTCAGATGTGGCCAAAATAGTGTGAATGGGTAAGATTAAAGTTAAAATATATTACATTGGATCCCTCAAATGAAACATATAATCTTGTGTTATGATACGAAATATGAAACATATAATATTATGTAACTTTGTATTATATGATTCATATTTTAGATGAATCATAGTTATATTCCTTTAATCTAAAGCAGAGTCTCGGACATTCACACTATTTTGGCCACATCTGAGAGTATTGTCCAAGGCATAAATACAATAGTACCTCTCTGCATCTTAATATGATACAATAACATAATATGATAGTTAATTCAATGCAGGTGCGCACTAAAGAAAAATTAAATACAATGCCATAATAATATCGATCTGGCCATTATCTTTCAAAGGTTGAAAGATATGTTGGAAAGCAAAGGTTATTTCAAATGATCATCTTTATTCATATCTATTGCACCTCAAAAATGATATGCATCCACAATGTCGTCAATACATATCATGATGATAATAAACCAATAAAAACATCATATAAACATACATCATATATCGTCATCGCATGAATGGAAGTAATTTTACAACCCCTCATCTTCTGCATGAGTTTGGTTCTAAAAGGGGCTAAGTACATTTTGTATCTTCACAGCTCTCCCATTTCCTTAGTGTGATTGGTCCCCCTTTCCCCATGCATTTATTTTTAGAGACCATGGTTGACCCGACAAGTCCCATGTGTTTATTTTCAAAGCTCATGGTTGACCCGACAAGTTCCGTTTATTTTCAGAGATACATGTATCACATTTACATTTTCAAATTTTCACCAGCAGTCCAAGAGAAGCTTGGCACTTGCACTTACATTTGTATTTGTACTATGTCATAATGTGATATTGTAATTTAGTTGTAATAAAATAAATGGTTGTTCTATTAATGTGACATTGTAATTCATTTTATTAAGCCCTTTGCAAGTTAAGTGAGCTATTAATGGTTATGCAATGTGCTATTAATGTGACATTGTAATTCATTTTATTAAGGCCTTTGCAACATTAAGTTTCTAGCCTCTTGGCCTTGATGTCAATCCTAGCGCATTAAAGTCTAAAGAAAATTGAAAACACATGTTTTATGTTTATTATTTATATCTTAAATTACTCAACTGTTTTATGAACATTTGATGCATGGTTGTAGTTGCATTTCAGAATGAAATGCACAGAGAGCTATGCTTGCAAACTTAAACCTTTGGAATCACCCTATAAACGTTATATTAACAAATATCAATGGTTTAATAGAATTTGTTGTCAATGGATTTAAGTAAATCATTAATGGCTTGTTTGAGATGTTGTTAGCCATGTACATTGTACTACCTAATTGTGTACTATGTAGTGTGTAAGTAATGAGTAGATGTTTCGGTGTCATTCACTTTAATATTAAAAAAAACAACACTTTCTATTGCTAAGTGATTTTATTTTGAAGTTAGAGTGTCAGTACATGGGGAGATTTTAGTCTCCAGTTTTCTCATTGCAGTGCACCACCCTATTCTGGGTTCCACAATTCCACTTCCAACAAAGCCATTCCAGTAACCCAATTTCAAGTTTCAACCTAGTTTCAACTTCAAGAATCAAAATTCAAAATCTGAGTAAGTTAAAGTATTCACCATGGCTACGCTTCATCACTTGATGTTTCTTAAAATCTTATTTTATCAAACTTTGAAGTTTAGGTTTAGGGTTAAGAGGCTTAAGAATTAATAAAAATTTAGGAATAATAGGGAATTCACAAATTTCACATTATTTCCAAGATTGTATCAGCATGTCTACCACCAATACCACTAGAGCAATGTCGGGTAAAAAAATACATTATGCAAAATTTCTTAAAACCCCAGGTTTCATTGATGAATACCATGATATTTATGATCTTGAAACCCATGGTAGGTGTACCTCAGAACTTATATTTTCATCTGAGAATAAGTTTACAAATAAAATGCAAGTTAATAGTATCAGTGCACCGTGGGTAATTGGATTAGGGCACATGATGTTACATGAGGTTTTCACTTGCCCAAAATTTATCATGGTTTGTGCCCTAAATTATGATGATAGCAAAAGAATAATTGCTAATAAAGATAGCAAAGAAGAATTGTTACCCATTAATGCAGAAGAACTTGGAAAGGTGTTGGCCTTGGGGTTTACAATCGAAGAATTTGGAAATGTCTACATTGACCTAGAAAAGCTTGCTAGTGATTATGACACAGTGGATGAAATGGAGAAAAAATCTTTCTTAAATAGAATAGTTTAGGATAGAAACAAATTGAAAGGTGATCATAAGCTTCCTTATGATTTAGATATTTCTAGACCATGGGTTCAGGATACTATTTTCATGCTAGCATTTTTCCTCTGACTGGATAGCAATTTGGAAGTGGGTGCATGCCTCCTTGAAATGGTATATAATATCCATTATGGTGTTCCACATGCCAAATATAATTTTATTGAGCACATTGGAGAATCCATGCATAACAATTTTCAATGATTAAAGGAGGTTCCACCAAGACATTTAGGTTCACAACCTACTTGTGCTATCTTTTTCTATTCAAATTCAGAGGAATGTTTTAGACCAACAAGCTTCAGATTCAGCCCTATGGTAATAGTAATCCTAAGCAAAAGAAAATGGTTCCAGTATATGAATGGACCACTATTATAAGGTTGCATGATTCTTGAAGGAACTATAGTAATTTTTAGTCTACTTTTTGGCTCCATTGCATCAAGCAGTTACAAATACTCCAATGCCTAGATTGTCTATGTCATGCAGAAACTGCATTCAACTAGGAAAAAAATACAATTGGTTGATTGGTATTTAATGGGAGAATATACTATGCTAAAATTTTATGGATTAGAAGTAAAAACATACAAACTTCCAATACATGTGACAAAATGGGTTTTTGCTTTGGAATATGTAAGGTAGTTGTATAGTACTGAAGAAAGAAACTTTAGCAGTCAGGGGAAGAAGACCTTATTTCCTTCTTTACCTTTTACATGTGGATGGTTCACATTTGAGAGAAAAGCATTTAGTGTGGCACATGATCTTTTGATTTTTTTTTTAATTTTGATGCTATCTGTCACTAGCAATATGATCCATGTGACACCATTAAATCAATGATTATGCTCAATAAGAATGCTGGAAGTAGAATTCAACATCAAAGTAAACCCTTGCTTGAAAACTTGAGAAAAAAGGGTTCTTGGGATGAGGTCAAAGTAGCAATGGAGAAAAGTGTTGCTAAGAATAGTATTTCTTTTGAACAATTGTTATTAGAAATTATGGCATTGCATCAGAAGACAATTAGGAGGTAAAACATTTTTTATGAAAATAGTCATAAACCATATAGTAGAGTAAAAATGCTAGATTCTCTAGAGAAGGAAGTTATAGAAAAAAATTGGTCATGATAAAAAATTACTGCCTTTTGGTCTATGAGGAAGGAGCTAGGTGATCCAAGAGCTCTTGCAGAGTATGGAGATAATGAAGAAGATCTTGAGTTTAGAAAATTATGTAATATAGAGCATCTAGATGAATGAGAAGATGAAGAAAGTGATGATGAATCTAATGTTGATAGGGAGGAAGAAAGCCATTTCAATTTCAAACTTGGTTTAAGTGAGGCCACAAAATAAGAATTTACTATAGGAGCAACCATATTTGAAAAAATGGATTATGAAGGTGGTCCTTTGGGGTCCCAAAGATAAGGCCCTTGGATGGTAACATATGTAGAGCATAGAAAACTAGTTGATAAATCTAGCCTTGGGGTTGGAGGTGAAAAAGTAGACATAGGGCATACAGGTCAATTTTTTAGAGCTTCAAATCCTCATCCTCATGGTTAGACACAATCACAACTAGGACATGCCCATGGTGGAGGGCTTAGTGCAACTAGCATTGCCTCTAGTGGCGATGGTATGGGTAGTAGTACTAGTAGTGGTCAACATGTGCTACAATAGTAAATTACACATAAGAGGACAACAATACAATATACCACAGAAACACTAGGTGATCAAGGCATACAAAAGAGGCAAAGGAATTTGATAAGTCCAACTCCAAGTCACACTACCAGTGGATCCACCACAAAGGAGTGATTTCTAGGAACTCCCCCAATGCCAGTTAGTCTGACTGTGACATCATTAGCAACTGCAAATATTCCTATTCCTTTTCCATTCAAGCATTCCATTGTTCCTGCATCCCCGAGTTTTGATTACATTGAAGAGTTTAAAAAGAAATCAGAATTGAATAAAAAATAAAAGAAGCAACTGATGGAGAGTGGGCCTGCTCTCACTTTAGAGCCTTCAACAACCATGGTATTACCCACATTTGACACAACTAAAGAAATCATGGAGTACACAATTATTGTTCCCATAGTTCAAAACAAACTAGAAAATTAGATGGCTCCATCTGAATTCGAGGTGAACAATTTTCAATTGGATTTTTGTAGACTCAGAAACACTAAAAAAATTAATGTATCAAAGAAGAACAATGAATTGGTGTACACATCATTGCTAAAGCAAGATAGACATAAAAAAAGGTTGCAAACTCAAATTGAAAAGTTACAGGCAGACCTAGCAAATGAGAAAGCAAAGAGAAAAGCAACAGATAACAAGAGCAATGAATTAGAAAAAAAGAATTAAAAAATATGCCTCTACATCAACAAGCAAAGAGGATAAGCATAATGAGACTATAGTGAATGAAATGAAGCAAAGGCTAGATGAGAGCAACAAGAAATATGATGATGAAAAATCCACTTAAGAAAAATTAAGACTAAGCATTGCAAATGGAAATGCACAGTGGGAACAAAAATTGGAGGAGAGAAAAAGAAATGAAAGATTGGAGGCAGAGTCGATGGAAGCAAAAAATGAAATTAAGTCTTGTCAAATTAAGTTATCTGCATTTTGTAGAGAAACAATGAGGCATATGAAACAAAGGATTTGGGATGAAATAATGTAGGGGATTGATCATTTGTGCAACATGTTTCAATTGATTGATGCTATCAGAAAAAATCATAACAAGCTCAAAAAATATTTAATGGACAACAAAAATGTGCTAGCATTAGAGAAATCAACAAATAAAATTCAACAAACAATCTACAAAGCCAATGACAATGTTTTGAAATCAAAAGGGATTACTAATCGGCTTGCTACATCAATGACACTGACATTTGTCATTGAAAAGTGTTTGAGAATGCGTGCAAGAAAGGAATATTTGCATTTGACTACAGATAGGATGAAGAAGGTGGATGAAAAGGTAAGGAACTTCACAAAGCTTGGTTTTCCAAAGGCTTTTGACACAAATGAATGATTCGTTGGAAAGAATGATTTCAGAGAGAAGATGGAGGATGCAAGGAAGATTGATTTGGACTAGTTTCATTAGAACCTAGATGTGGTGACCTATTTAGATTCCATTAAACCATTGCTAACCCTGAATTCAAAATTGACTGAAGAATCCAAGATAGGTTCCAATTTGAATCATGAATTGTTAACAAATCTTCAAGTCAAAAAACATTGATTAGAACAAATGACAATTCCAACGCCTGAAGAGTGCAAGTTGCTAGAAAAGGTGATAGAATGATTTAATTTTTGATAATATGAGTTTCCAAGTTCCAACTAAACTTTGTGCAGAGTTTTCTTTGAGCAATATTTTGCATTGCCAATGCCTCTATGTATTCCTTCATGTGATAATAAATTTAAAAGCTCAAATTTAGACTTTAGTAATGTGTTGATGTTCAATTATCTATATTATTTATTATATCATTTGAAGAAAAAATCTGGAAGTGGTTTCAACTTATAGATACACTTTAAACGATTGCTGATGTTCATTGTTGTATATGCTACTAATTCTATTGTTAATATGTTTTTAATCTAATACTTGCATTGAGTTGAGTGATGAATCACTGAGTACATGCTCAAGTCTTACTTTTAACATAATTAAAATATGAACTATTAGGTGATTTTAATTCAAGGCATCCATAATCTTAGTGAAATTACATTACAATTCACACATCAATACTCAATCTCCATGACTACTTAGTAGATCCACTAAACATTTATATGGATTCATGCTTTAATTAAGGTACTTTAATTGGTTCATTAAACCAGAGCTAGAATTAAAACATACATCAATGCATAATATTAATGACAAAGAAGATTAATGAAAGATCATTGATCAGATTTCATTAATAATTCATGTAAAATGTTACAGCTGGAGAGACGTTAGACTCAAAATAAGGGAGAAAAACAAGCTTAGTTTCTATTCCTTCGAGTTTTATAACCTTGTCACAGAGTTCTAAATTTTCATAACTTCTCGATTCCCTGACTTGGTTCACTTTGTTGAGAAACTAAGTTGCAAGTCTTTTAGACCTAACCTTTGAGTTTGAGTTATGGTGTGTGGATTTATTCTACTTTTTCTGAGTAGTTTTCCATGGATTATCTATTATTGGAATTGGAATGATGGATTTTTGGTTAGTTTCATTGTTGTGGTTACTATCACTCAAAGTCACGGTTTTGGTGCTTTTCCTAACCTTAGTCGCTAGTCCTTAGAGTTTTATAACCTTGTCGTAGAGCTCTAAATGTTCATAACTTCTTGATTCCTCGACTTGGTTGATGGTTCACTTTGTTGAGTTGAAAATATTTCTTGGTCATCTTTCTAGTCGGTGGCTCAGAGGTTTCAAAAACTTTAAAAATTTAGACTTTGATTCTAAGGTTACAAGTTTCAGTGACCACGTGACATTATGGACTTATCTTGCATTTCAAAGGAGCCATCATCTAAAACCTCATTGAATGCTATGTACAATCTAATATAGAATATAAAATACAATATAAAATATAAAATATCACAATTTCATGGAATACAACATAAAATATCATCAACTATAGTTTGAATTTGGAATATGATTCATGAAGTGCAATATAAAATAAAATATCATGGAGTGCAACGATTCACAATTTCATTGAATACAATATTTAAAATATCATCAAATATAGTATGGAACAATGGAACCTGATCCTAGGATCCATGGAGTGCAGTATAAATACCTAAAAGCTGTTAATTCTCTTCCATTTCCCAAATGGACTTGAGGTCCTCAAACTGACGTTCATCATCAGATAAAGTAAACGAGTCATCTTGAATTTGATTCCAAGTCTGCTCTTCATTTTCTTCGGCCTGTGTCTCAAATTCAACATTCATTGTGTGCTTTGTGTCAATTTGATCTATACCAGTCGCACTGCCACTGCCATTGCCATTACCACTAGTACTAGCATTTGGAATTGGAGTGTTGCACAACCCAGTCCTTCTTTCACATGTGGATTTCCAAATTGTGAGTGCCCTTTTAAAAGGAAAATTAAAGACATTATACGTAGTTCCTTTCAACCTCAAGCAATTTTCCAAATTCTTGTCTAGTTTGTTTCTTAACTTTGATTTCAAAAACCCCAATGTACTGGAAACTCTCTCATCCTCCACCAACCCCAGTATCATTGTTTGACATAAATCAACAAGTTTGAAATATTTTGATATCGAACCACGCAATATTTCACTTTGACCTAAGTTTGTCCAAACCTTTTTTGCTGATCCCGGTTCAAAGACCTTTTCCTTTCCCATTGATTTATACTGGTCCCTCATAGCTATTGAAAATCTCCTAGATTGTTCTCTAAGCTTAGATTCATCTAAAATTCCTTCTATTTTTTGCTCATCGTATGTTACACATTTCAAAAATTATTCGATCAAGATTTTTACTTGATCATGAAATTTTTTTGGGTTCTCTCAGTTTTCCCAAAATTGAGGATACACAATACCCATGGCTTCAAGTATTTCATGTCGAGGGAATCTTTCATGAATCTTTGAGGAAAGATATTTTGCAATTTCCTTCAAATTATCACCAACAGATTTAACAATGCCTTTAAAATCTTCCTCCTTAATAGCTACTTCTCTACTAGAGCACTTGGTTGTCTTACAATGGTACATTCGTATCTCATATCCAAGTACACAGATATTTAAGTGCTCTCTTGCATTAAACTGTAAATAATTATCAGGATTATTCAAATCAATAATTTTCTGCCGCATGAAATAATTTGGCTCATCTTGTGTTAGCTCTAGATATAGATGATCAAGGGCCAAGCATGTAAGTTTACATAGATTGGCATATTCATTAATATACATAGTTCTATCTTGGGATTTCTTCACAAGATTGTTCATCTCATCCAACATGGGGAGAAGACTAGTTAAAGTCAAGAGTGTCTCTATATTGCTTAACCTATGTAAGAGGTCAGGAGCTTTGTCTACTGTATGCAATGCTCATACATCACTCCAATCAAGGATTGATATTTTTAAAGAACTTGTTGCATTGGTCCATGCATGGAGATCCATTTGGTATTGACATCTTTGAGAAGCTTGTTTCCCGGTGTTATTCCCTTAGTAAAAATTTGAAATTATGTGAAATGTTTGGGACTTCAACAAAAGTTTGCATGGATCTCGCAGACTAGATTATCAACTTTTGATACGGTAGGAAACTTGCTTACAATTTTGAATGCTAAATTCATTTTGTGTGCCATGCAATGAATGCCAAGCATGTATGGTGCACAAGTAGTTTGTAACTTTGTGCAAACACGGGTCCTTTGAGATTGCATTACTGCAACTCCATCAACTCCTACACACACCAAATTTTTGGCAATTGTCAACTCATCCATACTTGCAATTTCATTCAAAGATTTCTTGACTAGTTCAAATATATTTTGCGATGTTGAATTGTCCTTTATTTTATGAACATAGAGAAGATGAGCTTGGTGAACATGCCATTCTATAATATACAAATGCATATAGACCCAAGAAGTATTGTCTACCGCCGTAACTTCATCTAAAGATAATGCAATGGAATTTGAGTCTTTTAGTTTCTCCTTTAAATCTTCCTTTTCAACTGCAGCAAGAAAATTTTCCCATTCCCATCCAGCATTTACTGACCAATGTGACAAGGGATAGTGAGGAACATTCAAAAAAGATAATAAACCAAAATATTCTATGCAGTTTGTTATAGGATTCCCTCTGGACAAAATATGAAAAACAACACTCATCTGAATAGTTTTTGACATATTTGCTGCTTCCATTGCTTTTCCAAATTGAGCCTCAAGTGTACCTTTACATGCAAAAATTTTTGACATTATTTTTTCATGCTCTTCATAATCTACGACATACCTAACATGAAGACATTCTTCCTTTGATTTCCATTGTACGATTGATTGTTCCTTTCTGTCTATGATTTGTTTTTCATAAAATTTACCGATATACTTTTCTATAGTGTCAATCTTTAGCTGCAATGTCTTGACTCTTCCACATTTCCAACTACAAATCTTACATTTGGCCAATGTTACCTTTACAATATCGTTTGAATTGTCAATCCCCACTGGTTTCATGAATGAGTACTTTGACAACCAACCAAGTTGAAAATTCCTTGTCATTTCCCACTCGCAACCCATTTTTTTTATTTGTTTCTTCTTTTCTTGCTACCAACATCATCAGCCTCATCCAAGTTAATTATCTCATTCTGGCTAACTAGGTCCATGGTATCCCTTGGAACATATTCTATGGTATTGCCATCCTGATTTGATAAATTTTTATTTAAATCAATGAAAATCTCAACTTGACCTTCCAATGGCGGTGAGGTATTGTGAATGCTACCAATATTTGGTGGAAGAGTTGATGATGTAGCTCCATCTTGACCTAATGGATCAGAAGCTTTGGCAATTCCAAAGTAAGACTATATGGTAAATGTAAGTTTTTTGCATTTTGATGGCCTCCCAGTCTCTTCACCACCCTAAGGAGCGGCAGGAGCCTTACCACCCTGAGGAGAGACATGAGTTTGAGGAGTGGCAGGAGTATCTTCACCACCTTGAGGAGCTGCAGGAGCCTTACCCTTGCTACTCGAGTCGCTTGACATATTGATCTCTAATTCACTTGACATATTTATCTCTCACTTCAAATAAAAACTAGAAAAAAATGTCTTCTTGTTTAAGAAGGATAGAGAATAATAATATAGACTCCATTCCCTACTCAATATCATCTTTAAAACTCAAGCAAGAATCTAAAAGAGATAAAGAAAACTTATTATTATAACTAATAACACTATGAAGAAATGATCACTCACCTTTAAGTCTACATTTTCGGCTTTTGCTAACTTCCAAATCGAGAAGTAGAACTTCATAACCAAACAAAATGTTTAAGAATAAATGACACTTTTGATTGTATTTATATCAATCCATAATTCCATATTTGGCGAATTCTGTAGGATTTTTAAATGGTATATTAAAAATTTGGCAAATCTCACGTGCTTATACAATGATACATTGTATTTTACGAGGCGAAATGTGTCCTCAAATGGAATTATTTTTTAATGTCATTGGTGAAATAGGTCCTCATAAGCAACTATTTATAAATTTGAATTGGCGAAATGGGTCTTCACGAGCAACTTTTTTAAAATTTTAATTGGCGAAATGGGTCTTGATACAATGTTATTTTAATAGTATTGGCGAATATGTAGGTGTTTTATTAAATGCTTTCAAGATTCCAAGCTAAAATATTAGTCAGTCCAATTGAAATGCATAGTTTGACAATGGTGAATTTGTTGTTTAAATATGCCTCATAAAAAAACTCATTGGTGAATGGACATGCATTGGACCTATAGTTCATAAAATTCGAGTGATTTGGACACCCTGTTGAGTGCAAGAAATTCCCCAATTTTGACTTGGCTAATTCTTGGAATTCTCCAATTGGTGAAGATTCACCACTAAAGTTTTCCTTTATTAATCTCATCATAGTTTTGTATTTCAAAATACTTTTCCATTTAGACAAGCCACACCTCAACCTCATCAAATCTAGCACTACCATCAAACTTGGGTGGAATAACCTTCTTCATGTCCCTAGGAATTTCGGAAGCCACAAGCTTCTTATTCCTTTCAATAGATGGTGTAGGTAATTTTTCCTTCTAATGATTAAATGGGTTTCATTATGCCCATGGGAAGAGTTTTCTCGCTCATGCTCATTAACGAGTACTTCCTTTTCTACCCTATCCTTAACTCTTTCTTGTTCAAAGTTAGCCAACCTTGCCAAGATTTGGTCAAATCTAGTCTCTACTCCAATGGTTCCCCATCCAACCTCTTGACTTCCACCAGGATTAATTCATGTCCTCACCATCCTTATGTGATTGGTTTTTTCTTGAATGTTTTATCCATGTTAGATTATTAAATTATGTTATCAATTATCTTATGGAAAACATTAAAAAAGGCATTTATATGCACACGAGAATTCCACATAAGATTAAGAACACCCTTCTTTTGATAAACACCTAATTTTATTCATTTCATGAGGATTACAATGTCTTTTCGATTACATGAAGTGACTATTTAGATAGTCAAGTGGAGAGTATCCTTCAGATTTACTCTCAGACACATAACTTATAGGAGTATAACCTACAAACTAAGACAATTGTTGTTCCCTATCTTTTTGTTCATCTCTCATTTGTTCATACCTATCCAAAAAGGGATAATAAACTTTGGATTTATCATTCAATACATAGTTACGAGAGGCAATGTCAATATGGTGTTCATCAACAATGCAGTCTACCCTTTTTGCAAACATTTGTTCATGAGACCATTTGTCATCTAGCGGTGTCTATGGTACATATCCCTCAGACTCGTTACTCGAAGAAATTTCTATTACTTCAGCCAGTGGTAGAGCTCTAGGATCCCTAAAGATGAATGTTAGGCTAACACTTTCTTTTGAAGGAATATCCTTGGAAAGTGGTAATGACTCAAATTTTTCTGGTGAGATGGTTGGTAGGTAATTGTACATAGCCTCCATCTTCCTCTTCCTCTTCACTTCACTGACTTGAGAAAGTGCGTGACTAAAAGTTTTGGTGTCACTCAACTAGATGGCATTGTCGTAGTTGGTTCCATCTATTGTTCTAAAGATGGCTTCCCTTTCCTTCTTGGCCTTGAGGTAATGCTCATTTTTTATTATTGACTTTTGAGCCGTTAATCTGAGATGCACCATCCTGGCACAATAATTCACAACATTAGATAATGTTGGACGGAAATAATGACAATCTCATAGGTTGTAGAGCTAAACCTGGTAGCTTTGATACCACATGTAACATACTAACCCTTTAATGAAGTAAAAATTTCTAATTTCTCACCATACGAGTAAATAAACTAAGTAACAAGCCATTACAATAATTTTTTTTCTTTTCATTAATAATATTTTTTAATCAAGATGCACAACATCTTACTACATGTATTCCTTTTCATTCCATATAATACATCAATGCAATAAAGCATACATTTACATACATAGCTCAATGAGCTTTAGAACAAGTAGTTGTAAGACAGTCCAAAATCCTTCCTTTCAAATCTTGGTTCTTCTTTTTCCTACTATGAAGGATTAGCATCACTTAGGCATTTTTCCATTGACCACGAACTCATAATGCGGTCCCCCACACATCTATCATTTGACACATGGCCCTTCCCTTCGATGAAGAGATTGGTAGAGTAACCGATAACAACAACCAACTAATCATAGTGTTGTGTCCTACATAACTAGAACCTTTTATTCCCACAATCTAGAACTAGCATGTAATATTGGATCATGGTGAACTGACAATGTAGTCTTGGTAGTCACACAATCTAAAGCAGAGTCTCGGACATTCACACTATTTTGCCCAAAGTGTTCTCATTTAGTACTTCGGATGAAGTCATCTATCACATACACTATTCAAGGCTGATTTGACTTAAGGCTATCTTAAGCTACACATATGTATTTCCTTCAATGGATAGTCCATCACCCCAAAGATAACCTATCACCATATTAATCTACTTGGAATAAACCTACTTTACTAGTAAGTACACAAGCTAAGTATTTCCTTCAATGGGTAGTCCATCATCCCAGAGATAACCTATATACTTGGAATAGACTAACAAGTAAGTACACAAAAACCCTCCCATACTAGTTCAAGCAACTTAGATTCATTTCATGCCATTGAGGAAGTGGTGCTCTTCAATATTTCAACCTTTGGAGGCTTTCTTCAAGCACTTGTCGATTCTGCAACTCTTTGGGTGACTCTTTGGTATATACCCAAAATTTGTGGTTGGGAAATCCTCTACTCTTATTTTGTAATTTTTGAAGTGTTTTTCATGCATAAAAATGTCACAATCAATTTGATCTACAAACAACAAATTATCAATTGGTGAATTAATAATCTCTTATCAAATTTACTATGCTTTCTAAAGAATTTTGAGGAGTTTATAGGATTTATCATATTTTTAAGGAAGGCAACAAAGAAGCAAATGGCTTGGCCAATATGGTGGTTGAGGGACAATACAATTGATTTTTGAGTGTATTAATGAATTTTTGAGGTATTCCCTTTGAAGAAGGACAACATAATCTTTTAAAATGAATGATCTACACACAAGTTGACATGTGAATAGTTTTTAGGAATGCATAATGACATATGGAATAAATGCATGAAATATATGCCATCTTTAACAAAGGAAAGGAGTTGGTAATGGTAAACATCTTCTTGATAATGAAGATTGATATTGTTGAGATGTAGTGTGAGTTAAAGAAATTATTTCCTTCATACCATGCTTTCTAGTCATTCGGTGGGAGAAGTTCAACCTCGACCTATAACAAATAGAACTATATGGATGGAGGTATTTGAGGAACAAGATGCTTTATTTGTGGTCTAGATCAAGCATTGATACCCTTGTGCCCTTGACATGTTTGTGGAAAAAAATGCCTTTCCTCAGTGACATCACTCTAAGAGCTATGAAGCGAGTTCTAGGGGTGGACTTCTTGGTGGACGATAGTAGATACCGTGTCAACACTAATATCACTTCTTAGTTTGTTGCATCCCTTCTTGAACTTGGGGATTTGAAGGAAATGATTTGAGTCCTTGCTCAAGCCCTCTCCAAGAACATTTATTCGGGGGGCTTGGATGAGGTGGTTTGGGTGGCAAGGTATGGTGTTGGATTGCCACATCCCAAAGACATTCCCCTAGTGTCAAAGAAAGATGTAGTGCTGGAGTAGGTGCCTTTCCTTACCAACTTTCAAACAAATACATTAATGCAACATAAAGCATTGATGGGGAAGGATTGCCAATTTTTGAAGTGGATTAACAATCTAGAATCGATTTACAATATGGAATGACTCTAAGAATTCAACCATATGTCCTTTGAAAGTGGTTAATGATAATATAAATCATTGAGATTTTTTTTTAGATTAAAATCTTATATACCATAGGATAGAGAATGCTCATTTTGAATAAAAAAACATGAAAATATTATTCATTTTTTTTCTTTTAAAGTTTAAAATATTTTAATTATTCAAATTAATCATTTAATAAACATAATAAGATAATAAATAGTTTTTCTCTATCATTATTGAACAAATTATTCTTGTCCATAAAAAAGACAAAAAAACTTACAATAAGACTAAATTGAGTGAAATTGGCTTCCAATTTGACAAGTTTTTCTCTTATTATTAGAGGCAGTTTCTTCCTTAAATACAAATAAGGAGTAGTTTGACAAGTTTTTCTCCTATTATTAGGGGCGATTTCTTCCTTGAAAACAAGTAAGCCACAATTTTGAGCTGATCAGATTGTTTATATTTTATAACTGACATTTAAAATTAAAATTATTTTATTACACAAAATGGGTAAATTTTTGAGGCATGTATTCTATAAATATATAAACTTAAAGTTGTAAATCAATTTTGAGCTGATTAGATTGTTTATATTTAATAACTAACATTTTAAATTAAAATTATTTTATTATACAAAATGGGAAATTTTTTGAGGCATAATATATAAACTTAAAGTTGTAAATCAAATAAATTGTATAATCAACAGTTTGAAAACCACATAAATAATTGTAAAATTAAAGGCTTAATTATAAAATCCATCACAATATTTTAATTAGAAAAAATGAATATTTAAATAAATAAATACAGGAATGAATAAATCTAAAAACATGATGCAATCAAATAAATAATCCTACTCACTAATTCACACATTATAGGATTTTCCACTTAAAATCATCTTATTCTAATTTGCTTAATCGTTTTTGCAAACCATTTTTAGTTTTATAATAATAATTATTGATTATACAAAAATAAATAAAATGATTGACTATACCATCTAGAAGAATCAGCACTAGCTAGAGTGATATTGGAAAGGTCCTAATTACTTTGTATCTATAATCTTTGGTTATATGAATTATCTTCTTCTGTAGTTGCTGAAAACTTATGACCATATGTTTCAACAACCTAACATAGAACAATATATGATATTGAATAATACAATATTAATTTAATTAGACTTATTTAAGTAAATTGTTAATATCTAATAAAACTGAAAGCTGATCACAATAAACCACTTTCATTAGTTATGATATTTGACTTTGACTTTGTTGGTCAACAAAACCTTAGAAAACATGTTCAAACTTCACATTTGCATATGACATAAGACTAGCAACGTTGGTAAAAGGTTAACAGAAATGGGGTATGCAGTACGACTGTGCAACTCTTTCTTTACATGCTACAATCATACTAGACGAAGTTCCATGCCGGAAAGCCACAAATTCCAACATTACATTTTATAACTGTATTGGTTAGAAAAAAAATTACTGAAACTCCCACTCTTAGAAAGCCAAGTTTCACTAACAAAAAGTGACAAAACATTGAAGAAATGAAGACATTAAACTCCACAAGCATAACCGAGTGATTGAGAACACATCCAAAGTTTGGCTTCAAAGCCGTGAGATTGTAATAGTTAGAGGCCACCAGTGCCATAAGGCTCCGGCTTCCTTCAAGAGAGCCACCAAAGAACCTCTAATGTGACTACTCATAAGCTCATCCATCCCTCCCACCAGCTTTCCAGGGGGAGCAGCAACCACTGAGGATCTTCCTTACGTTTTGAAAGATTGCCTGAATTGCACTGCTTACAAAATCTTTTTGCACAGAGATATATCTAGTTGAGTTAATCTTTTCCAATCCAAGTGCTTCCCTAAATTACATAGACAAAATGAATAATCTTCTAAACATAAGAGTAAATATATGAAAGGCAAAGCCATGAAACGTTTAAATACTTAATACGTACATACTAAAAATAATTGTATACCTCATGTTTTTAATTAGATTATCAGAAGAAGAAGAATGAAAAAAAACATTTCAATGGCGTCAAGCTCCATTAATTTTTTTCTGTAACTGCTTTACTTCTTACATACTCACAGTATTTATACCAGAATAAACCAGCAATTATCAAGACACGTATTGTGCAGGCGTCTAAAAATTTGCAGAAAAGACACGTATTGTGCAGGCATCTAGAAATTTGCAGAAATATGAAGACAAGTTAGAAAATATGTGTGCCATGTGGAAGTTCGTGTGTGCCATCATTCAACAGCATGCTGTTTCACTTGACCGAGTTAGGCCCACGTAAAGACTTACAAATCCGTCTTCAATTTATCTCAACTTTTTATGATAGCAATTTAGTAATAAGGAATATTGATTTGTTAGTACATATAGATTTTTTGTTTTTAATATATCTCATTTAAACTGAATTAACTCTTCATAAAATATGAATTTAATTTAATCCAAAACAATTTAAATCAAACATGTAAGTTGCTATATGAAATTACTTTTGTTGTTATATAAAATTGTGTTTAATATTTATTTCATTTATAAAAATAAAGTATGAAGAAGAACAAGGACCTATATGTGATGTATTACGACTTTGAAGAATCTTACATAGTATGGTCATTAATATGAAGAAGAAGAAGAAGGACCTATATGTGATGTATTACGACTTTGAAGAATCTTACGTAGTATGGTCATTCCATGAATAGATAAATGTATTTATTTTTTTGATAATTAGAATGCTTTAAGATGGTCAAGAACACAATTATCTATGAATGAGCATAACATATTGTAGAAATCTACCAAACAAAGGATTCAAAAGAAATATATATAACTTAAAAAATATATGTAATAAACAACATTTACAAATTGACTATTCAAATGTTAGAAATTAAGTATTCAAACTTCAATAATAATTTCTGTAATTTCTACTATACATTTATATAATTAAATTACTATAATCCATTGTATGCCTAAAATACCAACACAATAGATTTCTTGTGCAATAACCAACTACATAGTGCAGTGCAGTCAAACCCAGATTTTAAATCAACCCCACATTTAACTTCCAAACTTATATAATAGTTAAAAAAAAAGACAAAAGAAAGGTAACGCTTCTTTCCCAGAAAACTGTTCAACTTGTATTTATATTTACATAGTGCAATGCAGTTAAGATTGAGAGCTACAGTACGTTCTCAATCTTAATCAGTAATACAGTATTATAGTTTTTATTACGAAGATAGCACTGTGCCAAAACTTGATTCCTTCCGTCTAGTTTGGGACAATTAAGTCTTTATATAATTGTAAAGACGTTTTTCTTTTCCTTTAGTGAGTCTTAAAATGGCTTTGGTCAATTCAGAATGCCCGCCACTTGATGCGATGCTTATTATAATGCACGAGAAGCACGAGTTGAGTTTCGTTCAGATGCCCTGGCTATATCTTCTTTTGGTTACTCTTTTATCTCGAACCCACTCATTCGATTTTCCCGGCGATGCTCCTTTAGAGTATTTGAGTTCCCCCTTTTTCTTTTCCTACAGCGGTTTTTGATTGAATATGCTGTTTTTCCAGCGTGTTTATTATGTAAAAGTTACTGTTTTTCCAGCATGTTTATTATGTAAAAGTTCAAGGTTTTGTAAGTTGTTAGATTTCGAGAAAAGAAAACAACAATCTTAGTGTCGAGGGTTTCAGTTTGATGCCTGTATATTGTTCATTCCTTTTTGTGATGGCTTCAGACTTGTATATATATAATTGAAATTAAGGTTTTTGTTTGTTTTCGGAAATTGATAATTTAAAATCTTGAACAATTTTTATATAATAAATATTTTGGAAAATTAAAATATACAATTAAAAGCTGTTTTAAAACAGAAAAACAGGAAACTAATGATGATTAATGTCATATATTTATATTGTATTAAAATAAAAATATAATATGTTGTTCAAATAAAAAGTGAATGGCATATAAACACATCTTACAATATAAGCAAGAGAAGGGGATATCCTTATTAGGAGGAGGGCCCTATCCATATGAGAGATCTTGGCCACCATCTCTATCTTTATCTTCTTCTTCAATAGGATTAGAATGGACAAGAGAAATTTCCACATCCTAACAAGGAAATTTTCCACTATCAGGTCAACCACAATGATAATGGTGGGAAATGGTAGAATGTCATGTGGTTAGTGAGACCAATCATGGCAATTGTAATGGGGAGAACTATGTGAACTAAGTCTTGAGCTATGGTTGTAACCACAATGGTACCCATGAGGTAGAGAAACAACCCTTCTTGCAAGAGAAGGCAACACATGAGCAACCATTCAAGGGTCATTAGCACAATGCTTGATGAGACTTTGCAAGTGAGAAAATTTTTGGGCCACTTTTTAGCCTTGACATGTATTTCCAACATGGCATTATAGCAAATACAATAACTTTAATATACATAAAGAAGCATTTGCCCATGATAAAATTTTAGAATATAGTAGTGTTTTTATCTTTATAAATATTAAATATAAAATTCCACTCTAAAAGCATGCCAAATTTCAGTGTATCTTGCTAGTATTCTAGGCCAGCCTCCTAGCAAGATCATATGCTAGGAAAAAGGATACAGGTTTAATGATTTAAGAAAATAATCGATTAATCTTCATGTAGCCTAGGCTTATTGATAGAACCATTACCAAAATTTTCTTGACAAGGAAATCCAATTGCCAAGTCTTGGCCTTGGTGCTTGAGATAATATCACAATTATTAAAGTTACTCAACACCCAAGTTCTTCCCGTCTCATATATAAAAATATTTTTTTTGCATTAATTGAATATAAATATTTTTAAATATTATCCTTCACATTGTTTTTCGTGTACAATTGACATTCATACATATAATTCTATCCTCTTACTTCTTCAGAATTCACAAGCCAGCTATTAAGCGGTTGGGACATGGAGTTCATGCATTTGTGTTGTATATTAAATGCAACACTAATGTAAAATAATATTAACATAACATGTAGAACTGCTATGAACTTCACATAAAATAATAGGAATACATGTAGTATATTCATTAAAACAATATGCCTTTGAGGTAGGTCAACACCATGTACAATGCCACTTTGAGGGGTCAATTGTTGAATCCTATTGTAATCATATGTGAAATAAAAATATATTAAAAGAAAATAGATACATGAATAGATTTGGAGGATAACTGCACATGATGGTATGATTCCTTTCAATTGGATGAGAATAATTTATCCAAACTTGTCTTGAAAAAGCTTTTTCCACATGATGGAGAAAATTATTTTCAGCCTAAGTTCAATTATTCTTTTCTCTTATAATTTCACCAGTGGAAATGACATGTAGAAGAAGATTTTAATTTTGTAGATAATGTTTTGTGGTCTTAATGGTTTTCCACAATTTTATTTTCATCCTTGTAACTAGTATTGAGCATGTGTTGGGATGAAAATTTTAGTTTCATGTTTATGATGGTTTGTCTCTAAGAAACTTGAAAAAAATAGTGAAAGAAGAAGACATTGCATAGATGAGTTTCAATTTTTTCCTCAATATTTGGGAACAACATATCTAGTAATGTAATGCAAATATACTATTTTAATATTACAAATATTAAATTTTATAATATGACATGTGGTTGAGTAAGTTTTTTATTTCTTCTTATGTTTCATGTTCACATCATTTTTTTTCTACAATGCATCATTATTATGCACGATTTATTTTTATTTTGTATTATTATATTTTAACACTAAATTGTAGCACAATTATTAGAACTATTAGTTTAAACTCTGAATTATGCCAAGAAGCAAAAAAATATTAAAAACGATACTCAATTTTCAAGTAGTCTCATAGACTATAATGATTCAAGGGTAAACACAAAATGCTGTCATTGAAAACCATCACATTATGAAGCAAATGAAATAAAAATTATTTCTTCATTGTTTTATCAAATCTTACCATATATTTATTTCATGAATTTTTGAATTTTGGATACATGTTTATCTAGAAACTTGCAATCATAATATGTGACAAAAATCTTTTCTTCGTTATTCTCTAATGGATGTTCATTTTGTAATCCAAAATTTCAATTTTACCATATAACAAAAGGATGTTGAAAAAAGTTGTGAAAATTGACTTTAAACTATCCATTGCACTCTATTCAATATTTACGAAGCATTTTTGACAAATTCATTTTGTGCTTATGATACAATTAATGCATTCCTTGAGACCATTTTTTAGGGGCATTTTATTGAAATCCTTTTGTCTCATCAAGAACACCATTTTGTAAATATCTTAGAATTATTTTGTACTTACTTTCAAAGGGATTAAAACATAATAATTCAAATAATATCCACAAACAGAGACACCTCACCTCGGTTGAAGTTGTCTTATTTAATTTAAAATGAGTATAGCATGTCTAAAAAGAGTAAGTCTCATAAGTAGTTTGAAAGAAATTCAATATGTTTATTCAACCTTAATAAAAAAAATCCATGAACACATAACTTGTAACTATTAGCTTCTATTCCACGACATGGCATAAAAATAGACCACAACATTCTACGTTTAACATTTGACCGAGTGATTCACCGTATCCTTGGTTACTTAGCATTTGCATATAATTGTTTAAATATTTGCACCAATGTAGGTACCGCAGCCGCCACCACCAGAACCACCCCCCAGAACATAGTGAAAGTTCTCACAAACTTTGGATGCTTCTCCATAAACTCACTCATTCGAACCATGGTTCGCCTTCTATACCATTCATTAACAGTAATCTTCAATTGCCCGAACTCATCTTCATCTGAAAAACTGAAATTAATTCCTTTGGAGAGACCGTTGAAGAGGTCTGTCACTTCCTTGTCGGTCCCAATGGAGCTCTGAATTATTCCCTTCTTCCTCAGCAAAACCACGTCTTCTTCAGCCTGGATCAAACTATTCATCAGAAAGACATACTCTGAGATAATGCTCAGTTCTTTTTCTTGGCACACATCTATAGCCATCAGATTCCTCAAGATCACCTCTGTGGTATCAGATACATATATAACAGGGAGAAACAGAATCTTTTCCTTTTTGTCGAAACGGAGCTTGCTGGATGGAACTCCGTCGTACGCCTTAAACTTCAATCCGCTCTTGTATAACTCTGCCGCTGAAGCCATTATCTGTTGACGATGTAACTGATTATCACTTTGCTGAACTGTTTTTTCACGAGGATGACCACGGCGGCGGCGGCGGCGGCTATGTGGTAGTGCAATTTGAATATCCCCTGTTTTTTCATGGCACTCATCCACAATAAAATCATGAAAAAATCCCAAAATGTGGTTGTAATCCTCCAGATTTTTATACTTTGACTCGAAAATTTTCTTCAATTTCATCTCGCGCTCTCTACTATGCTCTGTTTGTAGTTCCTTCGTGCTTGGCTGAAGAGAATAATTGAAAGGGTGGACCAGTGCAATTATGCCGTCGCATATCATTTTGAGCAGCTCTATCCTCGCTGCCTCTAGCGTTGATTTGTCTTCCATTGCCAATAGCTCTATAAGCAGTACTATAGGAACCTGATTTTCGAGCATCAAAATGTCACTTAAGATGTCGAATTGACAAGATCGGACCCTGTTTCTATTAAAGACAGGATCGACCTTCCATTGTGATTCAACATTGAGATCCCATTGTGTTTCATCGGTGAGAAGCCTGAGAGTCTCCAGAATGAAGCATCCGTCCAGAGTGAATGCCCAAGCAAGGATTTCTGGGTCGCAATCCACTTTTACTTCATAGCTTTCTGTAATTTTTGGAAGCAAGATCTGTACTCGATCGACTAGAAAGCGTGCGTGCTGCTGCTGTTGTGGGAGCCTTTTCACTATTCGATTTACGGCGTTTATTTTGTAGAGCTCCATCTGAGAGAGTGGCTGAGATACCCTGCGATGAAAAAGGCCCAAACGGACCACCCGAGGCACATATGCGTCCCTGTTTAAGCCCATCAGATACACTGGCACTGAGTTTATGGAAATAGCTGACAGCTTTCCTGACTTCTCATCTGTCTCACTGTTTTCGGCCTTGTGAAATTCAAACTTGCCCTTCACATCATCGAACCACGAGGAACAAATTTCTGGGTCCGCTACTGACAGGTGCCACTCTTTTACAACCTGTTTTTTGCTCTTTCTGGCCATTGTTAACTTCTTCCACAAGTAGTAGCTGAAAAAGAGACCAAGCAAGAAGGAATACAATGCCTTTCTGCTTGACAATCAGAGAATCAATCAAAAATTTCAATCTTATTCTTTCTGTCTCGTATGGTTATCTTTAGATGTGTAAAAGTCTGATACTTCACCTGCAAAATTCAAGTGTCAGACATCCCAATCATCACTTACCATTATTTTAAGTTAAAAAAAAAACAGAGCGAACATTCCCCTCGAAAAAGGAAAACTTGTGCTGAAATGATTGATTATAGCATATATTTTTCAAATAATAGCTGTACTATTCTGTAACAAAGTTGATTTTAGGAAAAATAATTTCTTGGGTATTGTAGGAAATCTAATACCTATGGCTGCTTGATCGTATAAGCCAAAATATTTATATAAATAAAGTTGTGATCTTTGAAGACAAAAACCGTCAATTATTGGGTTGCATGACACTGATGTTAATAAATCAAACAAAGAAAATAAAAGAAAACATAACAAATATAAAGTTGTGATTTTATCTCAAAACAAAATGTTTTAAGGAGTTATTTGAAAAATTCAAGTCATTAACATCTTAAATTTGATAATTAAAATAGATATAAAACAATTGGTAGGAAGTCCCATTCATCTTACTAATAATAGTATACTAGATTTAGTATTTTCAATGAAATGTCTCTCAAGATTTCGAATGAAATCAATAATTTCATATTAAAAGTAGCTAAGACAGTGCTGAGAAACGTGCCTAGTAATTTGAATTATGAAATCAAGTATGTTCAAAATGACAATTTTATAGTTTATTGGGTACATACACGTAACGTGAGAAAGATATATTGATGATCACAAATTGGCATCTAGATATATATTCCATATTAGGAGCTAACTCTTGCATTAGAAAGAAACATGATTATCATAATTTCATTTAGAAAATCAAAATATAAAAAAAGAGGACTTGTATGTGATATACTATGGTTTTGAAGAATCCAAAGCAGTATGACCATTCCATCAAATCAATCAATACATTTTTTTTTTTTTATGATAGTTAACAAAAAAAGACAAAAGAAAGCTTACAATTCTTTCCCAGAAAACTGTTCAACTTGTATTTACATTTACATAGTGCAATGCAGTCAAGATTGAGAGCTACAGTACGTAGAACTTAATTTTAACCAGTAATACTGTAACCTACTGTAACTTGACAGGTACATTAATCATACTGAAGTGAAATTTACATACACAACAGAAGAGTAACAAGCCCATTTTCTTGTACCCTGCCTATGACCGCCTATCTTCTTTCGTGGATATGACAATAAGTTGACGAATTATTTATTTCATCTGTAGATAAGTGTAAATGGCTTAGCATACCCACATAAACTGCCTTAAAAACTTTCAGACTATTTAACTATTTAACAGAACTCTTACACAAAAATTAAAGAGGATCAATGCAAGATCCTGATAACTTGAAAGAATAAAGAACAAAATCAAATCTAGAAGTAAAAATAAAATGAAATAAACACAAGAAAATATCTGGTTACTCACAGTTGTAGGTGGGTAGAGCATGAATCGATGAACAGCTCTATTCATGGATGGTGCGGTCCATGAGGACAGTAAGAGAATGGGCTTTGTATTATAGTTCTTACGAAGATAGCACTGTGCCAAAATTTGATTCCTTCCGTCTAGTTTAGGACAATTTAAATCTTTATTGAATTCTGATGACGTTTTTATTTTCCTTTAGTGAGTCTGAAAATGGCTTTGGTCAATTCAGAATGCCCACCATTTGATGCTGGGCTTATTATTATGTGCTGGCGATATCTTTGGTTACTCTTTTTCTCGAAGTCACTAATTCGATTGCCCGGAGATGCTCCTTAACGTCGTAGAAGTATTTGCGTTTCCACTATTTCCTTTTTAAAGCAGTTTTTGATTGTATATTTTGTGTAGAAATTGTTCAAGGTTTTGATCATCTCTATTATTATTCATGTAAGTTAATTTTATATATATATATATATATATATGTATATATATATATATATGATTGGGTATATATTTATACTTTTAATATTTTAAAGAATATTTCATTTTAATAATGATTAATGTCATATATTTTTATTGTATAGAAACAAAAATATAATATATTGTTCATATAAAAAGTGGATGGAATTTGAACACACTGTCAAAGTATTAATTTTTTAAGGTTATTTGAGCAAGAGAAGGGGGTATCCATATCAAGAGGAGGATCCCAACCATATGAGAGATCTTGGCCATCAAGAATATGCTTCAAACCTATAATGATATCATCTCTATCTTTATGTACTTCTTTAATAGGATTAGTATGAATAAGAGAAATTGCCACATCCAAGCAAGGAAATTTTCCACTATCAGACCAACCATAATGACAATGTCAATGGGAAATGGTAGAATGCCATGTGGTGAGTGAGACCAATCAGTACAGTTGTAACCGGGAGAACCATGTGAGCCAAGTCTTGAGCTATGGTTGTAAACACAAAGGTACCGATGTGGTAGAGAAACATCCCTTCTTGCAAGAGAACGAAAGACATAAGCAACCATTCAAGGGTCATTAACACAATGCTTTATGAAAGTTTGCAAGTTAAAAATTTTCTAAGCCACTTTTTCTATTGGATGTGTATTTCTAGAATGGCATTACAACAAATGATAACTTTAATATACATAGAGAAGCTTTTGTCCACAACAAAATTTTAGAACATAGTAGTGTTTCTATCTTTACAAAATATTAAATATAAAATTCCACTCTAAAATCATGCCAAATTTGAGTGTATCTTGTCAGTATTCTAGGCTAGTCTCCTAGTAAGATCATATTGTAATCTAAAGGCTATAGATTGAATGACTTAAGAAAATAATCAATTCATCTCCATGTAGCTTAGGCTCATTAATAGAACCATTACCAAAATTTTCTTGACAAGAAAATTCAATTGCCAAGTCTTGGCCTTGGTTCTTGTGGTAATATCACAATTATTAGAGTTACTCAATACCTAAGTTCTTTCCATCTGATATATAAAAATATTTTTTTGCATTAATTTAAATTTTTTGTTTAAATTTTATCCCTCACAACATTTTTCTTGTAAAATTGGCATACATACATATAATTGTATACTCTTACTTTGTCATAATTCAAAACCAACTATTAAGAGGTTGGGACATGGAGTCCATGCATTTGTGTTGTATATTAAATGCAACACTAATGTAAAATTATATTAACATAACATGCAAAATTGTTATGAAGTTCACATTAATAATAGGAATATGTAATATATTCATTAAAACGATATGCCGTTGAGGTAGGTCAACACCATACAATGCCACTTGGAGGGGTCAATTGTTAAATTCTATTGTAATCATATGTGAAAGAAAAATATGAAAAGGAAATAGATACATGAATACATTTGAAGGATAAATGCATACAATGGTATTATTTCTTTCAATTGGATGAGAATAATTTATCCAAGTTTCTTTTGAAAAAAAATTCTCTACATGATAGAGAAAATTATTTTCAGCCTAAGTTCAATGATTCTTTTCTCTCCTATAATTTCACTAGTGGAAACAATGTAAAAGAAGATTTTAGTTTTGCAGATCATGATTTGTGGTCTCAATGGTTTTCCACCAATTTCATTTTCTTCCTCGTAACTATCAATGATCATGTGTAGTGATGACAATTTTAATTTCTTGTTTATGATGGTTTGTCTTTGAGCAACTTGAAAAAACAGTGAAAGAAGAAGATATTGCATAGACGAGTTTCAATTTGGTCCTCAATATTTGGGAACAACATATCTAGTTATATGATACAAATATACTATTTTATTATACTTATTATATTTTATAAAATGATATGTAGTTGAGTAAAATATGTATTTCTTCTCATGTTTCAAGGATGCCATAGTAATGTATCTAGATATGTAGTATTATGGTGTACCATCTATTAAAAAATGAAGATGTAGGTACATGTTTTGTAAGTCATCTCACTATTTAATTAGAATATAAGTTTCTATTTCACCCATGGGATAATAGTGGTGTCCAAGTAGCAAGATTATATATTGTAACACTTACCATGTGTCTAAATCATTCATCTTAGATATTATAATTAGAGTTTATTCTCTACTAGAAGGATTGTCCCTTCAACATAGCTACTACATGGTGTTCCCTACCTCAATATTAGAGCTATATTCTAAATACATTAGATTTTTTTATTGAGCTAAGAGACCTCACATTTACTTTTTTTGTTATTTTTATTATTTATATAGGTTCATAATATAATGGCTTAAAGCACATAAGTTAGTCTCATTTTTGGGTAAAAATGAACATGTCAACATAAATCATGCTCCATATCACTTAGGATACATTGAAAATAATTACGATATATGTGACACCTAATGGAAATGGGGATATTGATCAAACTTCCTTCAATTGAACATAATTTGATCCAATATAAGGAGAACTGAATATAAATAGAAGGCTCTAGAATTTTTTTATATAACTTATGAAGACAAAAAATTATTAAAGGTAAATAACAAGGAAGATAATGCAATACAAATAATACCTTTACCTAAATCCCTTGTTTCTCCTTAGATAGAGATGAAGTAGAGTGCACCCTAGCTCCACTTGATTTTCTCTTTTGATGTGTTGATAGAGGAATGTGGTTTCTTAAGGAGCCAACAACATGATGATAGGATTGATATGACGATAGATATAACGGATAAGATGAGTATATGATGAAGATAAGCTAAGATATGGAAGAAGTAGATAGAAAATGACAACATAACAGTAAGATGAGAAGAAATTATTGCAAATAGGATCTAATGATTCTCATTTACAGAAATTTCATGAAAGAAATCAAGGGCCAATATGCATTGGTTGATGGATGGATATGATTGATTGAGGATTATGATTCATATTAAAGTTGTAGTCATGCGACAAGTGTCACATGAGGAATAGTGGCTAGGTTTAGGAATGGATTAGGGAAACATCCTTATGTAAATGGATAGGATTAAGACTTGTGTGATATGAAATGAATAGATGAGATGAAAATTTAGTTTGAATTTTGGTAAGTGTCTAGGTTTAATGAATCTAGACAAAGTCTTAGTTATACATGTGAAGGGGACACTTGTCACATGACAATTATTTTAGATTGTGATCCATGTGAAAATATGGAGGGCTAGTATTAAATGGACAAGCATTGAGGGATAAAGTGGTGGGGATTAATTAGCCAAAAATAATTAATTAATTTAGCTGGAGGATTTGGGGATAAAGGTAATGAATAAATTATTTAAATAAATAATAAATATTTATTTAATTAATTGGCTAGGAGAAGGTGGGATAAAGGTGATGAGATAAATTAAATAAATAAATAAATAAATCAATAATATTTATTTAACTAATAGCTTAACTATAGGATAAAATTAGGCGTGGCTGGGTAAGGTGAGATTTTTGGTTTCTACATTTTACCCCTCTTTGAGATATTGTTGTGACTAAGAGAAGTAACATCATTTCAAAAAAAAAAAAAACATAGTGGGTAGGAAGGGATAAGGACTAGTGCCATGATGCCCCAGTCACTAGAAGGATGGGATTTACGTATGCTCCCTTGAGAGGACATGCAAGTTCAAATAACATAGGTGTGCTCTCAAAATTGATGGGAGAGTTAGAGGATAAAGGATGGAAGAAGCTAGGGATGGTGGAGGTATGGATGGAGAGGGAGGATGGATGATAATCATGTTGAAATGGCATAAGAAACCTATATTTGGTATTGTACTTGACGTTAAGCTACCAAGGTATGTGAAACCAAGATGAAAATGTGCCAAGTATGTGATCAAAAGGGTCAATCACAAACATATATGCCTTATAACACCAAGATATTGAAGACCATGATGCCTCTATGGCAAAATCATCCAAAGACCATGATGAATGCAAAAAATTATAACATACATAAGAAACAAGCAAGAATGCAAAACAAACCAAAAGAAAACAAGGATTATGCTCCAATTCATACTAAAAATTGATTGATAGATAGATTGATTAATTGATGATGACGAGGATAGAAAAAAGTTAATGATAAGAACAATGCATACCCCAAGGATTATGTTGTTAACAATAAGAACAACACTTGAACAAAGACTTACAAAAGTAAAGTATAAAAAGGAACAAAGACTTATATGTGATGCACTATGATTTTGAAGAATTCAAAACAGTATGACCATTCCATCAAATCAATCAATATACTCATTTTTTTGATAACTAGAATGATTTAAGATGATAAAGAACACAATTATCCATAGAAAATCATAACATATAGTAAAAGTCTAAAAAAAATTCAAAAGAAATATATACAACTTAAAAAAAATGCAATGAGCAACATTTATACATTAGAGTTCTTGTACAAGAACCAACTACATAGTGCAGTGCAGTCAAACCCACATTTAAAACCAACCCAACATTTAACTTCCAAACTTATATAATGTTAAGTTAACAAAAAAAAAACAGACAAAAGAAAGCTTACGCTTCTTTCCCAGAAAACTGTTCAACTTGTATTTACATTTACATAGTGCAATGCAATCAAGATTGAGAGCTACAGTACGTAGAACAGAATCTTAGTAATACTTTAACTTACTGTAACTTGACAGGTACATTAATCATACTGAAGTGAAATATACATACACAACACACCATCAATATAAAAGAGAAAAAAAGAAAGAGTAACAAGCCCATTTTCTTGTACCCTGTCTATGACCGCCTATCTTGTTTCGTGCATATGACAATAAGTTGAATTATTTATTTCATCTGTAGATAAGTATAAATGGCTTGCCATACCCACATAAACTGCCTCGAAAACTTGCAGACTACATAACTATTCAACAGAACTCTTACACAAAAATGAAAGAGGATCAATGCAAGACCGTGATAACTTGAAAGTATAAAGAACAAAATCAAATCTAGAAGTAAATATAAAATGAAATAAACACAAGAAAATATCTTGGTTACTCATAGTTGTAGGGAGGTAGAGCATGAAACAATAAGAGAATTGGCTTTGTATTATAGTTTTTACGAAGATAGCACACTGCCAAAATTTGATTCCTTCCATCTAGTTTAGGACAATTTAAGTCTTTAATGAATTCTGATGACGTTTTTCTTTTCCTTTAGTGAGTCTTAAAATGGCTTTGGTCAATTCAGAATGTCCACCACTTGATGCTTATGGGCTTATTATTATGTCCTGGCGATATCTGTAGTTACCCTTTTCCTCGAAGTCAGTAATTCGATTGCCCTGCGATGCTCCTTAACGTCGTAAAAGTATTTGTGTTATGATATTGCTATCAGGATTCAACCGTGTAGTTTCGAGTTAAACTCATTGACCCATGTTTCATGAGTAGTGGTTCAACAAGAACCCATCTCTCATGATATTGAATGTTCCACTTAGCACTCATTGCATCTTGGTGATACTCACAGAGGTGAAGCACTGGTCCGTCCCGGGAGGTCACCCATCCCAGTATTTGTGTTTCCTCTTTTATTTTTTAAAGCAGTTTTTATTGTATATTTTGTTTTTCCAGAGTGTTTACTATGTAGAAATTGTTTAAGGTTTTGATCATCTCTATTATAAACAGTGTAAGTGGTCGATTTCCAAAAAAAAGTCAAGAGCCTTAGGTCGAGGTTTCCAATTTGATGGCTATAAGCTATATATATGATTGGGTATATATCTATAGTTTTAATACTTTTATTTCATTTTTAATGATAATGAGTGTCATATATTTTTATTGTTTAGAAATAAAAATATAAGATATTGTTTATATAAAAAGTCGATGGAATGCAAACATATATTATGATTTAAGTTTTAAAAAATGAAAAACGGTCAAAGCACTAATTTTTTAAGATTATTTGAGCAAGAGAAGGGAGCATCCTTATTAGGAGGAGGACCCCAACCATCTGAGAGATCTTAGCCATCTAGAATATGCTTCCAACCTATAATGCTATCATCTCTATCTTTATCCACTTCTTTAATAGGATTAGCATGAACAAGAGAAATTGTCAAATCCAAGCAAGGAAATTTTGCACTATTAGACCAACCACAATGACAATGGTGGGAAATGGTAGAATGTCATGTGGTAAGTGAGACCAATCATGAAAATTGTAATGGGCAGAACCATGTAAGCCAAGTCTTGAGCTATATTTGTAACCACAAAGGTAGTCATGAGGTAGAGAAACATCCCTTCTTGCAAGAGAAGGAAACACATAAGAAACCATTCAAGGGCCATTAACACAATAACTGATGAGAGTTTGCAAGTGAGAAAATTTCTAAGCCAGTTTTTAGCCTTGACATGTATTTCTAGCATGACATTATAGCAAATAATAACTTTAATATACATAGAGAAGAATTTTTCCACAATAAAATTTTAAAACATAGTAGTGTTTTTGCCTTTACAAAATATTAAATATAATATTCCACTCTAAAAGCATGCCAAAATTGTGTGTATCTTGCTAGTATTCTAGGCTAGTCTCCTAACAAGATCATATTGTAGTCTAAAGGCTATAGATTGAATGACTTAAGAAAATAATCAATTCAACTCCATTTAGCTTAGGCTAATAAATTGTGGAAATCTTATTCCTACCAATTAAATAGTTGATAAAATAATATTTCAAATCAAAGTGATAGAGATTGATGGATGGATAGTCCACTTTAATATTACAATTTTATTGAAAAAATGCATATATTAAAAATAAAAAAGAATTTACAAAGATTGAAAACAAAACTTTCAAAACAAGAATCTTGAAAGAAACCAAAAAAAAGGATTCAACAACTAATCCACTTTAATGCTATTTTGACAAAGTGTTTCCTCAGTAGTAACAAATTAAACAATAGAAAACATTTAATTTAGATGTATACTTGAATGGTCGCAAAGATTTGATACAATATTCGTAATTGTAATGTGTAGTACAAGATATTTAGTACCGTGGTACTACACACTTTTGTATCCATATGACCTAGAACAAATAAAAGTAGGTGTCATTACCGTAGAAGAAGCTTGTTGCCACATAGCAGGAGTGATGTTAAATGAAACAAAAGGATAATTGAATACAATTGTAGTTGGTCAGTCGAATAGGAAATGCTACACAAAGAAAGATATTATTACAGAGGAGTATGATACAAATTGATTCCAAAGAGCTTGGAGTGCATTTACACCATTTTGTACAATAGACTTGATGTAAAATTGAACCTCTTCAGACAATTTTGGAAGTTTGAAATTTGGGTAAGAGGGAGAAATCCTCTATTTGGTTTATATATTATTATTATTTCATTGCATGATTGTTGTAATTTGTCAATACCTTCTATATGACCATGTGAATATCTTGGTGATGGTATAGTGTCATCATTATTTGCCAAAGAATCCTAAGAATAGGAGAGAAGGTAAACCTTATGGTTCATGTTAGGAATTGAATTTGAGGTGGTAGTCTAGACCGTAGATGTTACAAGAATATAATAAGGGAATTCAACATCCAAGATACTTAACAAACCGGTCATAATATCGATCTTAGTAAGTAGGCATGTAAGAATGTGAACCTATTTAGAGATTGGACCAGTTGGTCTACAATTGTTTTTTCCTTAGTAAACAAGACTAGAGTGTTTACCATGAAAGACTAAAACCTAATAAATTTATATTCTTAATGGAGATCCAACCATTAATGTGGGGATTTTGTATATATAATCATTATACTATATTATGACTATAAAGGTCAAGAAGTTGTCATTATGTGTCAAGATTTTCTTGAAGTCTATATCTTGAGAGTATTCACTCTCAAGGGTTATGGTTAAGATTTGAGCAAGTGGTTGTAGCCAAGACCCAAGTAGTTACGTAAAAGTAACTCTAGTGTTCAAGTCAAAAATAAATAACAAGGTCAAAATGAGTTATTTACTTAGCAAATCTTCACATTCTAAGAAAGGATTCTATAATAAAACCAAACACTAGTCATCTGATTTTATTACAAAGAAGGAATCTTTAGTTTAAGATTAGTACTTATTTATTATATATATGTTGAACATTTTGTCAGTACTTTTAGTTTGTGAGCAAGTGAATCTAGTCAATGATAGGAGGTCATCAGTATCAACCATTTATGCATAGAATGGGAGGGAAGATACTCTCATGGTTAATACTTAGGAGTTGAAGAAGTGGTAGTTTCCAAGTCCTAAGAAGTTACAGGAACATAACTTGGCTATTCAAGGTCAAAAAATATAACTAGTCAAGTTGACTGAGGAATTGAACAAGTGGCAGTTGCCAAGGTCCAAGTCATTATGTGAACATAACATGGGCGTTCAAAAGTCAGGAAGACTTAACCAATCTAGTTGAATAATAACTTTAATGAAGACATTACTTTTTTAAAATAAAATTTTGTATGATAAGTTAAAACTTGGTCAAGCAGTAAGTTTGGGCTAATACAAGGTCATATAAGGTTCTCCAAGTCAAGTAGAGTAGGTGAATGACTAACTCCACTCATAAGTTGTGGTTGAATATTATTTCAAATACTTTGGCCAATGTAAGTGCAATAGTCTTTGCTTGCACTTGTCAATTCACTATGTTTTGGATACTTAACTAATCAGAGTTGTCATTTATAGTTGGAAGGTATCCATAGTTGTTTTACAATATTGGTTAAGTAGGGAACAACACCAAAGATCATATGGCAATACTAGGGGATTCTTAACTATACTCTTCATTGAAGGGTAGGGCCACTTCTAGTTAGGAAGGTTTGCAAGGGACCGTCAGTCTACGATTGGAGGTAAAGCACCTAGATGATGCTCTCCCTCTTGTAGATGACATACCAAGTCTTGTGAGACAAAGAGTATCCAAATATGGGATCTTTGACCTTGTTTGTTAAATCATAAATGTGTACCATAGAAAAAAGGAAACTTGCTTGATTTGGGAAATAATTGATGAAAAATTGGACTTAATGAGGCCTTGATTTGGTGTTGTGAGGTGTTTTTCACATCCACACTAGGTCTTGGACCCTTTCAAATGCATTTAACAATGTCTTGTAAAGGTGTTGTAAAAGAATTTCACGCCTCTCTAGACTCAATGAAACCATTTTCCTTTAATTCAACATTATAAATGTATTTAATGAAGGCTTGTAAAATAAACTTAAAGTTAATCTAGTGTTTTAATGTGTCCTACACATTCATATTAGATGTTGTGTCTTTCTAGGATATGTGGACCTCATTTTAATGTTGTAAAGTGTATCTAATCACACTTTCACATTGAATTTTGTGTCCCAAGCCCTAAATGACCTTTACATCATCAATAATAGGCCCCTATTACCCCATATGATGCATCTCAAGGCATAAATTGATCAAATAACTGACAAAGTCATCATTTAAACCTAATTTATGCATTCCCCAACAACCCAGCTGGAAAATGGACCCCTCTAGGACTAATTCACCATATGTGGTGAATTAGTCCCTACCAAGTGGGACTCATTTTCCCAAGGTGGAATGAGTCCCATTTGGGCCATTTTTTACTTTTGAGCGAGAAATTTTAAAATTTAAGTTTTGTTTTTCTTCATGTCGGCCTTGGGGATCCAATTTATGGGAAAATAAGGTGAATTTCCTATAAAATCAAGTCTCTAAACCCTAATTTACATTCATTAACTCATTCACACATCTCTCATCATTCATTCTTCATCTATCTTCTCTATCAAGTCAAGCAAGTTAGGGTTAAATCATTGCAAGTCATTAAGATAGCTTCCTAAGACATTCAAGGGCAGATTCTTCATGTTTTTCTACAAAAATTCAAGATCAATCACCATGGTAAGGTAATAACTCCATTGTGGGAAAACCCACAAAAGTGGTTTACAATTTGATTGAGGAAGGAAAACTTATAAAAAATGACCCCATGCCAAATATTTTCATTTTGGGGGATCGAGCAAACTAGTTGGTTCAAACGAACCAAAAGAGGGTTCACTCGAACCGAGGTTTGAGTGAACCCATTTAATGCATCTACAAACTAATCAACCAAAAAAAATGGAAACCCCTTTATGGAAGGGGGTTTGTATGAACCTTGGTTTGCTCAAACCCCCCCTTTTCCTGATTTTTGACCTTGTTCACAAAAACATCAAATTTTTTGCACTTTGGAGCTTAGGTTGAAGATGAAAATGGTGGATACTTCACATAACCAACTAGAATTAGGTAGTCCTCAGAACAAGCTATCCAATGAATATAATTTTAATATGTTTTGGTTTTATTATGTATCTATTTTTTTAGTTTTATTAAACATAGGTTTTTCACCAAAAATCAAGCTCTCTGTTCTGCACATATGGAAAAATAGTAGATTATCAATTTTTTTTTGAAAAATATGAGTACACTAGATATTGAAGTCCTTGATCCAACAAAAAAATATTGAATTTCGATACATACAAAAAAAGCTACACATTATATGGTTGCAGTATGTTTGAATTGTAATTGGTTTGACTTCGAAACTTGATTAAAGAAAATATGTTTAATTAAAAACTATCTAACCATGTGGAAGCACTAGATATCAGAGTTGCAAATCTAAATTTGAAAGAATTGGAATTTTATCCTTCATGGAAAGAAAGTTATGCGTTATAGGGTGAGCGCCACTTTTTAAAAATGTTGTTTTCTAAAAAAACTAGTTTTTGAGGGAGATGGAAAAAGAAGTGCAATATAATTCCAAAAATTTTCAAAAAAATATATTTAGAATCTACAGAAAAAATTCCACAAAACTCTAGTTTGCATCATCTTCAAATTCCTCATGGTTTAGCCGTTATAGGTGCTCGAAAGTGAATATTAGTTAGAAAAAATATTTTAGTATCCAATTTGGAAAAAAATTGTAAACCAATATTGTGGGATCACCCTTGTTGTATGTTTCATTACATTCTTTTATCATTTTGGTTTAATTACCTAAAATGGGTTTGACCAAAGCAAACCCCCATGCCCTAACATCCAACATTTCTTCTTCTCTTCTTGTGTGTTTGCAGATTTAGACATCTTGGAGGTTTAGAAATCATTGAAGATTGTATTGAAACTTTGTTCAAGTGATCTCTTCATTGGATAAGTCAAAATACCCACAAAATGTCACTTTCAGGCCCGAATTTGATAGTTTCAAAACCAAACCCCTGGAGAAGCAGAAAGTGCAGACCGAAGGCTCCTATTTCCATCTTTGAATCTTCAAAAATTCAAAAGTGGACTCATTAACCATGGGTGGTGAATGAGTTCCACTTTCGGGCCTAATTTAGTTTTCTGCATTTTTGGATACCCATTTGTCCAAAACGAGCTCCATAATAGTTTCACAGATCTGAGACTAATTTGCCTAGAATAGCAAATGAGTCCCACCAGGCCTAAAAATTAGCATCAATAGCATTTTTGATGTCATTTCTAGTTTCTAGCAAGATCTCAGGTGCACAATTTTAGTTTCATCCATTTCTATTATAATTTGCATTCATTTCTAGGTGTTTTTGCATTACACAATGTGTTTTCAAACAAGTTGAATTTCTTAAGTTTCCATTCAATAATCAATAGCTTTCATTAGTTTACTGCATTTAGTCATAATCACATCATACATTCCTTTGTTTGAGTGAACCACCTCAATTTTAGGGTTCTATCTCTCTCCTTTTAGGTGAAAGATCCTAAGAGTGCAAGAGAAGTACATAGAACCTCAAAATTGATGGTTCAAGATGTTATATGTTATTTATTTGCAATCATTCAGGTTGAAGATGTAAAAGGAAAAAAAAAAAACCTTTTTAGTTAAAAAATAAAAACGAGTCTATTATGAAATGCTTATGTATTCCGTTATGCAGTTGCAATTTTAGTTAGTGAAAGAAAAAAGTAAAATTATATCCTATTTTTACGGAATGGTTTAATTTTTTCTTTGATACGTAAAACACAACAGAGCTACATGGATTATAATAATAAGAAAAATTATAAAATTGTTTCTGCCCACATAGATGTTGGGCGAATCACAATTGACAGTACATACCCTTTAGAAACAAACAAAATTCAACCAAAATTCCACCCCTATAGGCGATCTCATGTGTCAACCTCACCGATAAATGATGGCCTCTGGGCCTGAAAAAAATACCATCCACCACCCTTCCATTCTCAACCATTAGTATTCTTCATCATAGAATGTTGTAGACTCCAGTAGGTCTGCAAACTACCGGCACCACTGAAATCCCACTACTTCATCTAGACCTAGCCTTCGACACAAGAAATTGTAGCCGATGGTCACCCAATGTTAGTGTGGAGCTAGGCCATCCACATTTAGATTCATAATGAAAGAGTGCCACTCCACCTCCACTCCTAGCAAGAACATTCTATTGATGTCATTAGGTAATGGAATCCCAACACCCAACTCCGCCACTACAACCACATCCACATCATCCACTAATATTGTTGCTTTAAACACCATTCTTAATAGCAAACACTAGAGCTTTGAAAGATTCAAATCCAATAGTGTAGCTAATAAATGTGACAAAATATCTGAGTTATCCCTTGTCTTGTTGCTCAAGAAGCAGAATTGCTTCCCGAGTACCATCCTCACTGCCTCAAGACATAGAATGTCTTTGTTTAGGCAGATTTTCTTAAGCCTTTGGTCGATGATGAAGCCTACAAAGGAAGACTGCTTCTTTGAGCTCCTCAACCTAATTAGAGTATCCATTTTTCTGATCACATTTGAACATTTCTTCTATAGATATAGGAACTTTCCATTGCTTCTCACGAAGTGCCAACTAACCTTATTAATTTTCTTCGCCTCCAATCCCACTATTGATTACTTTCATACAACTTCCTTAAGGTAGAATTAAATTTCCTTTGGTGGCTTGTACTCTGCATTAAAAATGTTTATTTTTGGAGACCACCACCATATTAAATCATCATTATTAGTCCCGTCTACCCTCTCCCATGTCTAATTCACACTTTCCAATATCACCATATCTTGGAATTGATTTTCTCAACAAATGAATGAGAAATTCATTAAATTTCCATATCCAAAGCTACGGTTGTTCCTTGTGCAACCAATCTCCTTTCCTGTTCAAGTGGTAGTAACAAGAACCCTATGTAAGGGTTTGTAAAATCTCCTAGCCTCGGGAATAGTAGTGGCTAGATACGGATGGGTAGCCTTGATGGTAGAAGTGATGTATTCATCGTCGTCATCTCCTCTTCTATGGAATTGCCCATGTGCCCAATCTATCCATAAGGCATGTAGTCTATTTTCCCCAATGACACATGGGCAACAAAATTATTTTCTCCTCACACCTTCATTTTCCAATGCATCTACCTCTCCATTACCCTCTCTGTATATATGATTTATGGTATAATTTTCAAAGGTTTGCATCAACTCAACTGCCTTAGTGAGAAGGGCACAAATTTTCCAGTTGAGGGTGGTGCCACTTCTAAGAGAATTGATAACCAGTGTGGAGTCCCCTTCAATTGCTATTCTGGAAAGTCCTAATTCCTTGCACAAATTCATCCCATGGATGACAACCATGAATTCTACTTCATTATTTGTCCCTTCAGGCAATCTCATTTCCGAGGAGGAGATTTTGTTTCCTTGCCAATCCCTGATAATACAACTTGCACTTGATGGACCTAGGTTTCCCTTAGACGCCTCATCAAAATTCAACTTGTACCAACCCTATCATGTGGGAGACCATACTATTGAGGCTTAGGCCTACTTAGCCCCATTTGGACCATCGATACCAACCCAAGATGGAATCCAAAGGGAGGGCCATGCTACCCTCAATTTCTCATCCCACTTCGAGAAGGTTTTACCTTGTACCACTTTTGGGCCCAGTTTGGCATTCAAGGTTTCTATTAGGGCAGCCTCAATTTTTTTAATGAGGGAGATTGAGCAAATCTTCTTATCCTTGAATAAATTCCTATTTCTTTCCTTCCACAATTCCCATACTATTATTGATGTACTAAGAGTCCAAATGTTCCCAAAGACCGATTTCTTCTTCAAGGATGGACATGACCGAAACCAACTGAGCAAGTCCAAAGGCATGACACACACCCAACCGAGTCTTCCGCACAACCATCACCAATACTCTTGGGCATACTGACAACCCAAGAGGAGATGATTAGTTGTTTATTTAGCATGTTCGCAAAAGACACATCTAGATGGTCCCTAGAAGCCTAAGCGTTGGAACATTTTCATTGTTAGAATCTTATTTTGAATTGTTGCCCATGCAAATGTTCCCGCCTTGGGGAGGCAAGCATTGCTAGACAACAAAGATTTAGGGGAAAAATGTCAACATTTCTACCTCTTTCACTATACAATATTATGTAGCCATATTTTGCATTATAGCTCTCAGTCTTAGCTCCAACACAAATCAAAGTGTCGCTGCCATTTCACAGACATAAAGTTCTTTTTTTTTAGGATTTAGTAAGTTGCTTTTAAACCTCTCTAGGAGGTAAGTTGAGGTTCGATAAATCTCTCCACTTTCAATTTAGGACTATGTTGCTTTCATCTGGGACTATAATGGGTGATCCCACAATAGTGGTTTACAATTTTTGGCCAAACTAGACAATAAAATTATTATTTTTAACTATATCTTCACTTTCAAGCATATATAGCGGCTAAACTTTGAGGAATTTCAAGATGATGCAAACTAGAGTTTCGTGAAATTTTTTCTGTAGATTCTAAATATATTTTTTTCAAAATTTTTGGAATCAAATTGCACTTCTTTTTCCATCTCCATTGAAAACTAGTTTTTTTTTTTTCAGAGAATGACATTTTAAAAAAGTGATGCTCACTGTATAATGCATAATTTTTTTTCCATGAAGGATAAAATTCTAATTATTTCAAATTTAGATCTCTAACTTTGATATCTAGTGCTTCCACTTGGTTAGATAATTTTTTATTGAATATTTTTTCTTTAATCAAGTTTTGAAGTCAAACCGATTACAATTCAGACATAGTGCGACTGTATAACACGTAATTTTTTTTGTATGTATCAAAATTCAATTTCTTTTTTCTTGGATCAAGGACTTCAATATCTAGTGCACTCATATTTTTCAATTTTCTTTTTTGATAATATGCTATTTTTCCACATATGTGCAAAATAGAGAGTTTGATTTTCGTTGAAAAACCTATATTTAATTTTAAAACTAAGAAAACAAATACATAATAAAACCAAAACATATTAAAATTATATTCATTCGATAGCTCATTCTGAGGACTACCTGATTCCAGTTGGGTTTACAAAGTCTCTACCATTTTCATGTTCAAACTAAGCTTCGAAGTGCAAAATTTTTGATTTTTTTGTGAACAAGGTCAAAAATTAGGGAAAAGGGGTGCTCGCTTGAACCAGGGGGTTCAAGCGAACCCCCTTCCCAAAAGTGGTTTTCATTTGTATTTTTTTTGCGCACGAATTAAATGGGTTTGCTTGAACCTTGGTTTGAGTGAACCCTTTTTTGGTTCGTTCGAACCAACAAGTTCGTTCGAACCCTAGAATGAAAATTTTTGGCATGGGGTCATCTTTTACAAGTTTTCCTTCCTCGTTAAAATTGTAAGCCACTTTTGTGGGTTTACCCCTATGCAATCCTTTACTCTCTCCCCCCAAAGATTCTTTAGGGCTTGTTTTACCTCTCCCTCCTCAACCATGCTGTCCAAACTTGGATATCCAACCCATGAATCCTCCCAAAATAGTGCCCTGTTGCCATCCTGAATGTCCCAAGAAAGGTAGTCACAAATTACTGGTTTGTATTTTTGTATAAAATTCTAAATATAGGAGCCCCAGAAAGGATTGGAAATTGTGAGAATATCACCATCATTTCCATTCTTTAAATAAGTATTGTGATACAAAATTTTTACCCACTTGCTTTGTGGATCACAATGTATGTGCCATACGAACTTCGCTCCAAGTGCTTTGTTCTACAAATCCAAATGTTTGAAACCAACCCCCCATATTCTTCGGGTCAGCATAATTCCTCCCAAGTGATCAAGGAAATTATATTCTTCTCATCGTTGCCTTGCCAGAAGAACTACCTATACATTTTTGTCAATTTCTTGGCACATCCACTTGGGATACATAGGACTGACATAAGATAAATTGAAAGGGCGAAAATAACCAATTTTTTTAGAGTAATTCTGTCAACCCATGTTAACCATTTTTCCTTCCACGAGATCACTTTCACACTCATTTTGAGGTTTAGGGGATCCCAAAGGATATTCAATCTTATTACTTTTTCTAGTGGAATACCTAAATAGTTGCAAGGTAGTTCAACTTAATTGAAGATTAACACCCTTAAAATCTCCTACTCCTTTTGTACCTGAGTGTTGAAGAAAAATATTTCTAACTTTCTTTCACTAACTATTTGACCTGAAGCTTTGACATACTTCTTGAGGACTGAGTTAAAGAATACAACTTCCTTCCGCTTGGCTTCCCCCATTAGTGTTGTATCATCAACAAATTGTTGATGAGAGACATCCTCTATATCACTTGTAACCCTTATGCCTTCAATTTGGGAAGAGCGGATGCCAAGGGAAATTTATCTTCCTAGGGCTTCTGACATCAAGATGTAGAGGAAGGGGGAGATTGGATCACCCTGCCACAACCATCTTGAGACCCGAAGAAACCTTTAGGCGGTCCATTTACAAGTATCCATAGTGTCATAAGCCTTCTTTACATCTAGTTTGATTATCATACTTGCTTGTTTGTTCTGCTGTATAGAGTGAATTTCCTCTTGTGTGATGATAATTCTATCCATGATTGCTCGTCCTAGCACAAGATCTATTTTCTCTTCAACTATCACTGATGGAAGGATTAGCTTTAGTGTATTTTCCATAGCCTTCGTCATGACCTTGTATACTATATTGTAGAGGGAGATCGGTCTGTAATCATCCAATGAATTTGTGATTTTTTTCTTAGGAACCAAAGCTATAAAGGTGCTATTGACTTCCCTTAGAATACTGTTTGAGTTCCATGAAGCTTATATTGCATCCACTAGCTCATCACTGACTACATCCCAGAATCTTTGAAAAAATCCTGTTGAAAGACGATTGGGCCAAGTGCCTTCTTTGGGTGCAATTGAAAGAGGGTTGTTTTTATTTCTTCCTTAGTGAATTTCTCATTGAGCATCTTGTTTTGAGCCTCATTGACTAGCTTAGGGATGCATCTTAAGATTTCTTGCTAGTAGCACAAATTTGAGCCTTCAAAATTGTTTAGTAGTTCATTGAAAAACCTTACCACTTCTTTTGCTATTTCTTGAGGCTCCTCAACTATCCATATTTATCCAATTGCCTTAGGTTCAAGATTCTATTCACACTGCTTTGTTGCCTCGTGCTGTATGGAAAATTTTTGTGTTCCTGTCCCTTTCTTTGAGCCACACCTCCCTAGATGTTTATTTCCAAAAGGTTTCCTCTTTGGCCAAGATGTCCAAATATTTCCCTAGTAATTGTTTTTCTTTGAGATAGGGGTATGTACAGGATCATGATGGGCCAAAAAGTGGCAATATGATGGGTATGTGGCTGACGACCTTTTTTTTACCCAAAATTGATGAAACAAAAAGGGTTTTTAAAGGAGATTCTCAGATTTCCACCAATATAAATTATGCTTTACTTTGAATTTAATAAGTAATTATTATTCATTTTCTATTCAAATTATAACTAAACTCTTGATTGATAGGTTGATTGAAAAACATCTATAGCTTTCAAACGGTATCACATTTTTTGAATCCAAAACATGCATCACATTCTATGCTTTTCATACTATAGGACTAAAAATAAAAATTGAATTTCATGAACTTTTGACCAAGTTAAGGTGGTTAGACATACAATTTTTTTATATTTAAAAGTTGCAATAAAAAATTCATAATTAATTATTTACTTGGAAAAAAATTACAAAAATATGCATCACATCGGGACATGAGTCCTCTACTTATATATATAACATCTTATAAAAAAATATTATCATTTTATTGTGGTTAGGGTGGTCAAAGATGCCGGTATTGGCATGGTGTGATGGTTTATAGGTGGCATTGTTGTTCTTGTCACCAAGGTTCAAACCCCATTGAGGTGGTATTGTTGAATGGTTGTATCTAGTTCATAGCTCTAGTCAAAAGAGTTTACCCCTTGAATAAAAAAGGGTGGTCAGACATACACCTACTTCTTATTTTTTCCATGATATTTAAGTACTATTGCATTGAAATTTTAAAATTTCACCAAATAGATTTTTGTCTTTTTTAAACAAACCTAGTAGTTTAAAAACTACATTGAGTTTGCTATAGATTCTATTCTGACATATTTTTGAAATAATATAGATAACTTAAATTCAAATTTTTACTTCAAGTTGCCTAACTCTGATTTTTCTGAATTTTTTGCCACTTAAGAGCCTAGTTTTTCCATGATGATCCTGCACATACCCATAGATTTACATATTCATTCCATTCTACATAATGTCTTCTTCCACACCTTGAAGGTCTTATTCAATGCTTTCTTTCATTTCAAAGATGTTTTTGAAGCAATTCCAATTCTAGTCCTTAATTTTCTACTTCAACCATTTTAATATTTTTATGAAGCAATACATCTTTGAACCTTTAACTTGAATTTCCCTCCACTATTTTGCCACAAGGCCTAGGAAGCTTGGATCTTTGAACCACATATTTTAAAATTTGAAGGGTGGACAAAAGGGGCTCTGATCCTCTTGTATATCCAATTGTATTGGGAGGTGGTCTGAACCTGTGCTTGGAGAGTTGGTGGCTTAAAAAGTGCTTTGAAAACTATCCAGACCTCCCAAAAATAGGAATCTATCCAATTTTTTGGCTATCATCGAAGGGATAGCTTGCTTTTTTGTTCATGTATAAATGCCATTTCTAAATTCTATGTTCAATACTTGGTCTCTCATAACCCATTCTCTAAAATCTTTTTTGTGACTAGTTTCCTTTTAAAATTCCTCCCAATTTGTCCTTGTCTTCTAGTAATGCATTAAAATAATTCACCAATATGAAGTTTTCCCCTTGCTTTTTCTTCAAAAAGTCTTTTATTTCTTGTCATAGGCTCTGCTTCCTTATACATGAGTTGGGCCCATATACATTGATCAGACCAAATGTAAGTTTGGACTAGATGCTTCGCACCGTACAACACTTCCAACATGATTTTTTATTAGAATCTCCACCTATACTATACTTGGCTCCAAAAAACTACTATACCCCTCGAGACTCCACTTGCTTGAACTCCTTCACCATTCCACCCTGTGATCTTCTTCTTAAGTAACTCAAGTCTTCCTTGCTTAATTTTGTTTCTTGAATTAATACTATATCAACCTTAGTCAAAATGAGCCTTCTTTTGACCAGGTGTTGTTTGTTAGGGGCATTTAGGTGCCTAACATTCCATGAAAGTAGCCTCATGGTGACCCAGGAAGGGGGGTTCCCTTCCCCATTTTTAGCATTGTAGTAAGATTATGCTCCTCCACATATCCATCCATTGATCTTAGTTCTTGCATTGATTTCCTTCCTCTAGCCTTCCCTTTTTTGCAATCCGATTTGGTCTTTGTGGAAAAATTGTGTTTGATCCCTAGTACAAGCCTATGGGAGATAACTCCTCCAATTCATCTTTAGATTCGACTGTGACCTCTAACATCAATTGTTGTTCCAGTGGAAGCACCAACCCTTTGAGAGATTCTTTAGGATCTTCTTTTGCATTACTTAGGGGATGCAACATGTGCTAGATTTCCTAATCTTGGTTCCCCTCTTTGACTCACATAACTATTTGCATGAAGCTTTCATTGATGTCTTCCCCCATATCTGCTATTTTAGTTTCCCACCATGAGCCTGCCTTTGTATCCACCAACTTGATTGGAGTAACCACAGTCTCATCTTGCTTGTATCCCATTGCATCCTCATTTTCCTCCCCATTTATCTCTTGCCCCGAAATGGCCATGATGTTGACGCTGATATCTTTCTCCAATAGCTCTATTTCCTTCATTAGACTCTTAAGCTCTTTGAGGCAAGCCATACTTCCCTTTAGGTCTATTTTAATTCCTTCCTTGGTGTTTTGGGTGTCTAGGGTATATAACCCCTCTGTTGCCTCCTTTCATGTCCGCTCTTTATCCAAATTGGCCTCCATTGATCCCTCAAGGTTTTGAATTCATGGGTGTTTCTTCCAAAACCATCCTTCATCCATAGTTAAGTCCTTCACTTTTCTTGCTCCTTTCGAGCAGCTAGCAATGTATCCTTTGCTCAAAATGCACCTACCTCCTTTTGTGTCAATTTTTACCTTTCTAATGACATTCACCCTTCTTAGTGAGGATTTCCAAATTGTCCAAAAATCTTTATTCAATGTTTATTTCCACCAGAATTTTGGCTATGCCCTATTTTCCTAGAAGAAATTCATCTTTGAAGCCAATAATGGTTCCTAGGGCACCACCAATTTTCTCTAAAATTTCTTCACACCAATATTCCAAGGGAATATTTTCCAAATTTATCTAATGTGGGAAGTATTTTGGCTTGTGTTGCCTAGGGTTAAAGTTTGACTCCCATTCTATCTTATAAAATAAAAAATTCTTAAAAAATAGAGGTTCCCCATGCAATATTTTTTCTTTAAGCCCTCGATCTTCACATTCTAACATAATGAAATTTTTAGCTAGGGTTTTGGCTCTTACCCAACCTTCATTGTGATCAATTAACCATTCATTGATCTCCTGATTTGATGCATTGCTTTCGGTCCATTTGACAAACATGTTGTAGTCCTTCAGATAATCCCACTAGGGTTGCAAGTAGTTGTTTGGAATCATCATTATCTTGCTTCGTTGGTTTGGAAAAGTGTAGGGTTTTCCATTCTAAAGACTTTCCTTTGGGATCCATGCTTTGATTATCCATTTAGGGCTACCTCTCCCACTATTCTACCCAAGTTTGGCACTAAATTGGTTTTTCTATAGACCCTAGGTAGATTCACTCTAGCCCTTCGAGAAAAAGTGAGGTCTTTCTTGTCTTTGATTTCCTGACCACTCATAGCTATGTGTTGGCTACCTCCCTGTCTTCTAAGGCTAATTCTGATTTCCAAGTATCTAGTTTCTTACCTCTGAAGGTTCTCCATTGACTCAATTGCCACATGTCTACCAATTCATAGTGTTTCTCCTCCATCCACCATTGTTCGATTGTCTTCGCCCTTGACTTCGCTTCTATTTTTTCTCTTGTTGTCACTCCTATTTTTTCTCCATTCCTTGTTGGTATTGGAATGGTTTAATTTACTGCACATGTGGTTAAAATTCCTAATAATTTCCTTGTTGTAAGGTTGAGGTTATTACACAAATCATATGGCAAAACATATGCTTTATATTTAAAATAGTGTATTTAGATTGCATTTAACTAGATATGTTGTTCCCTAATCTTGAGGAAAAAATGGAAACTCATCTATGCATCTTACTCTTCTTTCAATTATTTTTTCAAGTTGCTTAGAGACAAACCATCATAAACATGTGACCAAAATTGTCATCTCTATACATGCTCAACGCTAATTATGAGGATGAAAAGAACATTAATATAAAATAATTGAGACCATAAATTATTATCTATAAAAATAAAATATTTTTCTACATCATCCCCACCAATGAAATTATGAAAAAGAAAAGAATTTTTGAACCTAAGCTAAAAAAAAATTCTCCCTCATGTAGAGAAGATTTTTTCAAGAGAATATTAGATAAATTATTCTCATCCAACTGAAAGAAATATACCATTGTATGTATTCATCCTCCAAATATACACATTTATCTATTTCCTTTTCATATTTTTATTCACATATCATTAAGATAAAATTTAGCACTTGACCACTGCAAGTGGCATTGTATGGTGTTGACATACCACAAGCGTGTATTGTATAATGAGTATATTACATATTTCTATTATTTTATGTGTGAGGTTCCTAATAGTTTGACATGTTATGTGTAATATCCCCAATTAAATAATTTGAAATTTCTCTTCTAACATAGAAAGAATAGAAAATAAAGAAAAGAGCATATTTTTAAACACTCTTAAAAAAAATAAAGTATTAAAATACCCACAATATTGAGAAAATTCTTCATAAATTTAACCAGTCTCAGAATTAAAAATCTAACAACTCTTAATTAATAAAATATTATTTTATTACAAAAAAATATGCTGTTACTATAGAAAAATATCTAGCATGTACAACAACAAAAAAGTGGAATTTTTTTAAAAATAAACGAACACTGAAAACTTCCAAACTCGCACACTACTTGTGAGTACCCCTAAATCTGCAAATGGTTAAACTCCAATACTCATTAGTGGGGTTAGTTCATACAAATACAAATCTACAAATACTCTTATGAAATAATGCATCCTACTCCATGATCAAAATGAAACATCAACATAAACCAAAAGAGTTTATAGAAGCACAATGCACACCTATTCCATAGTGGATTGGTGTCACTTTGTTGTGAAAAGTGAACCTTTCCCAACCCTTGACAAGCTAATGATGAAGATGCAATAGAAAAAATTAGCTCTCAATGTGAAGAGAGTAAATTTGCATAAATTGTGAATGCTAAAATGAGGAATGAGACCTCCAATTTATAGAATATTTTGATGAGAGAAGAAGAAAAATGGGTGAATGTGGGACAAAGATTCAACTAATAGGAAGGAGCCACTTTTCCAAATGTGAGCGGATGAAGGATCTGCAAGTTTTGGTCAATGTGCCAATAAATGAGAACAGTTGGCCTTTTCAAAATTCAAATTTGGCTTGTTGGAGGGAGAAAAATGGACTTAAATGCCAGGTGGGGGACATGTAAGAGGGGAGTTAATGCCACGTTAGAAGGGACAAGTCAACTTGTTTTTGAATTCAAATTTGAGGGAATATTCTCTAAAGATGTCTTGTTGAGGGAAAATGAGGATTTAAGAGATGAATTAATTGATTTATTTGTGCAAGTGGAAAAAGCTAGAGGATGTGATGGGTGATTAAAATTAGATTAGTCATGGTTTGATTCATTTAAGATGATGATAAGGTAATTTTACCCATTTGACTTAGATACTTGAATTTATTTAAATAAAAAAGGAGGAATATGAATTTTGAGATTTAATTAAATAAAGTTTGATTTATTTAATTAAAAGGATTATGTAAGATAAAGGTTAATTTATTCAATTTAAAGGAGATGAACTTAGGAGATGATTTATTTAATCAAAAGATAGAATGTTAGTATTTGATTAAAAACTGATCTACTTAATCAAATGAGGTAATGATTTAATTAAATAAAGTGAATCTATTTAATTAAATGATGAAATGTTAGATTTAATTAAATAAAGGTTATTCAATTAAAATGGTAAATTGAAATGCATGCATATTATAAGTGTCTACACTACTAACTTTGATCGACTCCAAACTCCAAAATAAAATTCCTCAACACCCAAGCTATTCCACATCAATAATATGATCTACTAATAAAATTAAAATTATTATGAAAAACATTTAAAAAGACACACCAAAAATTGGAAACAAACCACACAATCTTCACCAACAATTAAGCACATCAACTTCATCTACAAATCGAACTTTTCCAAATAAAATCCCACTTGAAAGATGAACTCTCTACCTCATGAGAAGTATGATGAGGCATGGAATAAAACTCAAAATTGCTACACACAACAAAATAAGTAAATATTAAAATACCCAAAATATTGAGAAAAAATTTCATAAAATAATGCACCTAAATTTAACATACTTAGCACAAGACCCCACATGAAAGATGAACTCTTTAGCTCATGGGATGTATGATAAACCATGAAATAACATTAAAAAAATACTCCACACAACAACATCAACACCTAAATCAGACTAAAAATCAATTGCAAAACCACATCTATACACAAACATACCATATTGAAACTAGTTATTTGTAATAACCTATGTAACTATATTCCACTTCATATATGAGGATTCCTTCCATAATCAAATGCTTTTCATTCTCTAATTTCTACAACTAATGGGTTTTTATTTACAAGTCATAATCCTCTATGGGGTTTTGTCAATAGAAAGATGTTACAAAACATAATTAATTTATTAAAAAAATTAAAAAACAAAACAAAAAAAAAGAAAAGTTATAACTATTTTAAAAATAATTTATACTAAAATAATTATTTAATAATTAAAGTTTATCAAGATATATATATATATATATATATATATATATATATATATATATATATATAGAAAAACAAGATTGCTCTCCACAAATCCCAAAGCCCGTTTCTACAATTAAAAAACAAAAATGTCAGAATAGATAGCAACAAAAATAAAATAGAATATGATGAGAAATTATTCTCCCCTCGAAAATCCCGCCGAAAATGATCCTGGGCAAAGGGAATTGAAGCGAAAGGGTCGGCCACATGCACGAATAATGCCTTGCCGGGTACATGCACTTAAATTTAGGATCTTAATCTACTCCATCTAAATGCTCTGCATTCTACTTTATACAGTGAAGGCTCCACAGAAAATATACACATATTTTATCCAGTCACGTTCACGTTCCAAGTGGGACTAGGGTTTGGATTAAAATGACTTATGACAGTAACGTCACATGTGCCACATTGACCGGTTCCCATGTGACCGGTTCAAATTATTGGAATTAAACATAAATTAAATTTTAAATTTTAGATATATAAATATGATTTATTATTTTTAAATTAAATAATTAATTAGAAATATATATAATAACTATAATTTTCTCACAGTTCATGAAGAATAATATGAATGTTTTTGGTTTAATTATATATGTTCTTTTGAATGGATGTTTCAAATTAAGAAGAGGTCTACTTTCAAATTAAAAAGTCAGATGTCACTTGATTTAGTCTTATTATTGTAGGTTTTTTTGCCTTCTTTTTGGAGAAGAATAATTTGTCCAATCACAATAGAGAAAAAATGTTATTATATTATTATGTTTATAAAAATGATCAATTTAAATTATTAAAATATGATTGAACTATAAATACATAATAGAAAGACATACATAATTGAACTAGAAACATAGAAATATATATTTCTAAATTTTAATAAATGTTAAGAAAAATTAATTATTTTATAAAAAAAAATTTCCACATTATAAATATACTAAATTTAGAGACAATTAATTATTCATTAAAATTAATATAATACAAATTGGATATTTATAAATAAAATAAAACCATTTATAAAAAATAATATAAACAATTTATAAAAGAAAATATTTTTTACAGTTTAAAATATAACTTTTAAATAATTTGTAAATTAATAGCTTTGAATATATGTTTACAATAGTTATACCAGTTAAATTACATTTTTCCAAATTTCCAGTCAAAATAATGATAAAAAATATATCAAAGAAGTTATTTCTGGATTAGATTGTGTGTAAGTTATTTTCTTGAGCTCTCTATTCTGATGATGGATTACGGAGTGTGATCGGAAACGTTGATCCAAAAAAATAATTTCTAGACACACTATCTAATCCAGAAACAACTTCTTTGATATTCTTATGAATTGTAGAAATCTAATAACATTGATAAAAAAATATATTTAACCATAAAACATAAAAAGGACACATTTCTAGAAAGCACCACATTCTCGTGAGCACTACCGTTAAAGAAAGAAAAGAATTAACAGCACACCGACCCGTCACCCACTCACGCGTCTGTAATAGTTAAACTTGACTAAATGCAACTTGCCTTTTCAAAACGTGCGTTTTTCTTGGTTAAGACAAGTCTTTTGTGCCGGACGAGAGACGTACACGCTGCTATAAACATGGTCACAGAATCTTTGTTCTTTGATTGAGATGAATTGCATTGACTAGTAATTGGGCCCACAGATTTAAGTCACGTTGATAAAGAAAATTATTATAATAAAAAATTGATTATTAGATAATTTTTATAATTAACTTTTTTAATTGGATGAAAAATGTACTTTTAAATTTTTTAATTATATAAAAAAAATTTATATAATTTATTATATGTATTGTTTATAGAATTTATTGTAAAGTAGTATAAAAATAATTAGAATTAAAAATTAGATTATATTTAAATTTTTATTTTATTTTATTTAAAATTTATTTGAAGTAAATTATATTAAATGTGATATATTTAATCATAACATGAATGTATTTAGATTTGAAATATATTTTAAATGTTTTCATCATGAAAGGGCAAGTGTTTCAACAATGGAAAATCTCAGGAAGATTTTATGTTTCAATGTCATCTTATCTTTCCATCATGAAAGGGCAAGTGTTTCAAAGATGGAAAATCTCTAGAAGGTTTTATGTCTCAATGTCATCTTATCTAATAATCTCATTAATATAACTATAATTTGAATTTACATTAAACTTGAGGAAATGAAATGTTGGTAAGGGTAGACTTGTCATGTCCCTTTTTTAATTAATTTATTATAGAAAGAAACTATCCCATTTAAAATATTTTAATTAGGCTATGGTATGGAAATTGAGAAATAATCGTATTTAAAATTGATTATTTGGACTTGAATCATTTATTATTGCTTGTTTTTGATTAAAAAAAAGGTCAAATAATTAATTTAATAATATTATTTTGGAGTAATTTCTCAAGAAAGGGTGTGAGATTTCTTATGTGGGGAAATGTAACCTCTAGATTTAGGTGGCAATCAATTATTAGCAAATTCTTTGACAGTTTTGATCAAGAATATTGCAACAAACAAAATGGTGAGCTTTTTGAAGAGAAAATGATGAGAATAATATTATTTTATTTATTTTTTCAAGAGAAGATTTTTTGGATTTGAATCTCAATTTATTTGTAGACAAAGTAACATTTCAAGATCTTTTTGCTATTTCAATTTCACAATTTTTTAGAAAAAAAAATTACCATCAAATTGACAAAAAAAATACTTCAATTAGAAATATAAAATTCCCATCCAATTGAAAAATCAATATATATCTATCCATGATAAATGACATTTTGAAAACTTTCACCTAACAATAGATTTTTTTAATTTTTTTTTATAATATTGAAAAAATGCATATATTAATAGATTTAACAACTGCTGAAACTTGTTTTCCTACACCTCAACAATGATTGGACTTAGTTCCACACTCAAAGCGCACAAATTTCTAAATTCATTAACGTGGTATTGACTGCACTATTTCGGCTGTGTCGTTCATTGGGTAGCCTATTTGTTCTCTATTTAAATTCGAAAATAAAGCAGAAACAGAGGATCATCTACGCACTACTTCAATGACGATTAAGTATTTGGTCTTAGCGATTACTGTGAGTATTACACTGCATAATTGCAGTGCTGTAACTATGGATGGTGGAGATACGCTTCGACTGGGGGCTTCGCTCACTGTAAATCAGACCCTAATGTCAAAGAATGGCACGTTCGCGTTAGGATTTTTCAGTCCGAGAGGAACAAATAATTGGTATATTGGCATTTGGTATGCACCAGTCTCTCAAAAGGCCATAGTTTGGGTGGCTAACAGAGACAATCCTGTCAGACACAAGCCCGGCGTTCTGAAATTCTCGAGAGACGGTCATCTCAGATTGTTTGATAGAAAGGGCCGGTCAGTTTGGTCGACTGATATTGGCCAGAAAGGATCCCGGGTTGTGATAACGGACTCTGGTAATTTCATTATGCTGGACACTCACAACAAGTCTGCGATTGTTTGGGAGAGTTTTGCGCATCCGACAGATACATGGTTGCCTGGCATGAAGATGTGGAAAGGCATGAAGCTAAATTCGTGGAAGAGTTCTTCGGATCCTGCAATTGGGCTCTTCTCTTTCGGAATGGACATGTCTCCAGGAAAGACGCAGACGATGTTGTTCTATAACAAAACCGTTCCATATAGATCTAGCGGGGAATCCACTGCGAATTATTTTACTAAGGTTCCCGAATTGGAAGGCCAGAAGAAAGTTGAAGTGTCCTGTGTGAGGTTTTCTCCTTCAAGGATATACATTGATTTTGGCATAAACTCGATAGATCATACCCTCACGGGGCGGTTAGTGTTAAATACGAACGGCGAATTGCAGCTTTACTTCTGGATGGATGATGATACATGGAGTCTGAGGTGGTCGACATACAGAGGTCAATGCAGTGACTATGAAATCTGCGGGGCGTATGGATTGTGCAATGCGAATGATGTGTGCAGTTGTGTCAAGGGCTTCACGCCCAAACACGACTCTCAGGGTTGGTGGTCAACCGGGTGTGCGCGGAGAAGTCCCCTGAAATGCTCTGTCACGGAGAGCACAACTGACGGCTTCTTCGAAGCCCAGAACCAATACTTGCCAGAAAAGGAAGCTGTCCTACACAACGACAAGCAAACACAGCAAGGCTGTCGTACTGCTTGTCTCAACAATTGCTCCTGCACAGCCTTTGCTTTCGCTGTTTCTGATCCACCCGTCTGTAGATTGTGGTTTTGGGATTTGTTCGGAATGCGTGTTTCGTCGGAGGGCCAATCCGTCTTCATTAGGCTCGCAGCTTCTGAGTTGCGGCACTCGACATCAGAGCGAAGGATCAAAGCCCCTGCATTCACTATTTTAGTTTCTCTCGCCGCAGCTTTTTCTGCTGTTTCAGCTCTCCTGATAGCCGCATTTATTCTATGGAAACATCGAAGACTGTGGAAGAAAGACATGGAAGAGGAGGTGCCAATCTCGCTCAAAAAGTTCACTTACAAAGAGCTGCGAATTGCAACGAAGAATTTCAAACATAAGCTGGGTAGCGGAGCATTCGGCTCTGTGTTCAAAGGAACTCTGCCAGACAACACGCCTGTTGCAGTTAAGAGATTAGAGGGTTCCACTCAAGCAGAAAAACAATTTCGTGCGGAAATAATCACCACTGGCAGAATACAGCATGTGAATTTGGTCAGGATGTTGGGATTCTGTGTAGAACGTTCACGAAGGTTACTGGTGTATGCCTACATGCCCAACGGCTCCCTAAACTCCTTCCTCTTTTCTAAGTCGGAAGACGCAGAGAAGGTGTTGAGGGCTGGGCTTAAGTGTCACACACTAAGCCCTGACTTTTTGAGTGAGTCAAAAATAAATACTTTCCGTTTTTGTTTTTGTTTTCCGTTCAGTTTGGCACTGTCACGGCTGGGCTTCGTACAAGTCATTGTCATGGCTGAGCTTCGTACAAGTCCCTCCCTGTTCACAAGTCCGTCCCTCCAGTTTGTCATTCACTTACCAAAAGTACTACTGTTTTCTACATTTCTCAACGCCGCTCCAACTTATTCATATTTTATGGATGATGGCGTGGGAAATTTGAAGCTTTTTAGCATGAAATCAAAGTATTTTTTTATTTTAGATTTATTTTAAAAGATTATTTGTTGTATTTTAAAATAAATTATTTAGATAGAAATATCTAAGATAATTAAATAATACAACGAATTATATAAATTAAATTTAAATAAATCTATTGTATTAAAATAATTGATATATATATTTATATATAATTTATTTATTTATAAATATTAATAATAAATCAATCATTATATATTATTTTATTAATATATATATAAATATAATAAATTTATATAAAATAAGACAATAGATTTGTTTTATATATTATTTATTATTTATATAATATTATTGTATATTGTTATATATTTGTATATAACATTTTATTTATTCTAATATATTATATATTATATTATATTATATAAATTATATAATCTATCATCATAATGATTGCTTTATCCCTTCCATTGACTTTTTTTTTGAATAGTTAGTACAATAATATGATTTATTAGTCTGAACTATCATACGTATGTTGATTTGTATTTAAGTAATTACATTTATTTAATTAGCTTATATTTGGTGAACCTTTCTACCTTACACAAACTATTTTTTACCCATATCAAGGCTTTTCATATCAATATAGGTATGGCATATACATCTCACTTTCAGATAAAAGAAAAAATCTTTACAACCATTTCGTTTCATTACTATTACATTGTTACTATCTCTTCAACAATGGTTTTAAGCTTTATTTTATATCTTTTTCACCTACCCTTAAAAAATATACCACTAAAATTTTCACATTTTTAATCTAAATCCAAACTTTTAATCTTTATTTTTCAATCTTTTTTATTACATGAACTACTTGAGATCCTAATCTTCCATTACAAATTAGTGCTCATCTAAACCTTCTATTGTGATGTTCATATTGAAGAAACAAATTCTATAAAACACACGCACACACATATATATATGAAAATAATAATATATTTTATTAGATATTATTATATATTTATACAACATATTATTTATTATATTACATTATATATTATATTATTAGTACTTTCCATAGGCAATGTTTTTGCAATTAGTTTTGTTATTAAAAAATATCAGTAATGAATAAGGTAGAAAAAATATTACAATTAATCAAAATTAGAAAATACCACCATTCATTTAAAAGCAACTTACAACAACAAAATCAAGTGTAATATAATGTTGAAATCATTAAAGAAATTTAATAATTTTTGATTAATTTGGATTTTTTATTAATAAAAAATGTAATAGCTAAAATTAATATAATATACAAATTTTGAAAAATAAAAAATAATTTTACAACAAAAGATTAATAAATTTTGTAAATACTAATCTTTACATTACAATAATACACTACCTTATAAACTTAATAGATAATCAAATAGACTCTACCATTTTTCCAATATTAATTTTTACAATATAATATAAATTTACAATGTAAAATTAATATAAATTTGACATTAAAATTTTACCAAATACAAGACAATATAAGAAAAAGAATGTTATAAGAATATTGTTAATTCCTATTAAAACAAGAGTTGCACACAACGAAGTTCCTGCCAAAAAGTTATAAAATAGTAATGTTTTAAAAAGTTAGAAATGAAATTATTGGTTATTTATGTTTTAAAAATTTAGAAATGAAATTATTGATGAGGTGGGACTATTGAGTAACAAGAACAAATGATTAAGGTAAGGATTATATTTGTTGTCAAAGGTTTAGTTCTAGAGAATTCTTAATTATTAATGCTTATTTGTGCATTTGGATATGAATCCAATTGAATGTCTTTCCATATCATTATGGAAAATTTTATTATTGCAACCCTAACTCTAACACTAATTAAGCCTTGACCCTAACCTGATTGAACTTGTATTATAACCCTAACTCTAACACTAATTAAATTGTAATTGTAACCCTAGGTATCATTGAAACCTAACCCTAATTGTATCAAATCCCTAGAGAACTCTAATTGAACCCTAACCCTAAAATAAATAATAAACCTTACCTTAATTGAACCCTAACTCCAATCCTAGCCCTAATTTAAGACTAATCTTAACCCTGACCTTAATTAAACCCTTATTGAATTGTAACCCTAATTGATCCCTAACCCAAATTGAATACTAATCGAATCCTAACCCTAAGTGAATAGCAACCTCTATTAAACTTCAACCATAACCTTAATTAAAATCCAACCATAATCCTATTTGAATTTTGACCCTAATCGTAACCATAATTCAACCCTAACCTGAATTGAACCCTAACCCTAAACATGAGTTCAATTAAGTTTAAGGTTCAAATAGGGTTAGACTTTAATTAAAATTAGGTATAGGATTGAATTATGATTAGCATGATGTGCTTGGGGTTGGGTTCAATCAGAAAGTGGGTTAGCATAAGTTGGGCTATGGTTCACTATTTTATTAATGCTAGTTTTGTAACTCATGTTATTGGATATGTACTAGAGTTAGGTTTGAAGTTAATTAGTGTTAGTTTTAGGGTTGGTTAGATCCTTATATAATATTGGGAGTCATCACTTTAATAAAATAATCTTCTATAAATTATTCATTTTTTTCGAACTATATAATTTAAATTATTTCAATTTACTATGTTTATAAGAGATATAGAAAATTCATAGTTGCAAATAATTTTATGTGTTCTTATATTAACTTGACATGTGCTATTTAAGTAAGTTATAAATGTTATGTATTATACAAAAATAAATTTCTGTTTTCAATGTTTATTTGTTAGTTTGCAAGGTTCAATTAGGGTTTTAAATTAGGTATAGTGTTGAATCGAGGGATTAAGGTTCTAAGCATGGGTTAGTGTTATGGTTCAATCGGGGTAGGGCTTATAGGGTTAGGGTTCACAGCTTTTAATGTTGGGTTTTAGAATCATACAGGTTTTAGGTTGGATATACTAATTGCCACTATCGCTAGTTTTAGGTTGTTCCCAACTAGTGTTAGTATTGGAGTTAGATTCTATCAATTTAATAAAAATAATCTTCTACCAATTCATTCATTTTGTTTTGAAATTATATAATTTAAAATATTTTTAGATTTACCTATGTTGATATATGAGCAATATAACAAATCTAAACTCTATTATATGTTGTTAAGAATTTAAGTTGCTTATAAACAATTTTATGTATTTTTATACTTACCTTGACATTGTGTATAAAAAGGTTTAACTTATGAATGTTATAATATAAAAATTAATTTTTTTTTCAATGTTTATTTGTCAGTTTAAAAGATGTGTTGGAATAATGTTGCAATCAAGATTAAATTTTTCTTGATGGTTAAAATAGATTGGTAAAATAATTAAATCAATATTTCATAAATTTATTTATAATTCTTATTAAATTTTTCTTATTTATATTAATTTATATTTTATTAAATTGTTAAAAAATTTAAATTGTTTATGTGTTTTTATGATTACACACAATAAATTATAAATTCTCAAATCAAATTGAATTATATATATAAAAAATCAAAATAAAATATTTTGAACTAATATTTTAGTAATAAATGTATTATTTGTATTTTTGAACTTTCTAAATTTTATATCTATGATATGGATGCTAATAAAAATAAATAAATGATGTTTATTAATAAATTATAAAATCTCATTAATAAAATACTTTGAACTAATATTTTATAATAAAATTATAATATAGATATATTAATTTATAATACAAGGCCCTCGTACTCCCCCAATATGGGGGAGGCACCCAACTCATGCTCCACAATACGAGGTGTACATACCCTACCCCCTGCAGGATTTGAACTTGTGACCTCCCTGTCAAGAGCACAAGTTCTCCACCATATCTCCCTGTATAGAGATATTAAGATAAAGAACCCTAAAAGGTCTTATATATGTATTTTTAGACATAAAATAATAGACTAAAAATATAAAAATGAAAATAAGGGATGAATAGAGATAAGCGCAAAATAAGGTCTTAGAAATATGAAACAATTTTCATTTGAAAAATAGGAAAGTGTTGTAAATTAGTGAAATATATAGAATAAAAAATGATTAAACATGATTTTTTTTATGTGAAAATATGATAAAGTATATTACATTAATAAAAAATAATTTAATTAAAAAAATAAATGTGTAAAAATAATGGTAAAATTCATATATTTATATTATTTCTTATTTAATTTTGTGTTTATTTTTAGAGAAATAAACTCTTGTTATGTTTCATAGATAAATATATAGAAACAAAAGAATGACTACCAAAAACATTCTCTAAAAAGTCAATGAGATGTATATGCCATACATATATTGATATGAAAAACCCTCATATGGGTAAAAATTAGTTTGTGTAAGCTAGAAAAGCTCACCAAATATAAGCTAATTAAATAAATGTAATTAATTAAATGCAAATCAACATATATTATGTATGATAGTTGAGACTAATAAATCATATTGTTGTACTAACTATTTAACTATTTTAAAAAAAAGTCAATACAAGAGATAAAGGCAATCATTATGAAGATAGATTATATAATTTATATAAAAATAATTTATATAATATAATATAATACATAATATATTAGAATAAATAATATTTTATATATAAATATATAACAATATACAATAATACTATATAAATAATAAATAATATATAAAATAAGACTATAAATATATATATCAATTATTTTAATACAATAGATTTATTTAAATTTAATTTATATAATTCATTGTAGTATTTAATTATCTTAGATATTTTTATATAAATAATTTATTTTAAAATATAACAAATAATCTTTTAAAATAAATCTAAAATAAAAAAAATACTTTGATTTCATGCCAAAAACCTTCAAATTTCCACGAATAACTCCGAGGCGTTATGGGAAAAGAAGTACTTAGGTGGGTACGACAGAACAGGGAGGGATCCAGCTGTACAGACTTGTATGAAGCCCAAATGCGACAAAAACTGGTATCTGACTCACTTCACGGGCTTAGTGTGTGACACTTAAGCCCAGCCTATAAACATAGAATACATAGAAAATGACAGGAATAAATGGACTTATCTTCTATAAGTTTGTGGCTTTCCAGTGTTTGGATTCTAGCATCTAGGGAAGCGTGGAGCTTTGAATGATAGCCATTAAGATCTTCTAAAGCAGGTCGTTATACATCTGTGTCTGACTGGCATTCTGTGCCCAGACATCAATGGTTCCTTATCGAAAACTTCAGAAGCTTTCATTTTGTTAAAGATCCTACAAATGCAGACTTCCAGTTTCAGGTTCGAAACAGTGTCCCTTCTAGATTCGTGCATCTCTTAATATCATGCATGACCACTCACTATCACTAGTAACGGTTCATCATGGTACTTATGATTGCATGATAGGTAGTGCACTACTTTATCAGTGCATGTGTTTTTCTTTTTAATGTCAAGTGTTTAGATAATCGTGGTCTATTAATCTTGCAACGAGATTTTGATAGGTTAAAATGTCAATGACAAGTGGGATGAATTGGCTTCATTCCTTCTCCTCATACTTTGGGCATTTCTAGTGGTCACTATCTGACCTCCATAATTTGGATAAATGGCTGGTTAAAATGACTTTGAAAATATGTGAATTGAATTGGAAAATAAAAGATACAACCTATGTTCCTCCCTTTATAAGGTGGCTGATTTTCTAAAGTTAAAACAACGATTTGAAATTTAAGACCTAACTCACATAAGTTAAATATTGAATTTGAAAGACAAAAACTCTCACGAGTTTGTTCATTGTTGTTCATTGTCCAACTTATATGTTGGAAAAGACAAATTCTATGCCCTTCTTACACCATGATATAATGCACAATAATACAAATAATTTTGAATCAAGAGATTTAATTATATTTTCAAAAAATAATCATCATTATTAATTGATTTAGATATAAAAATTAGGACAAACAATTGATATTAACGTATAAAAAAATATGAATGGTTAGGTGTATTTAACTTTATGATTGATATTGGACATATGATGTTAGTACTATTTTCAATCAATTCATCATTATTAATAAAATAATTTCATTAATTGAATATTTTTTGTAAAATTTGTACCATCTCAAGAAACATTCAATTATACACCATATGAGGTCAATCTTGATATCTATAAATTTGAATTGACACACAAAAGTGGTGTGAGTCACACAATATTGGCTTACAAAAAATTTCACCTTAAAATATGCTTCCCTAAATCTTGTTAATATCTAGTTTTTTCAAGGTGTTATCTAAAGAGCTCATTCAAGAGCTCACTAATTTTCTTGCTAAACTAGTTTTCCTACATTATACC
>VDFB02373365.1:348358488-348442725 GCA_007258455.2 Sequoia sempervirens
AAAAGTCTTGAAAAATGGTTACTTAGGCAAAAACCTGGAAAATAGGCGTCTTGGTAACAACAAAAAAAATCAAAAAAAGAAAAACAAGAAAAATCAAAAAAAATCAAAAAAAGGATCAAAAAAATCGTCCTCTAGTGAAAATCACTTCGATGGCACTTTGGGCAAGTACCTCGGTGAAAACCTAGAAAATAGGTGCCTTGTGTAAATAAGCACTTTCCATCCACCGGGATCTTTATGGTTTGATCTGCATCATCCATCCATTTCGCTTCCATCATCCATTGCATCGAGGTCTCCATCCATCACACATCCACTCGCATCTGCACCATAGCTTGGTCCTGTGTTCGTATCATGATCCCTCTTAGTACTACTCAGCCCATCCTCAAGGTCAGTTTGTCCTACCTTTATTAGAGTAGTCTATTGCATCATGCTGGGGGCACATTCTCATCAGGATCAAATTCGTTTATGGTCTTAAAGTCCTCAAAATCAGAAAATCCAAAAACATCAAAACATCAGAAAATCCAAAAACATTAGATAATTAGAAAATCCAAAAACATTCAAAACATATCAAAATCCAAAAATAGGTCAAAAAGTCATTCAAAAAGCCAAAAACAAGGTCATCCTATCGAACTACGTCATCTCTGAGCTTGAACGTAGGCAAGGTTGATCTTTGATCATCCCCCAAGACATTTAGGTTAGTCCTATAGGAGTTCGTCATAATAAACTAACATTTCATCATCTGTATCTTCATTTGTAAATCAGTCGAGTCGTCAATCGAACTATGTGGTCTCTGCGTGTATAACATAGGCAAGGCTAATCTATCAATCAGCCCTCGAGACCCCTAGGATAGGTCTTTAGGTTAGTATCTTGGTCAAAATCTCAGAAAATCCCAAAAAAACATTGGAAAACCGAAAATCAAAACATTTGTAAAACCTTGAAAAAAACACCAAAAATAGCCTCAAAACATTGCAAAACATCAAAAAAAATCCAAATATTTGAAAAAACCCATCCGTCTCATGTCGCTTGCACCCGCAATAAAAAACACTCACAATAAACTGGTCGTCATCCTCAACCTTTGGTGAAACAATTGGAAACAACTCTAGCAATTTAAAAGTAGAGCTCAAAACGTCAAGTCTAAAGTCTAAGTCAGTACATAAGCAAGCTGGTTATCTCTTCATATTGGTAACACCTCATCTAAATTGGTCCCATATGAATCATCCCTTATAAACGAAATGATGTGCCACCATCCACTAACATGTCCTAGGATGAATCCTTCCTACAATGGGCATTATCTTTTGGCAATAAGTTTCATTCATCATCCTTAGAAAACACATCATCTTTCCGTTAGCGGTATTGAAGAGCATCAGTCTATTTGTTTACTTGGTCTTTATCTTTTAACTTATCTTATTTGCACTCATTCCAAGGACGTCTCGATGATATCCCAAAATAGAGGATTTAGAGAAATAGGAATGGGGCAATGATCATTATCTTTTGTCTACTGTGCTTGTTGGACGCTCTTATAATATAACCTCGATGAATACTTGCTTTGTTAGGTATGTATGGATGAAGTCTAGGGCAACTTTTTGACTATTACAGGGATAGGTTTACCTTTCCATGTTTTGGTCCGAGGTGTCTGAAACTTCAGAAGTACATCCTAGCAAGATTTTTGTATGTTAGGTGTGAACAAGGATACTCCTATCTAATTGTTGAGTCAAATTCCATTGCACTAGGTACAACGTCATCCTAGTTTTCTATACCTTGATGCATCGTACCACGTGTGTTATCAAACATAAGAAAATTTGGCCCTTTGAAAATCCCAATTCCTCAACAAGTAATCATCATCATCATCATCATCATCATCATCATTTGCATTTGTGTCATCATGCGTCTTGTTGAAATGACTTCTTCTTTTCTTACTAACCAAGTACTATGATAGTTGATCATCATCACCATCATCATCATTGATCCTGCATCCACAAATCATTGGCACATCGCATAAACATATCATATAGGAAACACACGCATTGCATTTTAATCATCATATAAATAGGTTATCATAAACATTTTTCATAGATAGGTGCATACATGTCATCGCATTTCACCCATTGCATTGCATCGCATAGCATTCATTTGCATTTCATAACCATTTCATATTACCATCTAAATCATCACATAGCATCTATAAAAGCATTCCATAAAAATTTTTGCATAATCATAAGCAAATAGGCATATAAGCATTTAATTCATTACACATCAGCATATCACTTTGCATTAACATATCATTGCATCACATACATCATTTAGGATAATAAAATTTGTTATTCTAAAGCATCTCATAAAACCATTTGCATCATATCACGACCATCACATCATATTACATCCATTCATAAATCATCTCATAATTAAGTATTATTACACACATTATTGCACATCATGGCATCACATACATCATTAGAAATAAATGCATCCATAGGAACATCACTGCAAAGCATACAAAAATAAACCATCCATGCATAAATAAAAGTACACGGTACATCTCATCAAAATTGGCTCATATATCATATCATCAATGTCACTGTCATAGTACAAAAGAATAATAATCGAATCACTGTACATATATGTCAATCGGTAAAAAATGCCCATTAGGCTATCAAAAATAAGCCCATAAGGCACAAAAAGGTACATCATAATATCTCGATCAAGCCCGATCTTCGTGGATGCTACCCTCGCCCCTGTCACCATGACCCTCTGGTGGTCTCTGATTGGCCCGCTCTAAGTACTCTAGGACCCAATCTGCTCTAGGTACATGGTCGTGGTAGGCCCGGCGGTAGTACTCCATCTCTCAGATAGCATCTCTATAAGATCGAACCAGCATGGTACCCTAAGACGAGGAGGTTGTCATACTCTCAATCTTCTGCCTATGGCCTAGCTCTGTTGTTGCCTATAGCTCTGCATCCCATCTCTAAAGCATAGCCTGATCCCTCTCTGCTCTAAGCCGCTATCTGTCAGCCCGTGCCTGGTCCCTCTCGGTCGTCACTGCTTGACCCTATGCCTATAGCTATAAAATCAGGGCATCCTGTGCATCTGCCTTCCCTGCTGGCTGTGCCCGTGGCTGTACGTGAACCTGACCCTCACCCTCAACTCGTGGTGGTGGGACTGGCGGATCTTGATGTTGGTCCTGCATGGGAACATCCTCGTGACCTAGCAGAACTGGGGGCACCCCTGGTGGATCCTATCAGATCTCGATCCTCGGTCCTCACCCTCATTCTCGACCTCTACCTCTACCTCTAACCCTGTGTGCCTCTAGATCCTCACCTAGAATGGTCAACCGGAGGGGAGGTCTGAACCAATCTTTGTAGGCCTGTGTAGTCCCTGGGTCTGCCAAGCCCTGATCGTAAGCCCAAGGTCAGGCCACCAAGTGTCAAAATCTGTCAACTGCCTCCGCGGTAGGAATACTAGGCCCCAATGACACCTGTGTCATGCTGCATGTCAAAATGGCTACGTAGCTGTCATCTGGCCAATCCTTTGGCTCTCCAAACTAACATTATATGTGCCCAGGAAAATATCACTCAATCATGGTGTGCTCCCGACCCTGCATGTATCGATTCTGATGGTAGCAGAAGAGCTGATATGCATCATCAGCCCATCCAGGTTGATCGAGGTACGGTCTCCAAGTGAACACAAGTATCTCATCTATGACCCACCTCCATTAGGGGATCTTGTGCTCTCCAATGTGTGTAAAGGACACACCACCTCTGTATCGTGTCACCAGGGCATCCTTTGCCCCCATCAGAACTGGAATGACATGTGGACGTAGCAAAGAAATGTGCTCCCAACCCAAACATGCAAAAGTGTCACCCCAGCTCCCAGCGCTCGGCCATCCACATATGCATACTCGTGGAGATCCCTGTAGAGTGAAGCAAGAAGGATAGGCCCCCATGCAAACCGAACTGGCCTGTCCCAGACTGAAATACTGCCCTTGTCTGTCTGGGGAAACCAAACCTGAAATGATAGCCACAATCACCCAACGGAAGGGGGTGCTATGACTCTATACCGCTCCAACTCGATCTGTCCCTCACAGTAAATGATATCTCGAGTGGCAAGGACTCGGGTGCAGCACTCACAACCCTCCTCCATATCATAGATCACCCAGTGGCCATGAATGGGCAATCGCAGTATGTGCCAAACATCATCCAATGTGACGGTCGCCTCACCAGTGGGAAGATGAAATGATGACATTTCGCTGTGCCACCACTCCGCCAGTGCTGACAACATCCCGAGGTGTGTGCACACGGGCGCTGCGTACGCAATATGCCATAATCCTGCAGCCCCTAGTCGATCCTGGTCTCTATCGTTAAAGTCCCATAGGACACTCGCCAAATCCCACGACCGGTGCTCCCGAGAATAAAGCTCCCTAGGCCCATCTTGCAGCAGGGAAAGTCAACATGTTAAAAAATTTCAAAAAATCCTGACCTAACGCTCCAAACTCGTTTCCAGTGGCACAGTTTGTGAAGGCATCGTAGTTTGAGTTTTCTCAAACTCTGACACTGGACCCGAAATTTGGCCACAAGGCGCCGCCACAGCACACTTTGACCCCCAGCATTACAATTTTCATGAAAAGCGCACCACCGCGACACACTTTTCCAAACTGGTTCGCCGAGTCCGAGCCGAGCCCGAGCCCAACGGTGGAGTTTTTAAACTCCAAATTGCACCGCTACGGCACTAAACAGCACCATTGTGGCACAAAAAGGATAAAAGCGGTGCACTTTAAACACTGAGTGGCTCTATAATAGCGCCGTTGGAGGCAAGCTAATCATTAAACATGTAATAAATGTGTTAAAATTAAAAAATGAAGCATCAGTTAGGGTCACATACCGGGGCACCGATGCCAGGGGACCACTGGTAAGTCTGAACTCGGTCTAAAATGTGTAGAGGAAGCTGTCATTGCGCCATATCGTTAGGAGGCTAGAGCTTGAATCTCAAGGTTTGCTGGCGAAGGTGTGTGAAAATGACTTGAAAGTGACCCCTCAGCCCCCTTTTAATCCTAAAAATTAGGGTTTTTTGACCCTCTAGGGTTGTCCTGCTAGGGTTTTGGACCTTCAAACCTGTTTCCATCCGTCGGAGGCTTGTTTTTTATCGTTTTATTGCATTTAGACACGTTTTAGCCTCTCGGACCCCTTTTAGACCTGTCGAGCACTTTGTCACCTTTTTTCGCGAGATCACCCAAAAAATTCAAATTTTCATCTGATCTCTCGAGGGGGCATTATAATGGCATGTTTTCTCTCGCCATGCAGCAGTGGGGCAAGTTTTTAATATCAAAAAACTTTGGCTTTCATCAACATCATTTATTCTTTGAACCAACGCAACAAGTGCATTGCTTCAAAAGGAGCAAAATGTAGACATCGAAAATGTATTGATTGACATCGTGCATCTACTCCTAACTTACTAACATCATTTCTTCCTAAATCATCCCTCGGTCTAACCGTTTAATCAAATTCCCTTATCTGATTAAATTCATCAATATTTGTCTCTTAATTAAATAAATTATTTTATCTAATTAAGTCACTTTCTCTTGTTAATTAAATCAATCCATCTGATCTAATTATCCCTATTTAATTAAATAATCAATTTATTTGATTAAATATCGAAAGTCTATCCATTAAATTAAATAAATTAAAACCTTATTTGATTTAATCTAACACCATCCATTTTAATTAAATAAATCAAAATATTTATTTAATTATCCTCTTATCATATTCCTCTCTTATCTAATTTAAATAAATCCATAAATCTAAGTCAAATAAGTCACATCATCTAATCTCCTGTTAAATTAATTAACCTTTGATTAATTTAATCTAATCTCATGTCACATCCTCTAGATAATGCAAGTTGCACATGAAAATAGATTTAATTCATTTATTAAATCTATATTTTCCTCACATGGCATTTTTTGGAATATTCTCTCAATTTGAATTCAAAAATTCCAAGTCAACATGTACATCCAACAAGGCATTTAAAACCTCTTACATGTCTTTTGCCTTGATTCAAGTGGCATTTATTGCATTTTCCCTTCCTTCTTACATGTCATTTCAACAAATTTGAATTTCAAATATTGGCATTTATTGGCACAAACCCCAAATCTTGCACAACCATCATCCATTCATAGCTTGACAAGTTGCACCATATCATTGGATGAATGTTAGTCCCACATTGCTCAAATTTGGGCATTCATCCATCTTGAAATCCTATAAATGAAGAGCTCCTCTCCTCATTTGATCATCCACAAATATTGCAAAGTTACCATGCTCAAATACTTAGCCATTTCCATCCATCATTCGAATTCTTAGCTAGGTTTTTTGCAGAGTTGGCTTGGAGTTCTCATCTTTTCATCAAAAGTGGATCAACAATCTCTTCAACATTCAAATCTTGCATCATAGGAATTGGGAAAGGGCTAATTTTCACATCAAATTGGCACCAATTCCCCCATGGGATCAAGTGTTTGCTATTTAAATTAGGATTAAATCTAATTTTTACCATTTTCTTTGTGTTCTTCATTATTTTCGTTCCTAGTTTGAGCTGTAAATGGATTTCATGGGGAATCCTTCTTTTAGCTTGTAATTTCTTGTCTAACTCATTTATTCATGTTGTTTTGCAGGTACTAGGAAAATGGTTCGCACAGGTGATATTCTGGAGCATTCAAGGCAGATTTCAGAGGGAGTTCGAGTATGGACACGCAGATAGATGAGTTAATGTTGCAACTACAAAAAAATTTAAAGGTTTCTCCTAAGGTCAAGCCATCACCGACTCGGATAGTAGGGCTTCTTATTGAATGCAACATTGATTCTTTTCAAAAGATCTGAGAGCCGACTCTCCTGGCAGTGGATATTTTTGTAAACCCTAATGTAGGGGGGATAGCGCATTCCTTTTGTGACATTCTGCATATAAGCGATTCTTTCCTCTTTGTGAAGGTTGAAAAACTTTGAAGGTAGAACTTCTAGATAGAGAATTTCTAGTTAGTAGCCAGTAGAATAGGAATAGAGGGGATAGAAGCTGATCCTGATTCTTTGTAATAGGACCTTCTTTTGTCTTCTTGGAGGAGGAGTTAGATTCAAAATAGACTAATGTATCTTTCAGTTTTCTTAGTGTAAATGGAAACAATTTGGAGCCACAAACTTTCTGTACACTGGTGATTGTGCCAGCTTTGTAATTGTTGTTTATCTGTTTTATGAATAGTAGAAGCAACAAGATCTTAATCTACTTCATGTTGTGTTCCAAAATGGTGTTTTTCTTGAATTAATCATCTGATTTAGGAAGCTTTCAAGGAATGAAGTTTGGTATTTTGTATTTTGTTTAAATGGTAACTTGCAATCTGTTGTTGAAATCAGCACTGTGAATGAATGAAACTGTGTGTTAGTCACAAGTTAAGTTTGCTCTACAGTTTTAGTTATGGATTCCTTGGAAGGTGACAGGTCTGGTTAATTTGGATGAAGTGTCATTCTTTTCTATCTCAAAGCCCTGATCCATCTTTTTCTATTTATTTAAAACCCCAGTTAGAGTAGGTTTGAATTTATGTTTTACCCAAAACAATCCAAAAGCTCAACACCAGCAGGCCCCTTGAACATTACTATTACATTGACCACTAAGGGACATTAGCACAGTTGAGAACCAACTACATAGACCTTGGGAGCTAAGATATCCATGTGATCATCTTTCTCTTTCAGGAGAAACAGAGTAGCAATATTTTGTTTGCATGTGGTTGTGCTATTTGGACTGTCAACAGAAACTGGCGCTAAAAGGAGGGCATATGAGTAATTTCAGATCGTTGTGAGTTGGATTGGGTCAGGTCTTGGAAAGCCCAGCTCTAATGGGTAGCCCTTTATATATACCAGGATTCGTCCATGAAATCCCCGGTCATCTGTATGATAGGCTTCCTTTATTTTTCCCTAATAGTGGGCAAAATGCTTTTGAACATGTCGAAACTTGTAGGCATATACTTACTTTTCTCTAGGTTCAGCATGAGGATGTTGTATGTCAATTGTTCATCGGAACACTTCAAGGTTCATCAAGACAATGGTATGTTTATCTTCCACCAGAATATATTTTTTCATGGGCAAAGTTAGAAATCTTATTTTTAGATCAGTTTGGTCTTCGCACACAAGACCACTGGAGGACTCATCCCTACAAAATCCAATCATGGAGTTAAGTACTCCACTTTTCAATGAAGATGTGACCATGTCATCTCTTTTCAGTCATCTTCCAAAGCATAGTCCATTACATCGCAATGAATTTCTAGATGAAATAGTTGATTTGCCATAATATAATTTTGATGACTTGTTTGGTGAAAAGTATGAAATGGATGTAAAGTCAAAGCACAACCTAAATCTCAAGATGGAATCTAGCTTTGTTGAGAATGCTAGTACTAATGGTGGCTTTGAAGGAGCTGAGGTAAAATCTTCTGATCAAGATGAGAGTCAGGGTGATGAGAAATGGATATAGGAACATGGTCCATGTTGGATTGATATCCCTCGTATGAAAAATCGAATAAGGGAGAAATTAGAGGAGCTGGGAGATTTGAAATTGTCATAAATTGTTGGGCCAAGTGGATGTAGGATACATCGAACTGATCAACATTCTCAGATGGACTGCCATTTCTTCCTAGGAAGGATGGAGTTGTATTTCAAGCAATTGATCTCTATTGAAGGAATACTCATGGAAGATCCTTGGAGTACCTATCCCCCCAATGGAGAGGATGAAACAACTAGCATGTACATGAGAATGGAAATCAGTCCATCCAAGATGATGAGACTAACTGTGTGAGGAGAATTAATTCTTCCCTATCTTTTGATGACCTTGATTCCTTTAGTGATATGGAGTCAACAACTAATGACACTCCTCTACCTAGTGCAAACTTGATAGAAGGGGAGAATGGATTCATCGATGCATTCATAGATTCTTTCATGACGATGGATGAGGAAGGGGCATACCTTGATGGGTTAGTGCAAGAGGATAACTCTACTAATTTAAGTAGTGAATATATTGAAACAGATAGCACACTTCCAGATGAGATTGCTAATGAACCTGGTGGTCAAGGATGAGGACTTAAGTGCCAAAATGAACTCTTAAGAGAAGAAGTCCAAGTAGATGTGCAGAGCAGTCAAGTGTTCCCTGAGGAAATTCATTACGGGGTACATTTAGATGAAGCAAAGGAATGCTAGGAGAGCGACCAAGAGGCTATCTCAGAAGATGAATCTCTTCAATATGACGAAGAGAATGAGACCAGGGAGTATTTTCCTTATTTTGGTTCTATTTACTCAAATGTGTTGGTTGAGGAATATGAATTGAGAGAGTGCTTTCCTGACTCTGACTCCGTGCATTCAAATGAGTTTGAAGGAAATCCTTGTTCACCATGTGCCAATATCCCTGACACCAATGATGATAAGCTAGAGCCAAGTTCTCAAACCCTAGGGGACGACATGTTTCAAGAAAATGTTGAAGGAGAGACTTCATCTCAAGAAATTCAGAAAATTTTTGACTTTGTGCCCGAGATAAATACAGAGATGTTGGTGAGTGAATATCCTAACTACAAGATGAACCTTGATTTAGTAATGTTCAATGAGCTGATACCTCGTGAAGAGGAGATCATACACCACAAGTCTGCATTAGCAACTAGGAATCTTTAGAATCAGGTGGTGTCCTTTCATTATCCTTTGTGTTTTAATAATTTTCAGTTTGATTATGGCGTAGAGGATAGTAAAACATGTTTGTGGGTAAATCATGACAAAAATGAGAACCCACAACTGATAATATTTCAAGCTTTATGCCCTCAAAATGAACTTATTGCCTATAAAATTCATATTTCTGAGTATAAAGATAAATTTGCTAGGTTTAGAACTATGCCTAGTAAGTTAAGATTGTTGCACATAATAAAAAATCAGTCAAATCAATGTACAATTTTTTACAATCTTGTGTTTGCAAAGTTTAGCTTTGGAGTTAGTTTAGGATTAGGATTAGTTAGTTTAGGATTAGGACTAGTTAGTGTTAGTTTTTGGTTTAGTTAGTTTTCTTTTGTTCTGATGTTTTCCTTTTCCTGTTCCTTTTTTTTTTATTTGTAAATAGTTTGTTTTTATGTTTGTAAATATTATGTATGTTGGTAAATAGCTCTGTTGTTTGTTTGTTTGTCATTTTCTTTTTGTCTTTATGTTTCCTTTGCTCTTTTGGCTTTTGGTTTTGTTTTGTTCTATTGGGGGTTTATCTGTTTCTTTCCCATCTTAAAATGGTGGTTGTTATCTGAAGCATACTTTGGTCATTTGGAGTGAAATGGTTTAGATATTTTCAGGCTTTCTGGTTGGATGATTTTGTCCTAAACTCTTTGTTTTATGCCCATTTCCAATAAGAGTTGTGGAAGGTTTTGAAAACAAGGTGCAAAGTAAAAGACCTTCATTAGCTCCTCTGAATCTATCACAAATCCGTAAGATCATCTCCTCTTGTAATGGTATATTTGTCCTAGGATGACAGTGTTGTAAGATTTGAGTGAAAAATCTGATATCCCAAATGCTGTTATGAGGTCCATGGTAGTTTTCAACCCAAATCAAATGTTAATCAGCTAACATATTGAGAAAGAATTACAGGAAATATCTGAAACTCCAAGAGAAAATAGAAAAGAAAAAAGAAAAGAATCATCAAAAGAAAAGAGGAAGATTCAGTATGAATGGGTGATTCCATTATCTCTACCAGAGCTATGGATGCTTGCCTAGCAGTAGAGCAATGCTGTGAGGAAACTAGAGGTATCTTCGTCGGGGCTATGAACACCTAACTGGTAGCGGAGCAATGTCCTGGATGTCATTGTGCAATAGCCAAAGGAAATCAACTCATGTAGCTCAAATCTCGCACATTGTTGTTCAAAAGGTGAAGAAAGCTTTATGAAAGGATGATGCACTATCAAGAACACACATAGATTCAGGGGTAGCTAGTGTTGATTTACATTTGAGATTCTAGCTCAACCTTGCTTCTAAACTAACCCAATTGGAGTTGTGATGTTCATGAACCAGAGTTCTAGGTAGTTGAATCCTTCATACTCTTGAAAATGGTTAAACCATTTTCCCAGCCGAGTTGCCATTTGTTATGCCTTGCATAACCACCCCATTTTGATTTGGAACAAAATGGGTCCCCCCTTCTTTTGCTTGTGTTTTATTGTTTTCTTTTGTTTATTTTCTTTGCTCTTGGGGTTCCTCCTGGTTTTCTTCGTTCGGGTCCCATCCCGGGTCTGACCCTACCTTTTCTCTCTCTTCGTTGGTCTTTATCAGTTTGTGTCCTATGCCTTGGGTGTTTGTGGCCCTGCACATATTTTTCCTTTTGTTTTTGGCAAGCCTGGAACCAGAACGGATTCCAAACTTGCAATCCCTTCCAAGTTGTGTTTTCTTTTCCTTCCTCAATCCCAGTTCTGCCGCTTTGCTTTTTTTGCCTTGCGCCTTTTCATGTTTGTTTCAATGGACTCGGAACTGGAACTGGAACCGAACCTTGAAACTTGAAAAAGTCTCTGGTTCGGGTTCCGTTCTGATCCTGATTCCATGTGTTTCATTCTTTCCTTTCTTTTTCTTCTTTTGTTTCGTCATGGGCTTTTCCCTCCATTTTTCTCTTTCTTTTCCTTATCCTTTTTTTTCTTTTCGGATGACGTCGGAGGCAGGCCCAAAATAAAATCCAAACCTGAAACTTGAAAAAAAATTTGGTTCAGATTTGGTTCTGATTTCATTCCGCTTTATCCATTTTGTCCTGCCCTGGTTCCGATTGTTTTCTCATGGGGTGTTGTTCTTCCTCCCTTTCTCCTTCTTTTTTGTCTTTGTATATTATAGGAGGTAGGACCAGGATGGAATCTGAAACTGAAACTTTGAAAAGTTTCAATTTTGGATTTTTTTCTGCCCCCGCCCCCATTGTGCTTCACCCAAGGTCAGTTTTTGTTCTAACCCACTGGCGTTTGTTTCCATCCTATGCATTTTGGTTTCTTTTGTGGATGCGGAGCCGAGACGGGGTATGAACTTGGAAATGTTGATTATTTCCATGGCTTGTTCCCATCTCGACTCCGATCCTGGTTTTGATTTTCTTTTGGTTCTGCCTCCACTGGTTTTGAGTAAGGATGTTATTTTTTGGTCTCGTTTTGGTTCCACCTCTGTCAGTGTTATCTTTCTTTTTGGCAGAATTAAAAACATGATAAATAATGGTGTATTTTATTATAATGTGTTTTATTTTCCCCTAAGTGCTAATAGAGGCCTTTCTTTTGTAGGATTAAAGTCACACATAGGATGATATTTGTCAAAGGAGCTCAGTTGGAAAGAATTCCTTAATCCAGTTGGTCCTAAAATCAGTTAAGGAAAAAGTCGGCAAGACCCCAGAGATGTCACAACGAGTGAAATTCATGTGCAGTCAACTATTGGCAAGACATCAATCGAGGTCACGGTGACTAGGAGCTTCCCATCAGCATGAAAAGATTTCCTTCAGGGAAAAGTCTCAGCAAAGGCTCCATGTCTCACTAACCAACGACAGATAGAACACATTCTGGTATGAGGGTTTGGCTTCAGGACGAAGTCTCAGCAACTTCCTAAAGTCTCACCAACTACCGCACAATGAGCAAACACTTTGGCAAGAGTCATCTTCTTCGACAAGAAGGAGCTTGCCAGAGGATAAAGGGGAATTTGGTGTGATGTCTTGCCGACAGAAAGAGGACCCCATCGAAAGAAATGGAGCTTGGTGAAGGATTATGCCTTCGCCATAAGGTCTTGGTGAGGAAAGAAAGTCACACTGAAAGGGTCAGTCTTCGACATGATATAAGGAGATCGGGAGGAGGTGTCACCGATGTGGAAAGGTCTCGCCGACATGAAATAAAATCGACGAAGGATCTAAGGTTCGGCGAGATGTCTCATCGACTAAACAAATTCTCCCCAAACTCAAATGAACACTTGGCGAAGGACAAGACCTCAGTGTAAGGTCTTAGCGAAGTTCGAAGGTCACGCCAAAATGAAAGAACTTAAGGAGACTCTAGAAGAATAAAGAACACTCGGCGAAATGTTTGGGAGACTCCGAGGTGTCTCAGTGAAAGAAATGGGGGTCGGCAGAAGGTTTTGGCTTTGGCATAATGTTTGGCCGAAAGAAAGAAAGTCACACCGAAAGGAAATGGACTCGGTAAGAAGAAAGAAGTTCAAGGAAGGTCTCCCCGAAACATTATAGTCTCCCCAACATCAAAGATGAGCTCACCCAAGGAGTCTAGCATCACTAAGACTCTTGTCGATAGAATAAGCTCAGGGAGAAATAGAAGACATCACTATGAGGTCACAGCGACAAGCGATAGTCTCATCGACATAAAGAAGCTCGCTAAAAGGTTTACATCTTCGCCAGGAAGTCTTGGGGACTATGAAGGATCACACCGACAGGACGTCCCCTCGAGGAGAGGAAAGATGTGCGCCAATAGGTCTCAGCGAAACAAAGGACTTCGCCATGTAGTCTTGCCGAAAGAATGTAGTCTCGCCGATAGGTTTTTGTGAGCTCAATATGACTTTTGTAGTTCACCGAAACATCTCACCGACTGACCCATGTCATGCCAATAACTATTGAAGGATGAGATCGCATGGGGGAGACACCGGTGGTGTCTCACCGACATGCAATGTTGATCAGACTACCTTTGACCGCTTTAGGAGCTTGCTTGGCAATATGTCTGACCAATCAGAAGCAGCTAAAAGAGTGACTCATTGGTCCCTTTGACCAATTGACTACTCCTATGAGGGAAGACCAATAGAATGCAAGCAGGATGGATTCGTTCTGAGATCAGGGAGGCTATGGATCAGCTTGGATGTAATGTTGAAATCAAAGAGGAGGCCCAATGATGTTCCGAAGGATGGTCAACCTGTAGCGGGACTCTAGAATATGAACGAGGCTAGAAGAAAGAAGTGGCCATGACTCACAGGGATAGGTGTAATGACCACTGACAGGAAGATCAATATTAATGGTGATATTCTGGAGCATTCAAGGTAGATTTCAGAGGGAATTCGAGTATGGACACATAGATAGATGAGTTAATGTTGCAGTTACAAAAAGATCTAAAGGTTTCTCTTGAGGTCAAACCATCACCAACTCAAACAATAGGGCTTCTCATTGAATGCAGCATTGATTCTTTTCAAAAGATCTGAGAGTCGACTCACCTTGCAGTGGATATTTTTGTAAACCCTAATGCAAGGGGGACAGCGCATTCCCTTTGTGACATTCTGCATAAAAGCGATTCTTGCCTCTTTGTGAAGGTTGAAAAACTTTGAAGGTAGAACTTCTAGATAGAGAATTTCTAGTTAGTAGCTAGTAGAATAGGAATAGAGGGGATAGAAGCTGATCCTAATTTTTTGTAATAGGACCTTCTTTTGTCTTCTTGGAGGAGGAGTTAGATTCAAAATAGACTAATGTATCTTTCAATTTTCTTAGTGTAAATGGAAACAATTTGGAGCCACAAATTTTTTGTACACTGGAGATTGTGCTAGCTTTGTAATTGTTGTTTATCTGTTTTATGAATAGTAGAAGCAACAAGATATTAATCTACTTCATGTTGTGTTCCAGAATGGTGTTTGTCTTGAATTAATCATCCGATTTAGGAAGCTTTCAAGGAATGAAGTTTGGTCTTTTATATTTTGTTTAAATGGTAACTTGCAATCTGCTCTTGAAATCAACACTGTGAATGAATGAAATTGTGTGTTAGTCACAAGTTAAGTTTGTTCTAAAGTTTTAGTTAGGGTTTCATTGGAAGGTGACAGTTCTAGTTAATTCAGATGAAGTGTCATTCTTTTCTGTCTTAAAGCCCTGATCCATCTTTTTCTATTTATTTAAAACCCCAGTTAGAGTATGTTTGAATTAATGTTTAACCCAAAACAATCCAAAAGCTCAACACCAGCAGGCCCCTTGACCATTACTATTACATTGACCACTGAGGGACATCAGCATAGTTGAGAACCAACTACATAGACCTTGGGAGCTAAGATATCCATGTGATCATCTTTCTCTTTCAGGAGAAACAGAGTAGCAATATTCTATTTCCATGTTGTGCCATTTGGACTATCAACACTATCTCTTATTAATATTCATTTTTAAAAAAATGCAAGTTATGAATTTACACCTTAAATGTTACCTGTGTAACTACTCCAATGTCCACCTCTCTAGCAGGAGAGGACTCTGTAGGGTGTGCTCCACTCCCCTGCGTGTGATCTGCTATAATCTCCACATCCTAGATGTCATAATCAGAAGTGTCTAATGGCTGCTCAAGGGGCTGTACAATAGGACCCAAGCATATTTTCCAGCATGTATTGAAAATATGTGGCACACAAATATGTGGACCCGAGGAGGAGGATGCAGCAGCACTAGATCCATCGCCAAGATCACCAGACTATGGCTGAGCTACTGAAGAAGCATGGGAAACCAAAAGACCACTCAAAGAGTGAATGGCCTAGATAGTTTGTGTGGTTGCATCCTCCATAATATCTAGATGTTGTACTGGAGGTGGCAGAGGAAGGCCAGGATGGGGAACATGTGGGCACCTAACTACTCTAGCTGCCCCTAGCCTATCCTAGGGCATACCTCCACCAATGCCCTGGAAGGGTTTAATGTCAAAGTAATTGACATGATGCCCTAACAAAAACTTAGTATTTTTTTTTTTAATAAAGTAAAAAGGTACATCAAGATTATTGTTGGGTGGTTTATCAAGAACTATACACCAACAATCCCAAAAGTTATCTACTATGCCCCTATGCATGCACCATTTTATAGAAAGTTTTGGTTTGTTAACATTAACTGGAAAACTAGTGCTGGGGCTAATAAATAAAGAGGCTATTTGGGATTTTGTTATTTGGATATCTTTCACATCATCATAAGACAATCCACATGCATAATATTCCCTCATGGTTTCTCGCCATGAATGAAAAGCATTATGTTGGGTGGAGAGGGTTTCTACATTTGTAATTATTCCTATCAATGTGGTTGGCATACGGGATAATCAAGGGATTTTCTTATAAACATCACAAATGCCCCTCAATTTCTCCAATTTTTCATGAATTAGGTCTTCAATGGATGGCTGCAGAGGTGGTGGAGCATTTAGCATTTTTGCATTTTGATTCTCAACTGGTGGAATTTGTGCATTCTCATTTTCAGCAGCCATAATGCCTGATTAAAGTTAAAAAATAATTAATCTAATTAAAATTATACAATATAAATGAAAATATTATAAAAATACCCTAGTTTTTAAAAAAATCCAAAAAAACCCTACTTTTTAACAAAAATTATAAAATTCTCTAATTTTTAATACAAATACATAAGAAACACTATTTTTAAATCAAAATCCATTCTAAACTCAATTGTTTCATAAAAATTCAATCAAAAACCATATTTTGAAAAAAAAAAAACATTCATTTTTTATCAAAATCCATTCTAAATTCAATTTTTTCATAAAAATTCAATCAAAACCCTATTTTGAAAAACAATCCACAAAAAACATTCTTTTTTTATCAAAATCCATTCTAAACTCAATTTTTTCGTAAAAATTCAATCAAAAACCCTATTTTAAAAAAAAATCCACAAACAACCATATGAAATTATTCAAATCTAAATCAAAATTGAATCAAATCAAATAAAAATAAAAAAACTTACCTTTTCAAATCAGATTTTGGCCACATCGGATATATGTTACGCGAAGAATCAATTCACTGTGTGCCCGCGGGTTGTTGACTATGAAATAACTTTAAAACAGCGACTGAGTTTTTTTATATATGTTTTTTACAAATCGAATATCCGATCCAAATCGGATATCTGATTTGTAAAACTAGATTTGGTGTTTGCTATGGTGGTGTGTATTGACACCCGAGCCTAAAAAAAGTCAACATGTTATTTTCACATTTTTTGGTCGATGAAAGATGTTTTTTTTTCCTCATTACCACTTTTTGGCTCACCATGATCCTGCACATACCCTGATTGTGTTCAATTTTTGGAGGATTCATATCAAGATTGTATACTTCTACATCTACATATTCTTGTACAATATTCTTTCACTGTCTTGCTTGATGTAGGTAGAGGAAGACCTTTCTTCCTCTTACCAAATAGACTCTCCAATCCTTCTAGGAGTTCAACTGCTTTTGCAAAGGTACTAGATGAGCTATCGGTTGCACTCCAAGTAATTCTTCTGAGAGCTGCAAGTCCTTCCTTTGTCATATGACCTTTTTCCTTAATCGCCTTTAGAATCTCATGTATTCTCTTTTTGCTTTCCTTTGAGATTTGCTCTTCCTAGATTTCTTTTGACTTTTCTTTTTTTGTGCCAAACCTCTTCTAAGAGGCATCTATCAAAATTTCTAATAGAAATTTTGCAATACATTCTACATACTCTTCTCATACTTCATACCCTAATTCAAGTATCCACTGAGTTCTCAGTACAATAGCTTTCATTACACATTTGTCAACAGTGACTATGAATGTGATACCATCCTTATATTTGGTGACTATAGACTTAGGGATTTTATCCCCGTTGTGCATCTTATACTATAATAAAAATAAAAATGAAGTAAATGCCATTTCTTCTGTAGTAGGATCAGCATACCTCCTCATTCACTCAACAATTTGGTGAGTGACTGGTTTCTCAAATGACCAGACTATCAGAACAAGACTAGGAATTTCATGCATGAAGTAGAATAGTAAACAAAGTGCAAGGCTTCCATACCAAAATGCGACTTTCTTCGTATTTCATTTGTACTGATTCAAATTCTCAAGGAATAACTCTCTCATGAGCTCACATAAGTCATAATCCACTCCATTAACCACCATATCATATGGAGTGTAGACAACAATAGTAAATATGGACTTATCTCTATTGGTGTAGTAGATTTTGTTTCCAATGACCTGGGAAACATACCTCACAACTTTATTTGTAACATCATGAATCGCTGGAGACCTACCATCAAAAACAACCTGAGTTAGGTTTACATCTTCCTTAATTTTGACTATCTTTTGTGTCAGAAGGATGTCGGTGTCATTCAACCCAAAAATAACCTTCATCACTTCTTTTCTGATTAGATGAGCTTTATCTAACCATAGAAAGAAGTCATGGAACCTTCTCATAGCCATTCGTACCCATTTATCATCAAAATAGAAATGTGGAAAATCATTTCAGACATGCAATTTCTTTTCCACCAAAGCCTTGTATTCAGGTTTGACATTGAAGTCATCACCAATGATTTCATTTATCCATAGTCCAATAACTTGGTGTGATTGAACTCTTCAAGCTTTGAGTGAATGTCAGCCTTAATATCTTTCGTAGGAATGAATCTGTGTGGGATTTTTTATAAAAAACCAACCATATCATTTTCAATTGCTATATCCAAATATTTATTGAATTTAGGATGATGCTAAGAAGACATATAATTGACTGGAGTGGGAGTAGCCATAACCTTAAGTGCTAAGAAATAGCAAAAACTTTGAGAAAAATACCTCTTACAAGTTCGAAAACCCTAGGACACAATCAACTTCTTTCTTCTCCTTAGCTCCTTGCAACTTTTTCGCTTGAGTGATCAAAAATAACTTGCAAGTTTTACTTTTATGCTAATTTTGTAATAAATGCACCTTTTTTATTAAATGCACCATAACTCCTTTCATGATTCCCTATTCAAAAGATGGATGCAACTTTACTAGATGTCCACAAGTTGCTTGTTCACAATTCCTGTCTACCGGAGACTCCTTGATCGAGTAGATCAAATATGCTTTCAATCTCTTTTCTCTTGAAGGAGGAAGAGGTGGTCTCTAAACTTTCCTCCCTTGGGCAACAACCAAAGAATGGCTAATTATTGGAACATATGTCTGCACCAGATTTGGATCCATAATCTTCTTTCTTTCTCCAAATCTTCTTCATTTTGACCTTAACTTAAAACAACGACCATTACAAGAGAATGTTTTTCTACTTCCCCGTTGCTTTACTGGAGACTTTCCTTTGTCCTTATTTCCAGATTCAATTTTAGCAAACTTTTTACCGAAGCAGTTTCTTTCTTTTCGTTAGGTTTATTGTGTGAGCATTCACCAATTTCATAGCCTAAGCCTTGTTTTCCGGTGATCTTTGGGCTACTAATATTTCATCAATATTTTCCAAACTTGCTTTGTATTTGAGCTCTTACTTCTTTGATTCTCCTAAATCTGATTTGAGAGATGCAAATTCTTGCATTCATTAGATTTTCCTTTGATTAGATGATTTAGATGTTCCTTGGTCCTTTCATCTTCTTCACTCTTAGCTTTCAAATCAAGAATAGTAACATTTATTGACTTGAGTTCATTGTTGACTTCCTTATGCCTTAGCTTGAATTTTTGGATCTGATCTTTCAATTTACTGATGCAATCATTTTCCATTTGAATGATTTCTGAGAGATCCTTCTTTTCATTTTCAATAGTTTCAAGCTCTTCAAGGAGGGACATGAGTTCTTTTTGATCCATATGTTCAACCTTCCAGATCTCCTTTGAGTTGTTAGACTCTTCTAAAGGATCTGGCTCTGATACCAATTGTTGAACATCTAGAATACTAAGAGGGGAGAGGTGAATCAATATTCCTCTAAAAATGTTAAAACCTTTAAATAGTTTTCCACCTAACATATCCAAAATTACTCAACAAAGCCAGAATAACACAACACCACATAACACTGAGATTGGAAATGTAAGAAGGGGAAAAACCACAGAGAGGGTTAACTCTCAAGTATTAAGTAACTGGTTACAGAATAAAAAGGTGGCTCACTATTGGTTGGCTCACTGCTAGTGGGCTCACTTCCCAAAATACAAAATCCATCTATTACAACTAAGAGATAGCTTAAATCTAGAGTATGTATTACAAAATTGAACTACTATAATTGCATTTGCATATGCATGGATACAATTCTCGTTGAAGCACAAATTTCTTCTGTACAAACACTACACTATTTCACTATTAGTTCACAATATACATCAAGAGATCACTATCACATATCATATCATATCATTACATATTTTTTGTTTATGCCACTTCATATATATACCGGATTTGCATATCCACTTTGTTAGCTTGTGTTAGAGATAGAGTTAGGTGAACATGCTATATAAGTTGTTGGAGATGTTGGCATAGATGCAAAAATATTCCCACGCTATACCAAATAGGGTCAGACCAAAAATTGTGCTACAACAATGCATACACCAAGACATATGCCTGTAACACCACTATCAGAACAAAGGATAAGTTAGAGGTAAGAATACTGGACCGATAAATGACATCAATGATAAATATCAATAGCTTGGTGTTTCGTCTACTATAGACTCGTTGATGGTTCTTATGGAGGTATGAAGTAGATTACTAAAGTTCAATTTCCATTCGTTGTTATAGCTAATAGTTAGTGAAATATCAAGCCATTATTGATTCATAGTTTAATTTATCTTTGGATGGTTTCTAAAGGGATTCAACACACCTCAACTTGGGAATGTGAATATTTCCCTCAAGGGGAGTGATCATCTAGTTGTTGTAAGTGCTTATTTTGTTAAATATATCATTTTTTAAATGTAATTTCTATATATTAATGTCTTTACTTGTTATTGTAATAGATATATATTGACCAACAACTAAACCCTAGGAGGAGCACCAGGAGCACTTGTCAACCTCAGAATAAATGAGTGACAGAATTATTGACATTCAATCGATAAGCAAAGGGAAATAATTTCTAGGCCCCAAATGGGGTCAAATTTATATCCTCAAAAATTAGTCTTTTGATTTTCTCCCAATGGTTCTCCCTTGTCACGCTAACACCATTTCCTTCCTACACATTACCAACACAATCATAAGTATCAATTTTGTATCACATAAATCTGTTAGCCATATTCTAAGCTTTAGCTATATAATAATCCATTTAAAATTTCAATTTGTATTCCATGGTATACAAGTGCATTCCACCTTCATGGTAGTGACAATAAAACATAATGTCAAAATAACATGCAAGAATATTGTCAAAAGACCACCTTATTTATTATCCATAATATATTTAATCACCAATTCAAGAAAAATATATAACAAATTTTGTTTGTATTAGGTTCATATGAGGCGAGGTCTTATAGATATCCACTTTTTAAAAATCGTATATCCGTTAATAATGAATGTCCATTTTTCTTTGGTTTTCACCATAGCAAGTATACTTTTTACCAACCCAAGTGAAAATTCAAATGCAATTTCCACGATTTTACCTTTGTCATGTTGCATTTTTTTAACATTACCATTGTTTGGCCCCCATGATCTTCCACAGACTCTCCTACCTCCTCTTAGTCTATCCTTCAAAATATGTTCTTCTATAAAGGACAACCTTTTAGTAGGGATTTCTAATGCTAACCTTGTAGTAATAAAGTTCATGTTTATGAGTATGATTTTCAGGTTGTGAGCAGTGTTGGAGGCTCCCTTTTGATATTTCTATTCCAATTGTGAAACTTAAGCACTCGAGGGAGAATAATTTTTGGAATGCTCCATCCAAGGACTAGATTAATGTAAACTTTGATGGAGCAGCTAAAGGAAATCTAGGACCTGCTAGCTGTGGGGGAGTGATGAGAGATTCTAATGGTAGGTTTGTTTCTATTGTGGCACTCCCTTTGGGAATCTAGAAATCCACTTCACATAAGCATTTGTATCCTTATAATATGTTTTAAAATTAGTTCATTCCAAAGGTTTCAAGAAGGTTTGGTCAAAGGGTGATTCTTTGAATATTAATAATTTCCTTAATAATAATCAACCTCCATGCTAGTCGATTGAGCATATCATTAGAGACTCTATTTCTATTATCAACACCTTATATGTTTTCCATATCTCTCATATCTATCGAGAGGGAAACATGTTAGTTGATTGCTTTACTAACCTTTGGGTCTTATCCTTTCCTAGAGAATAGGGTTCTTATGATCAACTCCCCTTTGATGCCAAGAATATTTTAAATCATGAAAGTTAGTTGTTATATGGTGGAGGGTAACTTAATGATTAGGGAGTGGATCTTCCATATTATTGTCAATCTCATTATTACCAAGGACATTGGAAAATTTGAGGTGGATTGACCTTTCAAGGTCATTATTACTAATAGTTTTTCAAATTGATGTCCGCAAAAATTCTAGGTATGTTTTGGTGCCTTTTTCCTTGTCTCTGGTGGTGGAGTTGGGTTGTTCTCTTATCTCCTTTGATTTTTTGTTGTGACTTTTATTACTCTATTCAATCTCTTTTTAGGGATTCAACAAGGATAAGGGGTGATAGGAGTAGAGTGGAGTCAATTTCTTATGATGAAACTAGGAGTAATGTGCAAGTATGGAAAAGTCTCATGGATGGAGGAGTGAATCCCTATATTGAGAAACTCCATGACTTTGATATGAAAATTTTGAAAGTTTTCATTGCAAGGTGGAAGAAACATATCCTTATTGTGAATGACATTGAATTCGACATTTCTGAAGACTTCATTAGTAAGATTTATGGTCTCTCTACTGAAGGTAGGAGAATATTTTGGAATAGAAAAGCCTTTGATGCAGCCTTAAAAATCTTCTTCAAAAGGTATGAACGAGATAAATTGGTTAAGGTCTCCTATGAAGGCTATAATAGGAGTTCTATTAAGCCCATTTGGGTAGATACTACCGAGGCCTTAATGCAGTTCTTTATCGTGGATGAAAGGTTCTCTACACTTTTTGGTTATCATTTCATTTTGTTGAACCATTTTAGACATACGCATAAAATTTGTTTTCCTTATTATATTTTCACTTCATTGGAAAGTGGTATTAAGGATTACAATAAAAACCCTAGAAGTCTCACATTATATGAAGGTCTTATTATGTTTATTATGGATTATGTTAAATATTTTTTATCCCTGTTGAACCAAAGAAGGTCTCAAAATCCTATCTTGCTAGATGTGCTGAGAAGCTCTCTGATTATGAGACAGGTGAGGACTCAAGGTGGATCATGAATGGGAGACTGAGGGTGATGAAGGGGAATCAATGGAGATCTACTATGATCTTCCATATGATATTATACCTAAATCCAAGAAAACCTCCAAGAAAAATCCCCAACTCTCCTAGTCTAGGGGTTCTCAGACTGGAAATGAGGATGAGGAGGTTAGTTTCCCTTCCCCGGTACTAAGATGAAGAGTTTAAAATATTCTAATGGCTCCCATGAGGGTAATGAGGAGGTTTTTTGTGCACTCATCTATAGTTAAAGAAAGAGTTCCATACCTATAAAAGGTATTGGTAAGGGTAATGATGATTTTGAGCTATTTGGTCACTCTTCAACTGCTAAGAGAAATAAGTTTGTTGTCTTTGAAGAAGTTAGTGAAGGAAATTCAAAGGGTAAGAATCTTGGTGTGGTTGTGGGTCCGAACAAGCCCTTGTCTGAAGGAGTGGAGTAGCTCGTGAAACCTAAAATCAAATTGATGGAGATGTATGGTGCAGATCATAGGATAGAGAAAGGTAAAGCTTTTCTAGAGGATGATATTTAATAGGAAAAAATAGGTTACTCCCTCACTTGATTTTTATGAATATCTTAGTGTCTTCAACTACAATAGAGAGGATATAAATGATATTTTGGGATTAGGTAAGGAAGGTACTACCAATTACTTAAAAAAATTCAAATGGTTTTTTATGGAGATTAACCAAATCAATATCAATATAATTGAAATTGTATTAACTAAAAATAAATACAAGAAAGCAATTTAATATGTTAGTGAAACTATAATATATGTACAATAAATATATATAGGCTTACAATATAATTATATAGGTGCACAATGTTGCATTTTGATAATACCAAAATACATGCACAAGAAATTCATATAGGCATAAAACAAATTCATAATATAACTAGTCCTCTCCATTAGGATGAAAGAGTTGATGACCCTTTGACCATTAAGTATATGGACATTCAAGTGATAACTATTTCTTTTGAACCCATTGAATTAGTATCCTCTCTAAATCACTTTCGAGCCTCTATTATTGGTCTTGGGCATGGCATGCCATGTCTCTAGATCATTTTAAAAGCTCCTACCTCTATCCTAGAAGTCATGCATGTCAAATTAGTTTAGTATCTCATTAAGGATAAAATAAAAAAGAGAGTTTACTCAAAAAATAATATGGGACTTCATTGTTGTTTCATGAAGGATGGTCAAAATAATTCCACCACTTCTCCCATTTTTTTTCTTTTGTTCCTTGGTGTTGGAATTGATGGATAAGGAACCTCTTACAATTTCCATATAAGGGTTTTTATTTTGTGGATTAGTTAAAAACATACACAAATCATATTTTAATATTATGTTTTATTTTATGTGTTGGTATGTTAGTTTGGAGGTATATAATTATCATGTTTCCTCCCTCTTATTTGGCCACATGCTAATTTGATCACTCATAGAATCTATATGAGAGATTATAAATTCCAATGAGGTGGTGAGGTTTTTCTAACATGAACTAGTTCTACTTGGAATTTTTAACCTATTGATCAATTCTTGGAGTTATCTTTTACTATTTTTACTTTGACCTAATAGGTTTTTCTATATTTGAAGAGGATATCAAGGACATAATGGGGGAATTTTCTAAGGTTTTGTTTGTCCATGCTATTCACCAAGGTTTTCATTATTTGGTGAATTAGGGTTTTCCTCAATTGGTGAAGGGTTTTCAATTCTTGAAAATTAAAAAAAATGAATCAAAACAATTACCAAATTTCTATTTTATTCAATTTTACACTTAAAAACTAGAAAAATCCAACTCCTTGACCTCACAAATGCCATGGAATCATTTTGATGGTGACTTGATCAAAGTTCAAAAATGTATATACTTAACTCTTTTCTCATTGTTCCTATTATAGAGTTAAGAGCTTGGGTTTAAATGAGCTTGAATATTTTTTTAACATAGATATAACATGAGAATTATATGGATTAGTAGTGACTAACCTTGGTTTAGTCACTACCAATCCATAATGTGAATATATTATAACATGATCACATTATGTCCTATATGGACCAAAAAATAGTTATGCCAATTTTTGGTCCCCTATATTTTTGCATATTGCCCAAAATTCTTATGGAAAAATAATTAAAATCTCAAGCTTCTAGACAATTTTTAAGCATATGGAAAGACTAGACATATGTGTCTCCTAAAATGGATAGGATATTAGTCATGGGATGAGTCTTTATGCATTATCTATTTGGTGGAATATATTGATCATATTATTACATTAGCGACATATTTCTATTAATTATCAATTGCATAAAAGATATTATTTAAAAATAACTACAAAATTTAGGGATATCAGAGAGTGCACATAATCAACTTGAAAAAGTGACATGAAATTCAAGCATGACTTCAAACTATCCAAGTTTTTTATCAATGACACTCACAAGGTGTAAGATAGTGTTCCTTTACTCTTCAATTAAAAATTTCTAATTCCATTTCATGATTTTTTTTTAAAGATTGGGGGTGTTTTTCTAAGTATAATATTAAAAATTCTCTCTCAAGGTAATTTAACATAAAATTCTCCCTCCATCCAAATACAAGCAAGATTAAATATAGATTGGAGAGTGAATTGATTTGAGTTCAAGTGGCTCAACTTGAGACTTTTTGTTTGGAAATCCAAATGTGAAGCTAAAGATCAATTTGTAGCATGGAATATTATCCACTATAAAATTTCTTTGGGATAATGCCCCAACTTTCTTCCTACTTACTCCACCAAATGTCCTTTCTATCACAAGTTAGAAACTATTAAACATGATTTATGGACTTGCAAGCGTACTAAAAAAATCTAGTAAATAATTATGACCTATACCCTTGCTATATTTTATGAAAATTAAAGATAGAAATTAATTCTTTTAGGGATGCATTGTTCAAATAATATGATTTTAGAATATTTTTGTTAATATATCTTATTATATATTTGTATGCTTTGAAAATATAAAGCTTTTTTTTCCCAATTCCTTTTTTCTTACAAAATTGATTATGCATGGTATATTCTCTAATATTATTTCACAATAGTTAACTCTTGCAAACTACTTGAAGGAGAAACAAAGAAAAAATTCAAATCTCAAGACATAAATATCTAAAGTACAATCTTAGTTGGAAACTATTGGCAAGGATCACAACATGTATCTACTTAAAAAAAATCAAATCTCAAGACACAAATATCTAAAGTGCAATCTTAGTTGGAAATTGTTGGCAAGGATCACAACATGTATCTACTTACAACTGCTAATATCATTATAGAGGAGCATGGTCTATATACTATTGGAGAAGAGTGATGTTTTCCCTTTTCATATTATGTTATCTACCCTAGAACTATTTTTTAATTTTTCAAAAGATGATTTTTTCCCTTTGTACTCTATGTAATGCTTAGTTTTAGTTCTATACAACCTTGAATTTGATACTTGAAAGTTCCAAATTTAGAATTTATTTTTATATTATTAATATAGGAATTTTTCTAATAAAAAGATCACATATTATCCAACCTTACAAATACACATAACAATATAGGTCAAGCCAAAATATCAACTGAAGGAATTTAGGATCAAGGAGATATTACACAAGCACAAAATGATGTAAAAACTAGCTTATTGGATTGATAGAATGAGAAAACTCAAATAGGAAAGAACATGGAAACCAAGATCCAAAAAATGTGGATAGGAGTGGAGTTGTGGCAAAAGGTCAACCACAAAGATAGGGTGAGACTCCTAACCACCCTTGAATGAAGGGAAAGACTCCTTCAACATGGAGTAGTGGTGGATAACCACCTACAAAGATAGGGTGAGACTCCTAACCACTCATGAATGAAGGGAAAGACTCCTTCAACATGGAGTGGTGGTGAATAACCACCCAAAAAGATAGGGTGAGACTCCTAACCACCCATGAATGAAGGGAAAGACTCCTTCAACATGGAGTGGTGGTAGATAACCACCCACAAAGATAGCATGAGGTGTCAAAGACCATTTCCTTGACACCTAAGTGTAAAGACACCTAAGTAGGCTTAAGTAATCCATGTGTACATCTATGAGTACACCAACACCCCCCCTTAATCATAACTTAGGTGGGCATAATAAAGATGGGTCTCAGCTACTAGGCCATGTTAGGTACCCATGAACAACATGAAATCTCTCATAAATGGAGAAAAGGAGAAAACCACATGGAAAAAACTCCTCTCCAAAAGAGAGAAAATGAAATGACTATACTAAAGAAAGTAGCATAGTAGGAGGACTCAATGTGACCCCCCAAGGACCACTTCTATCATACAAGTATAGTAGATGTCCCCTTGATAGGAGGATAAAAAGAGGATATGAATCCCCCCATAAAGAAAAAGCTAAGCACATTCCAATCATGAACATCTGAAGAAACAGATCCACTAGTGATTGGAGAAGCCAATCCAAAATAATAGGTGATTTTGGAATCCAAATCTAGATGATGTAATGCCCCACCAAGGAATCCAATAAAACAAAGCATAAAGTACAAATTAATTGAATATTTTAAAAAAAAAATCATTCAATTACACAAGCTTTTTAAGGATTCCAAGATGACGTTACTTAAACCGTACAAATAAGAACATCACGACATAATATTAAATTCATAAAACTTAAGTACATATTAAATTCATGATGAATGATCCAATTTTCATAACCTTTATACAATCAGGTTACATATATATCCAAATTACATCAAGTGAGATTTTAATAAATCTTGAATCAACATAATGTCATTACACAAGTTCTCTTTAGACATCAAGAGAAAATATAATAAACATGAAGAATATATTTCACGTTGACAGCCTCATTCATGAGTACGCTCAACGTCCAACATCACGAACACTGAAGGATCAGGAACCTGCTCCATGAACAATGTTATCCAAGTATAGCAACATCTGAAAGAGGACCCAATGGAGGGAATAGCACAGTTTCCTCCCAACCACGTGGTACTCGAAGGTCCACTCCCTCCGTGCTAGGAGATAATGACAAGTCCACAAAATAGTCAAGCATACAACAAAGAATAGACATTACATAACATGGCTAACAAACACATAATGACATGACAGAATCAAAATTACATGATCACTAATAAACTCCTAGAGGTAACAATAGTAACACAAGTGACTCTACATAAGAGACCACAAACTTGCTTCAGGATAGAGTGTCATCACATAGTTGTTCTAGGTTACCCTGGTGAATCTTCCTAGACTACTGGCCCTCATCCATAGTTACCCTGGTAGTCTCTACTGATTCTTGGCCCCTAGAAAAACTCATGTGGCATCAAATTACCTTTCAAGAAGACAAGGAAGATGACAAGCCATTCCAGGCCTTCTCAAACTACCCTTAATCTAAACAAGCATTAAGGCACTAGGTGAGGCATACATATTATCTTAATTAATGTTAAATACTACCCCACCCCTAATACATTAGTTAGGTTTTCACTAGATTGCAAAAACCCATGATAGGTTACCCTGGCAACCTCTTAGGGTTTTAGCCCCTATTGCAAGCCACTCTTCCTATAAACATGACTCAACATCAAAATGCAAGGAAAACCATGATACATGTTGAACGAAACCATAAAAGGACGTATCTCAACCATGATATAACTTAATAAACATTTCAAATGTATCATCCATAGAGTATAAAAACAACAGAATGCCAGAGTCATAACTGAAAACAAACAACATAGTATCATAAGCAACTAAAGCATCTATCTATCAAACTGAATCAAACTAAGACAAAGTGTCACAACTAGAGGGACACTACAAAGGATGTGTTCCTTTACAAACTTTTCACGTGTCCACATGAAGGAAAGTGATTATGTCGATCCAAGATCATGTGAAGATGGATATAGAGCAAGCTAAAAAGATGACAAAGATGGTGGGCCAACAATGATGATGTGGTTGTCAACAAATTATTCAAACTAAAGAAGAAAGTTGCAACTATTGAAGAACTGCAAAGATACCCTTCGTTAGAGATGATGCCATTGTTTATCCAATGCTAGAAAGAAACTCTAGAAGCATACGAGAATGCGACACTAGAATCTCATGTAGACAGGAATTTATAACAAAAAAACACTTATGGCTACCGATGGGAGGAGCAGTGCGGAGCTCGATAGTTAATTAGCAACTTTAATATTATATGTTTGTTTATTCAGAAGCAAAATTAAAAAGACCTATACTAGATGCTTTGTAAAAATATGCATGTATCTAGAGCCAAAGATTTACATTACCTCCATTGTGGTGAAATCACACCTCCAAAAGCTTAAAGATGTCTAACCATCTTCCTGAAATTGTAAACTCACAATAATGGAAACAAACTTACAAAACACTAGCTCAACTATGGATTTTTCTATGTCCACCTAAAGCTCTGATACCACGAAGGATTTTAGGATCAAGGAGATGTGATGCAAGCACAAAAAGATGTAAAAACCAACTTATTAGATTGATAGAATGAGCAACCTTAAATAAGAAAGAACATGAAAACCAAGATACACAAAATGTGGATAGGAGTGGAGTGGCAGAAAAAGGTCAACCACAAAGATAGGGTAAGGCTCCTAACCATCCTTGAATGAAGGGAAAGACTCCTTCAACATGGAGTGGTGGCAAATAACCACCCACAAAGATAGAGTGAGACTCTTAACCACCCACGAATGAAGGGAAAGACTCCTTCAATGTGGAGTGGAGGTGGATACCACCCACAAAGATAGCATGAGGTGTCAAAGACCATTTCCTTGACACCTAAGCATAAAGACACCTAAGTAAGCTTAAGTAATCCATGTGTACATCTATGAGTACACCAACATTGACAAATGATCATGTGCTCGTTATGCAATCAAAGTTATTACAAGCAAAGTGCACACAAACTTTGTACAAAAATATTCGCACATGTGAATGCCACCAATACATAAATCAATGTCTTAAATGTATTTACATTATTATGTTTATACCTAGATCTACCTTTAAGCTTGCTATTCTACAATTTAATGCTTATGCATTAGTAACTTACATAAATATAAATTAATTGATATACACTAGGTACTTATTACACTTTCCATTAATTTACCCTAGTTTATTTATGTGCGATGAGAAAATTAATGAGGAAAAATAATCATACATAATTGACACTATTAATTGTACTCAAAGTATTTTAATAAATATAAATTAGGTTCATACACCATGCATTTATCTGGTATCGCACACCCATTGAATCTAGTATTATATTGGTTTGATTGATCTGGGGGACATTTTTCAGTGAAATTTGAAGTGTCTCCAATACTCCAGAATTCAGCACCATAAGAAAGAGCTCAGTGTCCTAATTCCAACGCAACTTCAATGGAGTGAAAAGGAGTCCATTTACCTAAGTTACGGCCAGTCAAAATTTCAGTCAAACTACCATCAAGGGTCGTCCAGAAGGTGGAAAAAAATGATCATCTCAGAAATCGATGGAAGTAGCATCAAATCGAAGGGCTCGTCGAGACGATTCCGGCAACACTCATTTCGTTGAAATCCGACATCATATGCTCAAGATATTGGCAGTCAAAGTTCGATTGACTTGATGGTACAAATGGTGACGTCATCATACTGACGTGTCAGTCCGTACTGTACGGATGATGGCATAGACAAATCTTGGCATGACACGTGGCAGCTGAGTCAGATCGTACTGACCAATCACATCACGACATGTGGCATCCGTACTGCACATCATCGGCTTTGTCAGCAGTCTACTCAGCGTACGGGTTTGCTTTGTCATCATACATCAGCATCCTTGACGAATCACGCGTCAACATGTGTCCCCCTTACAACCGTCAGCCGGTGGGTTGGTTGGTTAGTTTTAACAAAATGCTTGGCTGGGCTCGAACCCGTAATTGATGCCGAAACAGCCGAATCCTCCACCGTTGCACCGGCCACCGCTCATTCAATAGACAGTTAGAGCGGATATGTTTTGTTGTATTAAATACCAGAGGTTGGTGTTAAAATTGTGGCCGGGGCGGGTTGAACCCCCGACCACGCGGCTCACAAAGTAGACATACACCGTTAGAACACCAACACACTCTGAACTAAATGAGGAGTATGTTTTGTTTTGTTAAAGTTTAGTGGGCCGAGCCTAACCAAATGGGCCTATATGGCCAAGATTCACTCTAACAATCAAAACCAAAAGCTAATAGTAGACAAAAGAGATGTTGTATGAGTTGGTAAGGGAGTTAAGCATTTATTTTGATGCTTAGGCCTAATTAGGCATATTTCATGTATAAAAAGAGGGGTGTAGATTTGATTTCCTAAGTCCAGGTGGTGAGAATGGGAGAATGCTTGGGAGATATTGAAGACATTTCTGTACATTAGAGGAACGTCATGCTATTGTGCTTGAAGGAGATAGTCTTGAAGCAATTGTAACTATTTTTGGAGTATAATCGGATCGATCACTCCGTTGGAGAGGGACCCGAAGACGTAGTCCTTAGGGACGAACTCTGTTATCAATTGCGTTTGTTCTCCTCTTTATCTTCTCTCTTTCTTTTTAGTTCATTATCTTGGCAATTATATTATGTTAATTTGTTCATTTGAGCATTGTATTAAGTTATCATTTACGTTAAGCATTATGTAAGCAATTTGTCCTAGATCCTAAATAGATCAAGTTGGTATCAGAGCTTTGTGTGTGGCTAGTATTGCAGAAATTGAATGCTAACGAGATCCAGGTTTCAACGAGGCAAAGGAGAACTTGAAGAATATAATCCTGAGAATGGAAGACGAAGAGCTAATCGACCATCACAGATGGAAGGAAAAGAAGGTGGACAAAGTTCGAAGCTCGATCCAAAGGATTTCCAGAAGCTATTTCTAGACATGAAGGCAATGGTGAAAGAACTTTATGCAGAAAAGAAGAAGCGTGAAAAGGGAGGTTCTTCAAAGCATAAGAAGCAGGAAGATCAGAAAGACATAGAGGAGAAAACTCCAGAAATTCCTTCTCCTCCATCTTCTCCCCCTTCTCCTCCTTCTCCTTCTCCTTCTTCTAATGTAAATCCATTTAAGAGAAAGTCTAAGCCTGTTATTAAGCTGAATGTAAAATTTGAGTTACCTAAATACTGTGGGGAGTTAAATGCTGAGAAGTTAGACGATTGGGTCCAACAAGTAGAAGTGTATTGGAGGATTCAAGGCCTAGTAGAAGATGCTTCTAGGATCCAATTAGCCACTCTCCAGTTGGGAGGTACAGCTCTCACCTAGTGGGAGAGTAAGACTCGGGAAGAAATTGCTCGCCATGGTCATGTTAATATGTCTTGGATGGAGTTTGTTGCTGCCCTTAGGAAACAATTCTATCCTTTAGGTTACATGCAATAGTTAACCATGAATTGGCAAACCTTTAGGCAAGGTAAGGGGTAGTTTGTCCAGGATTATACTCATGAGTTTAGAAAATGGGCTATTGCTTTAAATGTTCCCTTATATACTCAAGACACATTACTTAAGTACATAGGTGGTTTGCATTCTTACCTTAGACACACTATTTTGATGTTGAGTCCTAACAATCTAGACGAGATGTCTGTTCAAGCTACTCATTTAGAGTCAAGGGGTGAGAACACTTTCAGCGATAACTTTTCCAAGAAGCCATCTAAGTTCGAGGGTAAGTCTAAAGGGAAAGAAAAAGACAAAGATAAAGGAAAAGGGAAGAAGACGGCTACAACTAAGAAAGAGGGTGAGAAACCCACATGCTCCCATTGCAAGAAAGAGGGGCATGAAGATTCAAGATGTTGGAAGCTTCATCCTGAGTTGAGGCCAAAAAGATATGGAGGTAATAAAGGCAAGCAAAAGACTACTGCAGTGATTCAACAGGATCTTGGTTCTGACTCCGGAGATGAGACAAAGATTGTTGCTACCGGAATCCAAGGTAAAGGGAAAGGTATATCTCTCTCTTCTGATGCAATTTTTTCTAATGTTAGTGCAAGTACAAGTAAAGAATCTTCTCCTAAGGTTGATAAGCAAAGAAATGAATTGTTTCACATTCGTTTTGTAACAAAACACACTAAGGTTGATACATTGTTTGATATGGGTTCCCAAGTCAACTTAATATCTGAGGAAGTGGTAAAGAAATTAAATTTGGCTACAACACCTCATCCAAAGCCATATCCACTTGGATGGGTTTGTAATGATGCACAATTACAAGTAACTAAACAGTGTAAATTGAGATTTGCTATCACTACAAATTTTGTTGATGAGGTAGAAGTAGATGTAGTTCCTTTGGATATTTGTGGGCTTGTGTTGGGAAGTCCTTATCTTTATGATAGAAAAGCAATCTTTTATAGGGGGGAGAATAAGTATCATTTTTTTAAAGATGGAGTAGAATACATTGTACGGGCACATAAGGTGAAGACTAATCTTACACTAGTTAATGCTGGTCAAATGAAAAGGTTGGTCAACTCAAGTAAAAACTTTGTATTAATGCTTGTAAAAGCCAAAGAAGATGATAAATCTGAGGCATTCAAGGGGTGTGACCCAAAACATAAAGCTAAAATGGTCAAAATTATTTTCGCTCATGATGACTTGTTTCAGGAACCGAAGGGGTTACCACCCAAGAGAGAGATACAACATGAAATCTAGTTACAGCAGGATGTGCCATTGCCTAACATCGGCATGTACCGTTTATTAGTTATGCAGAATGAGGAAATCAAAAAGCAGGTTCAAGAGTTGGTGGAAAAAGGAGTTATTCGTCCTAGCACATCTCCTTGTGGTTCTCCAATTGTGTTGGTTCCCAAGAAAGATGGAACTTGGAGGATGTGCATCGACTACCGTGCCTTGAACAAGATAACGGTAAAGAACAGGTATCCTCTTCCCAGAATTGATGATTTACTTGATCAATTAAAACATGCAGTTTATTTCACTAAGTTAGATTTGTGAAGTGGTTATCATCAGATAAGAATTGTAGAAGATGATATTTGGAAGACTGCATTTAAGACAAAACAGGGACTGTTTGAGTGGTTGGTTATGCCTTTTGGGCTTTGTAATGCACCAGCTACCTTTATGAAAGTCATGAATGATGTCTTTCATCCTTTTATTGATAATTTTGTCATAGTCTATCTAGATGATATTCTTGTATTCAGTCAAACTTGGGAAGATCATGTAAGTCATGTAAAGAAAGTCTTTGATGTATTGAGAAAAGAAAAACTATATGTAAAGATGTCTAAATGTGAATTTGCTAAGACATCCTTAGTGTACTTAGGCTATGTCGTAGGGGATGGTCAATTGAAAGTAGACCCTGCGAAGGTCGAAGCTATTGTAAACTGGCCTAAGCCAAGTACAGTCACAGAGGTCAGAAGTTTCCTAGGTGCAGTTCAGTACTGGAGGAAGTTTATTGCAAATTTTTCTTATATAGCATCACCATTACATGCATTAACCAGTACGAGAGCAACTTTTTAGTGGGGAGGTCCACAGCAGAAGGCTTTCGACACTTTGAAGGGAAAGTTGAGCACCGCACCGGTTCTAGCCTTACCAAATCTACATCAACCATTTGAGATCGAGATAGATGCGAGTGGATTTTCCATGGGAGCAGTACTCATGCAAGGAGGTAAACCAATTTGCTACCACTCTAAAACTTTTTCAGGAGTAGTAAGTAACTATCCCACTTATGATAAAGAACTTTATGCTTTAGTTCAGAGTGTTAAAAAATGGAAACATTACATAATGGGGAAAGAAATTGTAATCCACACTGATCACCAGCCACTTCAGTATTTGCACTCACAATCTAAACTGCAACAAAGTAGGCACTTTCGGTGGATGGGTTTTTTGCAACAGTTTCATTTGGTTATTAAGTATAAGAAAGGTACCCATAACAAAGTAGTAGACATGCTCTTTAGGCCTCCTATGATGAATGCTTTGATAATCCTTTAGAATAGTTCTATGGTTCATGAAATTTTTCAGGAACAATATGCTAATGATGAGAACTTTAAGGTTATCTATGCTACTTTAATGAAAGGTAAACATGTAGAAGAGAAAGATTATTATGTGCAGGATAAATTGTTATATCACTTGGGAAAATTATGTGTTCCAAGGGATTAACAAGCATAGGTTATTAGAGAAGCACATACCTCATTGATTGCAGGACACTTTGGGGTAAACAAAACATTGACTCAGCTGCAGAAATATTGTTATTGGCCTCGTATGCAAGAAACTGTAACTAAGTATATTAGAGGTTGTGTTATGTGTGCAACTAGTAAGCCTAGCAACAGGAAGTTTGGTTTGTACACACCTCTACCTATACCTTCTCGTCCATGGGAAAGTGTGTCAATGGACTTTGTTGGGGGGTTACCTATGTCTAGGAAGGGACGTGATTATTTGTATGTAGTAGTTGATCGGTTCAGAAAAATGTGTATTTTGATGCCTTGTAAGAAACAGGTCACTGCTAAACTGACAGCTCATATGTACTTTCAATTTGTATGGGTTCATTTTGGGTTACCTACTTCTATTGTATCGGATCGAGATTCTCGATTCTTGGGGGAATTTTGGTTAGCTTTATGGCGACTCATGGACACCAGACTAAAGAAGAGTATAGCCTTCCATCCGCAGACTGACAGACAGACAGAGGTTGTAAACAGAACAATTATGCATCTACTCAGAGGTTACTACAGTAAGCATCCTAAGTTGTGGGATGAGAGTCTTCATTATGTGCAGCATGCTTACAACCATGCAGCACACTCTTCTACTAAGAGGTCTCCTTTTGAGACATGCTTTGGTTATGTGCCCAAGACACCGATGGATTTTGCTTTTGGGAAAGATGATGTTGAAGATGGACACCATGATGCAGAGAAGGCTTTGAAGTTCATCCAGAAAGTCCAAGCAATTCATCAGGCAGTGGAAGCGCAGTTGGAACAGAGCCAAGCAAAATACAAGGTTTGCCATGACAAGCATCGCACTGATCATCATTTTCAGGTTGGAGATCGAGTTTGGTTACACATCAGCAAGGAAAGGATGCAAGGTGAAGGTAAAAAGCTTAAGCCAATCAGATATGGTCCTTTTGAGATCCTTGAGAAGATTGGTACCAATGCCTTTCGCCTCAATCTTCCTCCATACATGCATATTTACTCGATTGTCAATGTTGAGAATTTGAAACTGTATGAGCCTCCAATGATCCTAGATGAAGTCACAGACATTCAAGTTCCATCAGTTGATGACCTTTCACCAAAGTACATGTCAGAGTTGCTAGAAGATGTTATTCTCGATAGGAATGTTAGAACTTCACGAAGAGGAGATGTTGAGTACCTCAGAGTGGGCCTGAAGGGGATGCATCCAAGCAAAGAAAGATGGGTGGAGATTGGTAAAGTGAGGGAACTTTACCCTCACTTACTTTCCAAGTAATCAAGCTTTCGGAGGTCCAAAAGCTCTCCAATGGGGAGGCCTGATCCGGGGGACATTTTTCAATGAAATTTGAAGTGTCTCCAATAGTCCAAAATTCAGCACCATAAGAAAGAGCTCAGCGTCCTAATTCCAACGCAACTTCAACGGAGCGAAAAGGAGTCTGTTTACCTAAGTTACGGCCAGTCAAACTACCATCACGGGTCATCTAGAAGGTGGAAAAAAATGATCATCTCATAAATCGATGGAAGCAACATCAAATCGAAGGGCTCGTCAAGACAATTCCGGCAACGCTCGTTTCATCGAAATCTAACATCGTATGCTCAAGATATTGGCAGTCAAAGTTTGATTGACTTGATGGTACAAATGGTGACGTTATCATGTTGACGTGTCAGTCTGTACTGTACGGATGATGGCATGGAAAAATCTCGGCATGACACATGGCAACTGAGTCAAATCGTATGGACCAATCACATCACGACACGTGGCATCCGTACTGCACATCATCGGCTTTGTCAGCAGTCTACTCAGCGTACGGGTTTGCTTTGTCATCATATACATTAGCATCCTTGACGAATCAGGTGTCGACATGTGCCCCCCTTACAATCGTCGATCAGTGGGTTGGTTGGTTAGTTTTAACAAAATGCTTGGCCAGGCTCGAACCCATAACCGATGCCGAAACAGCCGAATCCTCCACCGTTGCACCAGCCACCGCTCATTCAATAGATAGTTAGAGTACATATCCTTTGTTGTATTAAATACCGGAGGTTGGTGTTAAAAGTGTGGCCGTCGTGGGTTAAACCCCCGACCGCGCGGCTCACAAAATAGACATCCACCGTTAGAACACCAACACACTCCGAACTAAATGAGGAGTCTATTTTATTTTGTTAAAGTTTAGTGGGCCGAGCCTAACCAAATGGGCCTATATGGCCAAGATTCACTCTAACAATCAAAACCAAAAGCTAATAGGAGACAAAAGAGATGTTGTACGAGTTGGTAAGGGAGTTAAGCATTTATTTTGATGCTTAGGCCTAATTAGGCATATTTCATGTATAAAAAGAGGGGTGTAGATTTGATTTCCTAAGTCCAGGTGGTGAGAATGGGAGAATGCTTGGGAGATATCGAAGACATTTCCGCACATCAGAGGAATGTCATGTTGTTGTGCTTGAAGGAGATAGTCTTGAAGCAATTGTAACTATTTTTGGAGTATAATCGGATTGGTCACTCTGTTGGAGAGGGACCCGGAGACGTAGTCCTTAAGGATGAACTCCGTTATCAATTGCGTTTGTTCTCCTCTTTATCTTCTCTCTTTCTTTTCAATTCATTATCTTGGCAATTATATTATGTTAATTTGTTCATTTGAGCATTGTATTAAGTTATCATTTACGTTAAGCATTATGTAAGCAATTTGTCCTAGATCCTAAATAGATCATTGATCAAACATATAATTCACACTATTCATTGTCAATAGTTTTAAAGGGATTTGTTTTACTTGTCCTTTTGATTGATCTAATTAATCAAAATATTTAATGATAGAACATTATTAATTAATTACAATTCAAAATATATGAGTAATCCATGTGAAGAAACAAACATTTATTGTCTAATTTTCTAAACTATATACTATTATTAAGATTTTTTTTCTAATAATATAATTAATTAGCTCTAACCCTTAAGGAATAAGAGAACACATACAAAGAAAGAAAAAATGTTTGAGAAATATATTATAGACTACATTAAGGTATTTTAGAACTCATCTTTTATTAATAATTTTTAAAGAGAGATAAAATATATTACATGGACATAAAATGTAGCAAGTTTTAGTGTTGAAGTGATATTGCAAAATTTATCTATATTGGGATCTTTTAATAGTAATATGTATGATCACAACATGAATCTTGTCTAGAGAAATAAGTACATCAAACAAGGATTTAGTTGAAGGAATAATAGTGCATGGAATTTTGGGGATCACCTGTTGGTGTAACGGTGAGATGGTTGCCCTATTTGTGGGGAAACCAAGGTTCAAATCCCCACTTGGACCTGAGCAGTGTATACCAGTTATGTCTTTAATTAATTTAGCCTTTTTTCTAAAAATTCTAAAAAATTAAAATCAGTTTAAAAATAGTAAAGATTAAATTAATATATATTATTTACATTTAACTATCTTTTAATTGTATTGTAACATTATTAAATATATTTACATGAAAATAATATTTAATTAAATTTATAAAATAAATTGTAAAATTTATCACATTTTTTAATTAAAAATTCTATTATTAAACATATATTTAAATATAGATTATGTAATGTTAAGATTATCATATAATTATACTTTTTATATAATTTCATTATTAATAGAATATTTAAGAAATCAAAACTATCCTTATTAAACATTAATATTGATATATTTATTAAAAATTATCATTAACATATATTTTTTAATTACGCAACATATATTTTTTAATTACGCGAGAGGGTATTACAATGCATCCACCAAAAGCATCAATGTAAGGAAAAACTCTTCAACTAGAAATTGACGTTCAAATGACATGCAAATCCATATCCGCTCTTAAATCTTATCAATTTTAAGATTAGAGTTTTTAATTTAAAAAAATCAAATCAAAGAGATTTGATGAAAAAAAAAGAACAAATAAATAAATAATATTTTTGGATCACAAAGATAAATCAATCAAAAGAGAAAATTAGAAAATAGCTCTCGACGTATTTTATATATATTAATATTTAATATATGTATGCTAGTTTTATATACAATTATATTATATTTAAATTATTAATCCATTATAGATAGGAAATGTAGAATTTTTGTGATGGATGTAACAAAGAGATTTGATGAAAAAAAAAAATAACAAATAAATTAATAAATAAATAATATTTTTCGATCACAAAGATAAATCAATCAAAAAAGAGAATTAGAAAATAACTCTTCACATATTTTAAATATATTAATATTTAATATATGCATGCTAGTTTTATATACAATTATATTATATTTAAATTATTAATCTGTTATAGATAGGAAATGTAGAATTTTTGTGATGGATGTAATTGAATTTTGTGTTTAGAAAGAATAATTTTGATTTTTTCAGCTGATTGTGAAAGGTTTTTTTTTTAATGAATACCTGCTAATAAATTTTAACTGTCTTTAACAGCACCACTAGCATATTTATTTTCTTATTTACAAATTAATACAATTCTTCTTAAAATTGTAAACGACCAATTAAAAAATTATTAATTTTGATATTTTCAACTGATATAATTCTTAATTCTAATTTTTTTAACAATACCTTTACATTCAACTACCATTTTCAATTAGGAAACACAACCAGAAAAAACCTTAATTATTTACGCCGAAGGCATATCCAATTTGAAAGAGAGCAACCTGAATTTTTGAATCCACGGTTGCCCTCTGTCTAGAGAACTGGCCAGCGATTGAAATGTTTCTGACCATCGATTTTGGAAATGACAAATGGTAAAAAGGTTTAGGCTCTGACAGCAGGCATGGGAGATGAATTATAGTGAAATGTTTGAAAGTCCCAGTCAAACTTGTAGCTGCCCCAAATCTTGCAAGATTCAAATAAAATCATTTCTCATAAATGCTTCACACCTGGCATCCCCATTCGATTTAATGTTTGTATAGCATAAAACTACGCATTTTCCAAAAGTGAGAATTAATTACGTAAAAAGATCTTCCTTAGATTGTCCTCCATGACAGCGCTGCCATCTGAGAAATGGATAATAAGTGCATTTAAGTCATATGGGGTATAAGATATTTTTACTCCAATTTTCACAGCGAACTTGTAGAAGTAGTTGAATGGGATATTTTACCTCATTAATGCATAATAACTGTTGCAAACATTTCACCGCCTCCTGTTTTCTATATATAGATTTCTAATTGTAAGATTAGAAAGATTTCTAATTGTAAGATTAGAAATATCACCAGTCTACTACATCTAGAAGGTTGCAGTGAGTTTCCTGAAAAGGAGGATTGCAGAAGAACACAGTGGAAATAATATGAAAGTGAAGAAAAAAATAGGTATTTTACTTTCTATGCTCAATCTACTTTGAATACTTTGCATAGTTTTTTTTACTGTTATCTTGCAAGCTATTCTAAAATTTAGCCACCTACCTGTCCTAAATTGTTGCTCCTGTTTTGGCCTACCGAGCTCTCTTTATTTCTGTTTTTTCTCTACCTAAACAAATTAGCTCACAATCTTGGCTCAACCCACACAGCCCCTTTCCATTTTAACTCCATTTTGTAAACCTATGTTTTTGTCACAATTTGAACTGTAGAATTCTTAGTTAGTTACCTAATTAAACAAAGATTAAAGGAGAGGACAGCCACTTAATTACCTGAATATTTATTTGTTAGTTGTCCAAATCAGAGCTACGACATCTTATTCATTTTTCTTATATCAGTAAAATATGTAAATTTCATTTATTTTTAGACTATATAGTAAATGTTCCATGACAATTATCATTCTTAAACAGAAAAGATGAACTTTATTTCTTAGATTAGACAACAACCTATTACATTTAGTCCATTGAGATTCACAAGCTATCCCATACAATACCCCGAGGCTGAAGACGCTATAGATACCATTGAGCATACGAAATCTACTTCTTCCATGACAGATTTTACTATAGTACAGAACAGACTAAGATCTTTCTATATGTACAAACCATTATGATATTAAGATCCTCTTGAGGAATATTTTTTGAGCAATATTTTCCAAAGACACCTGCTTGATTGCAACAAAATCTCCATTCTCCAAGTCCAAGCCTTTATAGACACGCCCATAAGCCACTTTACAAATTTCATCTCCCAGCATCTGCCAGAAAGTAACATATCATTAAAATTTGTGCACATCTTTAAAATTTACTGGTAGAAGATGTAAATTTCATTTATTTTTAGACAAATGACCGATAAATAGAATGTTGAATATTATACACCAAAACACTTAAACCAAAGCTTAAAGACGAGAAGTTCGTGGATATGAAAAAAAAGCATGGCCTCTTCCAAGAGTCTAGAATGTTGATCTACAGGCTTCTGTTATCAGCCAAGACCAGCGTACATTTGACTTATCATTCCAGGTGCTTTTTTTTTCTACTGCTTATCTCATAGGTTTTGGTTTTCTATATACATGCTGTGAGGTTTTCTCATGGACTTCTGCATATAATTTTGTGGTATATTTTTTGTACCCTGTTTATGCTATGATCTATGGTTATAGATTGTGAATGGTGGTATATGCATTGCAACACTTTCAGTTGCATTGTTCATTGTATTCTACTCTGCTTTGATGCGATACAATTTAAATATGAAGTACGAAAATATTATAAAATTTCAATATGACAAAGGGCGAGTCAAAGAAATTTAGGCACAGTAGGGTAAACTATAAATTTCTCAGTATTTCCACCTGCATCTCTATTTATATTGCTCGTTTTTCCTTGTTTTTTAAATCACATTTTTCTTCTTTCCTCCATGGATTCTAGTGAAACCCAAATATTATTAGGCTTGGTACATTCAAATGGTCGCCTTCTTTGCCTGATTTAAAACTACTCCACTGACCTCAAAAACAAAGGTGAATTCATCATCAACAATGACAATAATAATTTCAATGCTGGCAACTTGGAATTCAGCGTGCACGATTTAATAGACAGCTTTAGAAGGCTGGAGGGAGTTATCATAGTAATTGACAACAAAGAACATGACGGTTCACATTCATTTCTCCAGCAGGCCAAGAAGGAAGAAAATGAAATGAAATGTAGCTGCAATTCCATCGATATACTTGAAAAGCTTACCTGTTTTATTCATGGCTGGAGTGAGAATATGGAGCGCTTGAAGGGGGAGATAGCGGGCTTGAGAGCTTTCAAAAGGCAGATCTTTCTCCTGACATGCCAGGATTAATATTTTAGGTTTACTCTATGAGTATTACGTATACATAAGGCCAGGAAAGTAAACCTTTTTCTATCGCCACGTATATCATGTGAAACAGGTGTTTTAAAATCCTTAAAATTGTCAGTCGTTCATCATTTCTTGCCATTTTGGAGCTGCCTCATGTTGTGGTTTAGTGGTTGTTGGAACGGAAACCAATAGCGGCTTTCTCGATAATAATGGAGTATGAATAAATGCCATTCCGGAAAAAGAAAGCAACATCATGTATTTTCATGCAATACGTTTTCCCCAATTATCTACATTAAGTTAAATTAAGATATCCAGTAAAACCTAAAATGATTCTTTTGTGTAAGCAACTCATTCCATTGTATATATAAACACGGTAAATTTGCTTTTACGGAGAAGGTAAAAGAACCTGTTTCAGCTTTACATCCATTCAAGGTTATAATTTCACCAGGACCAAAAAACCATCTAAAATGCGTGAAAAAATTTAAGCTGCTTTTGCACATTGATGACATCATTTCCTTGTCAAATTCATATTGCAATGACGGGAGCTGCATTACTACATTTATGACGCTATTCATACAACTGTCATTTCTTTGGCCTAAGACTGACCTTTGATATTCCGTAAAGTTCGTTATTCCATGATTAGTTCAATGCTTTATGTTTGCCTCTCTTCTTCGCTCAAGATCGGCCATTCTACATCCATGTTTTATTTTAGATGTAGGGGTATTGCAAAAATATATTTGAGTGATACTCAGGTTTAAATATGTAGAATTTGTACTAATTATGCTTTTTAAAAAATAAACCTTTTTCCTAAGTATGCTTTTTAAAATGAAAATTATGGCCAAGATCCCTAATAACTAGCAAATTCAGGTTTTCATTATCATTGTTTTTTTCAAAACACAATTAAGAAACATTAGATATCATATATTATTTTGTTCATTGAAGTTAACTTTCAATTTAAGAATGATAAGATTCATTATTGAAAGGGGAAATATTAATATTTTTTTATTTTTCTTTTTAAAATTAAACTTTTGACATTTTTTACACACTTTTGTATTATAGTTGCACCATCAAATTAATGTACATAATATTAAAATAAATTAATTAACTATTTTGATACTATGGGTGTGGGTGTTGGAAAATTTTGAAACTAGGCATGGCCAAATATGTAAACATTATCAGCAATTGCGAATAATTTTTGTTGTGTTATCAAAAATATTGCATACTCACACATGGAATCTTGCTCATACATAATATATCACTATGATCATGTTGTTCTCCATTTATTGTCCACATCTTTATATGTTTTTGTTTTCTGTTCTATTCCAAATTTTTTATTTGCACCATTACATCTCAAATCAAATTATAATATATATACGTCCATATATGTATGTATGTATATAGCTTGTATATTCTACTGACTCTCTCACAAAACTATTTAATGGTGTTTGTCCACATCATTTCTTACTATGGAGGCAGAGAATGCAAGGATCCAAGAAAAGCGTTCTCGTAAAAATGAGTTGAACCTCAAACGATACCATGCAAATAAAGGTGAAACTAACAAACGAAGACGTGAATCCAATCAAACTCTTCATGGTGCGGCCTCCACATCTACAATCTCTCATCCAATTAACTTGTCCCACCTACAAGGAATTTCACCTCACTCGCAATACATAGTTCAACCCACCCCAAATATCGAATTGCAACCTTCACCACTTTTTACACAGGAGTTTTTCTCTGCTAGAAAAAACTTCTGCTCAAAGTTAGATAGCCTATCAAGATTTTCAACTTGTATGATTTGCATGGAGAGATATCCAGGAATCAAAACTAGACTGTCAAATGATTTGAATACTTGTTATAGATGCTCATCTGAAAAGAAAGACCATCGCTTCTCAAATTGGAACAACATGGACCCTGGTGAGCAACCTATATGCTTAAAAGTTCTATCCCAAGTTGAGGAGATGTTAATAGCAAGGGTTAGCCCAATACTTCAAGTTACCTATGCAAGGGGTGGGCAACTAAAATATAGTGGCCACACTATCTGTTTTCCTCAAGATATATCTACAATTGCATCCTACTTGCCCAGGCATATTACTGATCTTGATATACTAATAGTTAACAGGGAACAAATCGGCCAACAACAATATAGGTTCCATGTTAGTAGAGGACGTGTCCACGAGGCACTTAAATATAAGATTTCCAATGACCCATACTACAAGGATGTCCAAATAGATGAGCTTGCACTATCCACTTTGCCAGAGTCTTCTACTGACATCTCAAACCTTATTTATGCTACATCTTTGAATCCCACCACCACAAATACAAGCATCGAGGAAACAAGCGACACAGAATATGACCCCTCTGACCAACATATGTTGGCAACAACATCCTTTGTGTCGAACCTCCCGCTTGCACGTACAGAGGTTGAAGAAGTGCGCTCTTTGTTACAACTAGGAGCGGGACGACCAACACCAATCATTGCATGGCCACCCATTTCTCCATTTCCTATCAATGAGTACACCACAGAAGGACTATTTGCTATGGCATTCCCCACTTTGTTTCCAAAAGGAAAAGCCACATTCAAGCAACAACGTATCAAAGAAATTAAACTACATGAATATGCTCTCCATCTTTTAAGGTACCACGATGATCGGTTTGGCCAGCACCCCCGATTCAAGTACTTCATACTAAATATAATTATGCGACACCGTATCCAAGCAACCTCCTCTGTATTTGTTCACAAAAATCTTGATGGTTACCTACCCTCGACAGTCTCTGACCTTCGCCAAAGATTGCAGGACACTCCTGATGACAAACTTGCAGATCAGCTCATGCGATTAAGTTCGTCAATTCATGGAACTCGTCCATTTTGGACCCAACGTCGGGGAGAACTCTCTGACATGGTCATTCAGATTGGTTTCCCCTCACTCTTCTTCACACTTAGTGCAGAAGATACGAAATGGCCGGACTTGCATAGCATCATGCCTACCAAGCCTCCTACAAATCCATCTATGGCCTCTAGATGGAGAATACAAAACATTGTCCAAAATCCACACCTTACGGCAATATACATGCACCACAGGTTTACTGCATTTCGGGAAGAGGTCTTGGAAAAACTTCTTGGTGCATCAGAATATTGGTATAGGTAATAGCTTTCTTTTCTATTGTTGCACAATACAATCATTCTTTGATTATTTACAAGAAACCATCCATTCCTTTTTTACAATATACTCTTACCTTTTTAGTTTGTTAAATATCATCTTTTCGTAGGTATGAATGGCAACACAGAGGATCTGCACACATACATGGTTTTCTATGGCTCGAACAAGCACCTGATATTAGTAGATTACAATGGAATAACCTTCAATCTATACAAACTGCACTTGATTACATAGACAAATATGTCTCCGCCTAGAATCCACGTACCCTCCATTTGAGAAACCAAACATTTCATCGCTCTATTCTTGATGATCTTTGTTTGTTGGATACAACAAGGATCTTGTCATGCGATCCTTCAATTGACTATTGTGAATTGGTCAATCGAGTTGAGCGACACACAAAGTGTACTTTGCTAACATGCCTTAGAAAGAAAGGGTCAACCACTGTGTGTCGCTATAAAGCACCATGGCCCATGCAAGACAAGTCAAGTTTTTCAAATGAGGAGACTACGCACCCTAAGTACACACCTGCTCGCAATGATGATCGCCTGAACCTTCACAACCCATCTATACTCTCTATCTAGCGGGCCAATATAGATTGTCAACCTGTACTCTCAATTGATGTTGTCCTCAAATATATTGCAAAATATGCAGCAAAAGCTGAGCAAAAATCTGAAACATATCATGCCATATTATCACGCATCTCAACCAATATAGAGTCAGAAATGCCTACCTCAGTAGCTTTTCAAAAAATGCTTACCGACAGCCTTGTCGATCGTGATATTAGTGCCCAAGAAACTTTCCACCTTTTACTCAAATTACCCCTCTCCATATCTAGTAGGACATTTGTCTCTTTAAATGTTAACCACCACAAATTTCAGCGTGTCTCAATTTCATCCGCATCAGTTACCACTTCACCTACATACATTGATACCTACATGGCTCGCCCCATTCAACTAGAGGCAATGCCTCTCATTGAACTTACCCAAAAATGGACCTTCAAAGCATCCCGAAAAAATGAACAATGGAAGCAGCATCCCCAAAAAGTAATTGTTCGCGTCTCACCTAGGTTCACTTGCATCCCTGCAAGAGATGACAAAACCTTTCATGAATTTTTTTGGAGTGAACTAATTCTATACCACCCATTCTGAAACATTGACATTGACTTTGGCACCTCTGAACATCAAATTATTTCACAATGGGAATGGTTCTCTTTGACATACAAGCCATGACACGTACACTACAAAAATCCAAATCCAAGAGAAGATTCAGATGCTAGCAGCAGCTCGAGCATTGAACATGTGTTACAAGGAAACAATCCTGAAGAATGGCAGGTTCTCTCAAGTTTGCACCCAAACCTTCCTATACAACTTGATGCACTGGACATGCTTGGTCGACGTGACATTGACATGCACCACAACTGGGAACATACTAGCTTCACCGAACAACAAATTCATCTTGCAAATACTTTCATAGATTGCAATTAGCCAACCTTTCAAGTGCACCGTGATCACAATGAACAAAGCCTTACTACTTTCTCTACTCAACAACAAGATGCATTCAATATAATTTGGTCTCATCTAACCTCTATTCCATTACAGCCACCACTAAAGCTCATTGTTCAAGGAACTGCAGGAACTGGAAAATCACACCTCATAAAGAAGATAAGGTATGCTCTCAGTAGCTCTGCTCCAATTCATGAGTCACCTTTACTACTTCTTGCACCTACAGGTGTTGCTGCATTCAACATTCAAGCATCAACAATTCATTTTGCCCTTCGAATTCCAATAAAAGAAATGGCCCCCCTACAAGGTCAAACACTTGCGGCCTTCCAAGAAAAAATGTACTTTATAAGGTACATTTTAGTAGATGAGATGAGCTTCGTAGGCCCAAAGTTGCTAGAATGTATTGACATGCGACTACGACAGGCATTCCCTGCCCACAACCACCTTCCCTTTGGAGGCTGCTCAATTATTCTCTTTAGTGACTTGGGACAACTACCACCAGTTAAAGATATCCCCATGTATGCTTCTACTTCATATGGTGGCACACTATGGCGCAGCTTCACAATAGTGGTAACTTTGACCAAGCTTTTTCAACAAGTTGGTGATGCTCCTTCCCAAATTTCTTTTCGTGCACTTCTCTCAAATCTACGGAATGCAGAGCCTACACAAGAAGATTGGGAAATCCTAATGTCACGCTCAAGTTCATCGCTCAACACTGTGGAAAACTCTATTTTCATGTCTGCCATACACCTTTTTGCAACAAACGAAATGGTGTTACTACACAACAAACGTATGTTATTATCTTTGGCAACACCTGTTGCCCTTTCTACTGCAGAGCAACTCAGAGGGTCATCATACACAAATCCAAATGAAGAGAAACTTCAAGCTCATATTTTGTTGTCTATTGGCCAAGAGGTCATGCTATTTTCTAATATTTGGGTCAAAACTGGACTTGTCAATGGTGCACTTGGATAGGTTAGAGAAATTGTATACAACAAAGGTGAAAAACCACCTCAGCTACCCTTGTTTGTCATTGTTCAATTCAAACATTACATTGGCCCACCTTGGGACCATAACAATCCAAACAATGTCCCTATAACCCCAATCAGCCATGGACTTCGCCGTCAAATTCCACTTAAAATGGCTTGGGCACTGACAATTCATAAGTCACAAGGATTAACACTTCCAAGGGCCACAATCGACATTGGCAACATTGACCGGCAAGGCCTCACATTCACTACTATTTCACGAGTACCTGATCTACAAAGTCTTCGCATACACCCATCCTTCACATTTCAACGCTATGCACGCATGCAACAAAGCCCATATGTTGCACGCCGGAAAAATGAAGAGAATCGATTGATAGTAATGTCAATCCCAAACTTCTCAAACAGTTGAAGTGCATTTCACCTACTACAGGTATGCCACTTTCTTATTTACTTCACTACCAATATTGATATACTTTAGTTGTTGTAAATTATATTAAACCTATATGGAATATCTGCTCTCTTAGGTAGGCAAATGATCTTTTGATTCTATTTTATTAGATTTTACTACCATAGTTAGATTTTATAATCTTTGAATCAATTTAAACTCCTAAGATAAGATGGATTCATTTGCATTTAGCAAAAAAAAAAAATCATGCATAAAAGTCGTCAAACAAGGAGATTAAAAATATTGATTAATGTTTTCTCTATAATTTGTGAATAATTTATTTAACAATTGGATAATTATGAATGAGATGATGATGAAATTAGATGGGAATGCAGAGCTTTCATAAGAGATGGAGCCCCAGTTGAGCAGTGTTCACGAGCTTCTCGTAGTCCCTCACGAAATGGAGAAACTCCTCAATAATCCAACACACAGTTATATTCTAGACAACACATCCATGGCTTCCACTCCCGTTGATGTCAAAGAGTTTCCCAACTCTTATGTCTTCATAACCGACATGCCAGACCTGAAGAAAAATGACATCAAGGTATTTCCCTTATAACAATCTCAAACACTCATTTTCTCTACATCTAGGGGATAAAAAAGCTTCAAATCACTAGCCACTAGAACTAACAAACCAGTTGTTGTGTGTTTGAGAACAAGCAGGTTCAAGTAGAGGATGAGAATGTGCTGACAATCAATGGAGAGCGAAAGAGGGAGGAGAATGAGGATGTCAAATTCATTTGTATGGAACGCAGGGTGGGCATATTTAGGCATATACTAACCCTGCCTTACAACTGCGATATGGAGAACATTTTCACCTGCTATCAAGATGGAGTACTAAGTGTTACCGTTCCCAAGCATCCTCCTCCACAAACCAAAATGTAATGTTTTGTCGATAATTTCACCACCTAAATTCCTCCCTATATCTAAAACTACAAATGTTAAATTGGAGTTCAATATCACCATGTTGCACTTGGTAATACTATTATATTCAATTGCATAGATTCATGTTATGCAAATTAAACATTAAATAAAAATCACTTCATTTTCAATATTGTATATAAATCCTAAATCTACATTTTTATCTCACATTATTTTAAGCTCATTTATTTTCCTATACTATTTCCATTTCATTTTAAAAATGTCTTGTTTTAATAAGTTACATACAAATTGTTCTATTCCAACCAATACATCTACACAAAATCAAATAAGGTAAACAATTGTTTGCATCAAAATTATTTCAATCTTTCCTCTTCTTAATATGTCAATTGTTATCATTTTCAACCAATTATTCGGCGTACCCAATTGCACACCTAAAGTGCAATAGCTAGTTATTAACAAGTTTCTTATTTAGAAACTGTCTTTCTACCAATACCTTTACATTCAACGGCTATTTTCAATTAGGAAACACGTTAACTGCCAATAAAACTGGAAAAAATCTAAATTATTATTAGCAAGTACTTTTTCATTTTATTTGAAATAATATCTGCATTTATTGTTTATTAAGAGAAACGTTAATGCCGATAAAAGGAAGCAAATAAATGCAAGAATATTAAAAAAAAATATATATATTCTTGCATTTATTTGCTTCGTTTCCGTTTGAGTTAATTGCAAACAGAAAGCTTTATTTGCTTCGTTTACGTTTGAGTTAATTGCAAACAGAAAGCTTTATTTGCTTCGTTTACGTTTGAGTTAATTGCAAACAGAAAGCTAAGATCTGCAGAAATGGCACGTAAAGGAAATAATCACCCCAAGTTAATTGACTCTGAACTTTTCCAGGTATCAAGGTTTGCTTTCATAGCCATTATGAGCCTCTGCATTTTTTTTCTCTGTTAATGCTTTATAGCGATGGACTTACTCAAATTATAGCAAGTTTTGCATTCATGGCAGCCCTGTGGGCTCTCGCTGAGGCCGTTTTCTTAGAAGTAAGACACAAAACGCAAAATCATAGAATTAAAAGTAATAGACAAAACACAAAATCATGTCTGCTGTCACCTGTCCCTAGATTCATGAGAGATATTCCTTCCGCTTCTCCATTTGTTCCGCCACAACCCCAGTCCTATAAACCATTTCTTGCTCCTCCATCATATTCTGTAAGATATGCAGGCCAAACCACAGCTGCCCCTATCCATGCATGGTCAAGACAGAAACACAGAGAGGAAAATCTGATGTTTCTAGCAGATGTATGGGGAAAAGTGACAGAAAGTGCATCAAAGCAGGCAAGACAGCGAGGAACTTTTGGGCCTGCGAGGAATTTAACTTCACAGAAGTTTAGTTGGGCCCCTCTCAATAAAAGAGCCCCTGCAGAGCTGGAACAATCAATTAAAGCCTGTTTTCCAACACAAGGCTGGAATTGTCCCTGTTCTTTACCAAAGGTTTGCTAATAAATTCCTATAACAGTTGTTCTTGAAGATTTATTGTGTAAAATTTGAAGCTTTACGGTTTAAGAAGAGGTGTTTCAGAAATTAGTAAGATAGCTAATTTGTAAACAATAATTATTTATCCTGATGATGAACCACAATGGAAGCTTACTAATATGTTTTTGCTGCCACAGAAGAGGAGGGATCCGATTCACCATCAATGGCCACTCATACTTCAACCTGGTTCTCCTCACCAACGTTGGAGGGGCAGGGTTGCAAGCTTATGGCCTTGAAAAGCTATTTCTAACATTGGTATTAGTGGTATAATGTGATGGTTGCAAGCTTATGGCCTTGAAAAGCTATTTCTAACATTGGTATTAGTGGTATAATGTGATAGTTAAGTTGTGATGTTGTTGTTATCATCAAGATTCAAACATTATTGAAATGTTTATATTAAAGATAAAATCTCTAGATCAAAATCGTTGAAGTTTTGCCCTGACATTGCTGATGTTTCTCCAGAGTGAAGTTGAGCTGGTGGAGCCATTTGTGTTGCAGAGGGGCAATAAGGGCCAAGGCTGGCAGACATTTGTTGGAGAAATTTATGGGCAATATTCTCCCAATTCATGGGCAATATTCATTAGAGATTGACGCTGACAATGTTGTTGGAGAAATCCCCTCGAAGTGATGGGAGAATCTGTAAATCTGTGAGGAAATCTCCTCTTTATGTCAAAATTGAAGAGACAATAATTCTATGCAATTATACGTAGTGCATTTGAATCCTGTTATTGAGAAGCAGATTGTAAAGAATTTATGTTGGGGATTTCCTGACAAAACAAGCAACATGGAATACCTACGTCTCTGCAGACAAGATGGCCACAATATTGATTTCCTCAATCGCTAGAAAAGGAAAACAGTTAGGTGTCTCCTATTTTTATACCCGTCCATTGATTACGAAATTCATATGAATACAATGTCGAGAACAAAGTCCTCCAGCATAATGGCATTTTCTAGTAGTAGATGGGAGAGTAGGAATCAGATGGAATCCTATGCTTGTGGATTATATTTGGCTTCTATCTTTTACTCTAAATTATAGAGGAATCAATCGAACGGCTTATATAATATATAATAATTAAATCAATACGAATAGAAAATTAAATCTGGGATTCATAATCACCCTAAAATGAATATTATGATTTAATAGAGGATAGAAAGGTATTTTTTAAAATTAGTGATGGAAAATAATGTTGATGTGTTAAATCAATTGCTTTCTATCAAAAAAAATGTTTTATGAATGTTTAAAAGTTAGAATTATTATAGAAAATAATGAATGCCAATTCTTAGTATGAGTTCATCTTGTTAATCATGTAAAATTAATTTATGATGTATGATAGAATGTGCATCTAAAGTTTTATTTTCCTTCCAGGTCTAGATAGTTGAGTTTGTAAAGGTAGTGTTTACAATCAACTTTAAGGAGCTTATTGTTTCAAGAGGTAAGTTTATTCTACAAAGTAAAATCTCTTTTGTAGGGTAAAGTTAGTGGCACTGAGTAACAAATTTCACAAGCATTCCTATTTACCTTTTTGAAATTGAATTTTGTTTAGTATAATCTAATTATGAAATTAAGTGCATATTGAGTATTTTTAATATTATGACTAACATCAATCACACAAATATGTACGTGTTAGTTCAACTCACAATAGCTAGTAGAAAGGAGTGAGAAATTTTCAAATTTAAATTCAAGATCATCTAAATTTCTATTTTTTTCTAGTGAGATTAAACTATAATGGAAATGTTAATCACTAAAATCCTTAATTGTGACATGATGACCACCCATAGAGATGAAATAGTATCACAATTTAATGTCAGTTAAACTTATATTAGGCTATATTATAACAATTGTAGAGTTGGACACAAAAAAAATCCTTAAGTTTCCTCTCTTTAATTATGCCTTGGCTATTGAAGTAAGTGTAGCTATAATGAAAAAAAGGGAGTGATAATATGTTTGGGATTTAACTTATTGTAAAAAATTCATAAAGCTTCTTCTTGAATTAGTCTAGTTATAATTAAATGGTATGGTCTTGTGATTTTTTTTGTCTCTATAGATTGGGTTATGGTCTAATATCGAGTGATGAGGTCATGCAATTTAGGATTTATTGATCAAAACCCATGTTAGCCTCATTTGGGAGTGCACATGGATTTTTACTAGTAAAAAAGTTAAAATAGTTTCACCTTCCACAAATAATTCACATTCTAGTTTTAGTGTATATGTGCCATGTGTAGAGAAAATAAGCTTGACAAAATTGTATAAAAAAATCAATACATATAGAATCCAAACCAATAACATAATAAAAGAGAAAGGAAACATATAATACATAATATTTTCTTAGAAAAAAATCTAATATAATAAATATAATAATAAATATTATATTCAAATCTAATGTATTTTTAAATACTAAATGAAAAAAATAGTGGTTTGAAAATACTATGGGCATCGAAACCATTGGTAAAATAAAATAAAAAAGAACCCAAATTTTTTCTTGACCACAAAACCCATAGATTGGAATATGGTTATGCATTATTTAAGGCAAGCGTAAAACATTAAAATTAAACATCACATATCCAACATTATGTGTCTATCTATTATCATTACATTATATTTGTTACATCCTTACTACTCTTGGGAAGAGGGCTACGTTGTGGTTCATTTGAATGGGCTCATATTGTGCTAGCATCATGATAAAGATATAAATTACATCAACAATTATACTGATTATCTAGAAGAAGATAATAAGGAATAATAAATGTAATTCAATAATTAAGGATAATAATACTTCTTGTAAAGTGATAATTTGATGATTCAAATTAGAATTAGAAATAATTGGATGCAATTGTAGAATCTTGTAATTCAATTATGTTGATACATTCATGTTTTTAGACAACAAGGAATCCATTTGATTATTTACATTCTTATAAGTGATTTCCCATTTATTAATGAGATTTTTTCATTATTGATTGGACCTTTTCTATAATTAAATTTGATGATCTATTCTATGAGTAAGAAAATTTATTGAAATATTAAATGTGGTTGATACATTTTTTTATTGATTCTTCATGTTAAAAGATAAATTATGAGTTATAATAAAGTGGTAACTCTATAGGAATTTGTCACATTAATTGAAAGCCATGATTTATAGATAAGTGCAATATCAAAGAACAAATGTATGAAGTATTAAATTAATAGAGGAGAATATTTTATTAATTATTCTATAGATTTTTGAAGGTGTTAAAAGGTTATAGGATCTTTCCCCTTATATTATTAGTCAGATTATTTGGCTAAAGATAAATTTAAGATTATTTCAACAATGATTGCTTTGAGCTAAGAGTATTTGGGATAAAATTACGACTTCTCAAAAAATGGGAAATTGGAAGGAATTCTTAGTGCATAATTTATGAAGAAGAAAAATGATGGACTGAGGAATGAATTTTTCTCAATTATTTTCATTGAATAAAATGTAATTTGGTTTTTCAAGAAAGGATTGATTCTCTATGGATACCACTCCTCCCAAGGAAACTCAAGTTATTTTTTTATGACACTGCTAAATTCAATCATGAGAAGGCTAGAGGAGGGTGTGTTCTTAGGGATGATTTTGATTATCCCATTGTAATGTTAGCCATGAATTTTATATTTGATACTAATAATATGGTGAAATAAAGTGATTTAGATATTGGATATATAAGAGTGAAAATATTTGGAAGCTAAGGGAAACTCTAAGATGGTAATTGATAATGTTAATAAGAACCTTAAAAATTCTTAGATTCTTAAAAATATTATAAATAATGTTTAATCGTTAATTGAAGATTTTCAATAATTTAAGCTAACTTATATTAAAAAAAGATTAGCAAGAAAGATTTTCGTAAGTGAAAGACTTCATGAGAATGAAAATTTTAATGCCCAAAGCTTTCTCTGATGTTTGAACATGTGGAGGTAATTCTTAAGAAAGAGATATGGCAATTTATGGTATGAATTAATGTTTAGTAGTGAAAAGATAACAAGAGTAAGATGGCCCATGGTTCAAGAGTTGACTTGGGCAAAACAAAACTAGAGTGCTAATTACTTTGTGATGAGGTTTATGATGGCTCCCCAAAAATAAAAATTATAAGTTGAATTGTGTATATAATGGGTTTACAAGCTCGAGGAGCTTGTGTATTTTCTCATCCTTACTATTTTGTATCTATTAGACTTTTGATTTTATGATTGAAACTTTGTTTGAATTTTTTATTTTGATAAAAAATCTTATCTTATAGTGATTCAATGAACTTCTACTTACTAAAAGTGCACGTGTGTGTGTGTCTTTTATCTAAGTTACTATTAGCAAATAAAAAGATTTCAGTCTTTATATTCATTTTTTTTTACTTCCTTCGCTTATTTGTACATCTCAATAGCTTTGCATCCGTTACGAATCTATGTCCAAGTTATTAGCAAGAAACATCTTTAAATATGTGTCATCAACTCCGAATATTTCTTTATACCCTTACAAATATTTAAATTCAAACATAGTCAAACATATTTAAATATGAGATCAACTTTGAATACTTAATACCCTTGAAAATATAAAAAGTCAATCAAATTTTGAAAGAAAAACTATACAAAGAAAAATATTAATCAATTAGGGGAGAGGGGCCCATGATGGAGCAGGGTCTAATACTGGGGATAGAAATAGTCCTCAGTGGGTCTTATAGTGGAGCACCTTAATATCCAATTGTATAACATTTTTTATCTATTAAGTGCACAAACTGACAAATCATGTGATGGCACATCAGCACACCAATAAAACATGACTTGGTGCACCACTATCGGTCTCACTTTTTTTTGGGCCTTTTTAGATACCTCAACAAAAGCATGCTAATGTGGCATCATATTTGATGATGTGGCCCTAAAACAAAATATAGAAGCACATAAGTTGCCAAATAAACTGTTGTACAAAATTGGGAGTGATTTTAAATTTCCACATAGGATTTTGTGAAATGCGAAGTTAGGGTGCTCCACTATAGGCCCCTCTCCCCTAACCACTATTACTTTTATTTGATGTAATTAAAATGTTCCCAAGAAGCTCACCAGAATACAAGAATACTTCAATGATATTCTACAAAATTAATTGATTGCTAATTTGATTTCTCTCCATTTGGTATGTCAATCAGATCAAATAAGTCTCTTCCTAGAGGTTATGATGATCAAGCATTTTATAAGATCCATAGAGAAACTGCCTTTGAAAGACAGCGTCCTCATTGAACCAATTCAACTATTTCATGAACAGACTGTCCTGGCGGGAGGGAGACGGAGAAGGAGAGAGAGAGAGGGGGGGAGGGAGAGAGAGACGACTACGACGACGAAGCGCCATCTCCGAGTGCATTTATTGCGAGAGTATAGAGAGATCTCCATTGACCCTCAAATCCCTGCTGGGAGAGGCCGCCAACATGGTTGAACTGAAAATTCCAGCTGACCAAACAGTGGTCCTCCTCCTTGCCCTCACTCACTTGAAAAGTGGCTTCGTACCCCTGGAAGCCGTCTATGTTGGTGTCGATAACAGCATAAGCATAAGAATGGTTAACAGAGTCAAAGGAGATGAGTTTTTCCTTGGCCCACAAATTTGTATCAGGGGAAGAAGAAACGAAGCGGACGCAGCCGGGGCCGTTCTGTGGCGTCCCTTCCACTCTTTGGCAGACTTCCAGGCCGGGGAACCACTTGTCTACTGCATAAAAGTTGCTGGCGATCTCCCACACGCGCCCCAAAGGAGCCGCCAAGTGACTTTGGATGCAGCACTTCCATTTTGAGCTCTCCATTCTAACACAGACAAGAGAAGTTGGAAAGACAGATACCTGGTATAAGCAGGGCCGGCTGGAGGCGTCGTATACCCAATCTTTACTCCGTTGCCTCGGTGTAAAACCTAAATACACGGAGCGCTTAAAGAATTATTTCATTGACTTGGTGCAACACTTAAATACACGCAGGGTCGGTGGAGGCCTGTTATGACCCAGGGAAATAATATTTCATATAGTCCCCGAGATTATTTATGTCTACATACCAATGAATAGTTGTAAAGGTGAAATTATGAACCGACATTTAATTTTTTATTTTATATATACTAGCTATTGCACCTTGTGCAATGGGTAAGCCTAAGAGGTGTGAAAGGTCAATTAGGAAAAGATTGGTTTATTTTTTACACACATTTATTTAGTAAATAATATCAAATTACAAAATGATTTTAATATTTTTTTTTTATATTTATTAATTTATATTCTTATAATTTATATAAAAAGTATAATTTATAATTTATATTATTAATTTATTGATTTTAATATTATTATTGATAACAAGGTAAATCTTCATTACTAAATCAAGTAATTAGTGGGAAATTAAGGTATAATCTATGATGTGAATTTGTAGATTTGTGTGGTCTTCAAGTAGAGATAATTTAAAATACATAAATAAAATGCATATTATATTTATTATATTATTATACATTTTTTATTTTATATCATTCAAATTATTCAATAAATTTTACAAATAATATTTTATTAGATAATTTTAATTTATTACAATATTATATATAAAATATATATTTTTAAATTATGTTTTTATTTTATATATAAAATTATATTGTGATAAAGGAATTTGCAGCAATAAAAGACATTATTGCATGACTTTATGGAAAGGGAAAGAGTTAAGAAAGATGTTCTAATCCTAAGCTATGAATGAACAATAATAATGGAGGCTGCTACAGTATACAAACTTCCCAAACTAGATTTTTGTTTGACCAAGAGAACCTATAGCTACACAAAATCAATGCAATCTTCTAAGGTCTACATATTTGTGCATCCACCTCATGAACACACCATTGAACTAGGTTGCAGCAATGAATTAAACAAGCTCAGGGTAACTTTACACAACGGTTTGTCATCAACAAGTGCTAAAAGTATGGGCTGAAAATTCATCAAATACCATAATAACAATTTTCATTATCACATCCACTTAAAAAAATACAACTAAACTAACTGGAAGTAGAACCATGCATGCAAGATGAGAAAAATCAAAGAAAACATCAATAAAATCATGCAATGTTGCATTTTATTGATGCAAATACCTTTTGCACCAATTATCCAACCATTTACAAATGAGGGGCAAGCCCCTATTTATATTTTTCCAAAGCTCAAATGAATGGCTAGGATTAATTTACATAATAATATCATATTACATTATCTACTCTAGAACTATTTTTTTAATTTTTCAAAAGATCATTTGTTCCCTTTCTACTCTTTGTAATTCTTAGTTTTAGTTGTATACAACCTTGAATTTGTTACTTAGAAGTTCCAAATTTATAATTTATTTTTCTATTATTAATAGAGGCATTTTTCTAATAAAAAGATCACATATCATCCAACCTTACAAATACACATCACAATATAGGTCTAGCCAAAATATTGACAAATGATCATTTGCTCATTATGCAATCAAAGTTATTACAAGCTAAGTGCACACAAACTTTGTACAAAAATATTCACACATGTGCATGCCACCAATACATAAATCAATGTCTTAAATGTATTTACATTATTATGTTTGTGCCTAGATCTACCTTTAAACTTACTTTGTACAATTTAATGCTTATGCATTAATAAATTACATAAATATTAATTAATTGATATATACTAGGTACTTATTACACTTTCCATTAATTTACCCTAGTTTATTTATGTGTGATGAGAAAATTTATGAGGAAAAATAATCATACACAATTGACACTATTAATTGGTACTCAAAGTATTTTAACAAATATAAATTAGGTTCATACACCATGCATTTATTTGGTATCATACACCCATTGAATGCAGTATTATATTGGTTTGATCAAACATATAATTCACACTTATTCATTGTAAATAGTTTTAAAGGGATTTATTTTACTTGTTCTTTTGATTGATCTAATTAATCAAAATATTTAATGATACAACATGATTAATTAATTACAATTCAAAATATATGAGTAATCATATGTGAAGAAATAAATATTTATTGTCTAATTTTCTAAACTATATACTATTATTAAGAATATTTTTTCTAGTAATATAACTGTTTAGCTCTAACCCTTAAGGAATAAGAGAACACATACAAAGAAAGAAAAAATATTTGAGAAATATATTATAGAATACATTAAGATATTTTAGAACACATCTCTTATTAATAATTTTTAAAGAGAGATAAAATAAATTACATCCATAAGATGTAGGAAGTTTTGGTGTTGAAGTGATATTGTAAAATTTATTTATACTAGGATCTTTTTAATAGTAATGTGTACAATCACAACATGAATATTAATATCTCTGGTACAACTATGTTTAGAGTGGCTAAAAAATTAAGGGAAGTTAAATTCAATTTTTAAAAGTGGAAAAAAGAGTCCTTTGGGAACATTTTTAGGATTAAATCTGATCTTCAGATGGAATTGGGGGAGATCCAATATAAAATCCAAAAGTAAGGATATTTGAATGATATTAAGGAAAAAGAGAATGAGCTCCTTACTAAGATGCATGACATCATTGCAAAAGAAGAGGAATTCTAGAGACAAAGATCTAAAGCTTTATGGTTATCTACAGGTGACAAAAATACTAGGTACTTTCACTTGTCGGCCTCAAAACATAGGGCGGTCAATAGAATCTCTCATATTGAAGTTGATGGTAATAGGTATGAGGAGGAGGAGGATATTAGAAGGCATGTTGTTATCTTCTTCAAAATTCTTCTTTCTGAGAATGAGGAAAATAACCAAAATGATCAGGATCATTTGATAGAGGCTATACCAAATGTGATCAATCAGGAAGATAACTCTATGTTGACTGCTATTCCCTCTAGTGAGGAAGTTAGAAAGGTTGTTTTTTCATTTGAAGGGAGTAAAGCTCCGGGTCCCGATGGGTTCCCTATGTTCTTCTTTCAATGGTTTTGGGAGATTGTTGGAGAGGATGTGGTGAATGCTGTAAAAGAATTTTTTGGATCCAGAAGTCTCCTAAAAGAGTTGAATGCTACTTTTCTGGTTCTTATCCCTAAGAAGCCTGGAGTGGTGAATTTTGATGCTTTCAGACCCATCAGCCTCTGTAACTCGATCTATAAAATCATCTCGAAGGTTTTGACTTCCAGACTTTTAATTCTTTTGCCAACTCTGATTTCACCTCAACATAATGGATTTGTCCTTGGCAGACAAATCCTTGATTCAATAGTCATAGTGCATGAGAATATCCATTCCCTAGTTGAATCAAAGACTGAAGGCTTCCTATTAAAGCTTGATATTTTAAAAGCCTATGATAGAGTTGACTGGAAATTCTTGTTTAAAATTTTAAAGGCATTTGGGTTCTGCAACAAGGGTCTTCACTTGGTGGAACAACTTGTGTCTATTGCTTCTATCTCTATTATGGTTAATGGATCTCCCTCAATTTTCTTCCAAACCTCCAGTGGTGTAAGACAAGGAGATCCTATCTCTCCTATTTTATTCACTATTATGGTTGAAAGTCTTGGAAGAAATTTGAAAAGGCTGATAGATCAAAGATCCCTTGTTGGTCTTAAACTATCCTCTAGCAATTTGATTTGTTCTCATCAACAGTTTGTCAATGATACCATGCTCTTAGGTAAATCTATTGTTTCAGAGGGAAAGACTTTGAAATCTTTGTTGGATGCGTATGGGAGGGCATCTGGCCAGTTGATTAATAAATAGAAAAGCTCTCTCTTCTTCTTTAATACTCCTGAACACAGACATAATAAAATTGCCAGAATCCTTGGTTGTAGGGTGGAGTCTTTACCTGCCACCTATCTAGGCTTACCTTTAAGCCTTAAACCCCCGAAGTCCTTTTGGACTTCATTGGTTGAGAGGTTTAGTAAGAAGCTTGCTAGATGGAAAGGAGCTTTGCTAAGTCAAGCGGGTAAATTACAACTCCTAAAAGCTACTCTTCAGAATCTGTCGATTTATGCTTTAAGCCTCTTTAAAATCCCTACCAAGTTTGCGGATGCCATTGAAAAGATTCAAAAAATATTTCTTTGGTCGGGTGTTGAAAAAAAAAAAGTTGCCTTTAATAGGGTGGGATCTGGTGTGTAGACCTAAAAAGGCTGGTGGTTTAGGTATTAGAAAAATTAGAATGGTTAACAAGATACTTCTAGCTAAACAAATTTGGAGGATATTTTCGTCCTCACGGGAATGGACTGATATCCTAACAAGAAAATGTTTGGAAAATAACAGATCTCTTATAATTAAGATGGACTCCCATCTTCTACCTAGAGGCTCAACTTGCTAGAATAATCTGATTACTGGAAGAAAATTTGTTGAAACTGGAGTGGGTTGGCAAGTCAGGAGTGGAAACCAAACAAGATTCTGGGAGGATAGATGGTTTTTTAATGAGCCCCTTATCAAAATTGAACCTTTTCGTGAGTGGGTTGAGATTTGCAAAGCTCTATTTGGTTTGTATGTTAAATATTATCGGTTGAATGGAAAATGGGTGGATTTGTGTCTTGTTAGTCAGGCTCTTGCTCTTGTTCACTCGTCCTTGTTGGCTGTCAGACTTAGCCATGATCAAATGGAAGATCACCTTGTTTGGATCGATGAACCCTCCGGCAATTATTTTGTTTCGTCGACATTTGCGATGCTGTCTTTTGTCCAGGTTCCTCCTCCCTTCTGGTCAAAGGCTTGGTTCAAACACCTGGTTCCTAAAGTCAACATCTTCTTCTAGATCCTTCTTCAAAATAAAGTGCTTACGGTTGATAATCTTTGCAAGCGTGGCTTTCAAATACCCAATAGATGTTATCTTTGCAAGATGGAAGCAGAGTCAGTTTGTCATTTGTTTCTTCATTGTCCTTTTATTGCCTCGATTTGGGAAAAATTCCTCTATTACTGGCAATTATCATGGGTGTTCCCCTTGTCTATTGAAGACTTCTTTGAATACAATGGAAAGCCCCGACTCACAATCCTGCACTTCAAAAACTGTGGGATTTTTCCTTCTCTCATGTTGCTTGGGGACTATGGAAAGAACAAAACAATAGAATTTACAGAGATAAAGAATCTTTGGTGACCATTGTGTTTGATAAAATAATCAGATTATTGAAAGAAAATTTCAATACTATCCCCTAGAAGGTTTGTAATACCGAGAAAGTGGCTTGTTCGTCCTATGATCTTACAGTTGCTAAGGAATGGAATATTAGTTTTGATATTTCCTGTGCCCCTAAACATGCTAAGAAGGATAGGGAGGGTGTCTGCTGGACTTTTCCGCCTAATGGTTGGATCAAGCCAACTTTGATGGGGCGGCTAAAGGTAATCCTGGGGCGGCGGGATGTGGCGGAGTCATAATGGATTCTTTTGGCAATTTTCTCAGTGCAATTGCCACTCCCCTTAGTTCTCAAACCAATCACCTTACAGAGGCTGCTGGAGCTTTTCATGTTATAAATTTGGCTCATAGTCTAAATTTTAAAAACCTTTGGCTTGAAGGGGACTCTAAAAATATTATTGAATGTCTTTTAGGTAGGTCCCCCCCTCGTGGACCATAAAGTCTTGGATTGATGATGTTATTTCGACCTTAGCTAAGTTTGATAACATAAATGTTTTACACGCCTATAGAGAAGCCAATGTTGTGGCAGAAATTTTTGTGAATGAAGGGGTTAAAAGCAAAGGACAGTGCACTTGGCTGAATATTAGTGATTTAGGTGCTAATGTTCAAGCCTTATTGAACTATGATGTGTCACATGGGCAAGATGCTTGTCATCTCATTAATGATGATAGAATGGGGCAAATACATCACTATCATTAGATTGCATGGGACCGAGCCAATTTTCTTATCTTGTAAGTTTGCTTGGCATGCTTTGTGGGCTCACTAGTTTGGTGGGACCATTTCGAGTCAAGATTTTGTCTCTGTCTACCTTACTGTGCTTTCTAAAATGGGAGGAGATAGAAAAAGAGTTGAGTCAGATAGCTTTGAGATGCACAAAAGAAACACTAAAGCATGGAACAAAGTCAAAAGTGGGGGTTTACTCCCTTTTCTAGAAAAACTCCATGGGTCTAATCAGGGAGCTACAAAGCATTTTGAGAGGAGTTGGGGAAATGGAGAATTAACCCTTTTTGGTAGGAAAGTTCAGCTCGATGAAAATCTCATAGCTGAAGTGACTGGTATGTCCACTAAATGACACAATTTTTTTTGGGACAGGGTTTTCTCTGATGAAGTGGTGGTTAGATTTCCAAAGAAAGATAAGGAAAGATTGAAACTGGTGAAAGTTTCTAACAGTTACTTTGAGGTCGACACCATTAAAGTTCTCTGGAGGAAATTTCTTCACATCATCATGGAGTATATCACTTTGGATGGTCATTTCACTAGGGTCTACAACTATCATTTTTCCTTGCTCAACCAATTTTGCTATAAGGTCAGGGTTTCTCTTCCCTACTATCTTCTTTGTTCCTTAAGAAAGAGTTTGGACTATAATAAAAACCCAAAAAGATATCATATTCTGCATACTGGTTTGATTAGGTTAATTTTTGAACATTTTCAAAATATGTCGGCCCTTACTAATTTGGATGCTTCCCTGGAGTCCAAGGAGAATGATACTGAACCTAGTTGTTTGGGGAATTTGCCTAATTTGAACCCGATAAGGATGGTCCTGAGTCTGCCCTTTGTCTAGACTGGCAAGAAAACTCAAATCCATAATCCCTAGTTTGATAAACCCTGCCCTACTTCTAATCCTAGAAGCTCTACTCCTAAAACCAAAGGTGCTGGAAAGAATCTTCCTGTCAAAAACCTTGTTTTGTATTCTGAAGACTCTCCTGATTCTGAGGATTTTGGCACTAACAATAATTTTTCCTCTGTTGTCCCGTTGTCAGACAAAGATGTTAGAATTGGATCCCCTGGAGCCCCAACCCTGCAAAAATTTGTTTCAATCTTGATAGGGAACCCTCTGCTGACTTCCTGGGCATTGTTAGGAATAATGTTGTGGACCATTTTAGAATCTCGAAATGGGTCTTTCATGAAATAATGACCTGAAAATTAAAAATTGGGCCCTCCAAAGTAAATTAGAAGAAATGGGAGCTAAGGATTCTGCATTATGCAAGAAGGATGTAGAGTGTAAAGATCATAGTGCTAGTAAAGAGATCCAGGACAATGCAGGTAAAGACAATTTAAGGCCACGTCGCAGATGATTCAAACCTTCAAGAAGGGTGTTCAGGATATGCAGGACCTATAGGCAGAGACTGAGTATGCTCTGAAGACTCTGGGTTAGTTGCTGCTAGTTTTTTGGCTTGCATTTCGGCTGGTTTTTTTATTGACCTTCCTGGCCTTTTGTGGTTGGCTGCTGTTTTTTCTAGTTTTTTCCTTGTTTGCAACCTGTTTATTCCGCTAGACTTTTTTGTCCTCTTCCTGCTGTTGTAAACTTGGTGGTTTCGGGTCCCTGTAAAACCCATTTTTTCCTTTATCAAAAACATGAATCTTGTCTAGAGAAATAAGTACCTCAAATAAGGATTTAGTTGAAGGAATAATATTGCATGAAATTTTATAAAATATAAATTGATCATACTTAATATAATTTTTCATTATTTGAAATTTATAGATGTTTAAAAAAATTAATACTTTTAAGAAGATTAATGATGCTTTTATGAAAAAAAAAATTTAATTAAATTAGTCTTTTTTCTAAAATTTCTCTATAGCAAAATTGAGTTTGGATTATATTTTCTTAAAACAAAAATCATAATAAAGCATCCAATTATAAATAATATAAAATTTAATAAATATTAAAAATTAAAATCAATTTAAAAATAGTTAAGATTAAATTAATATATATTATTTCCATTTAATTAGGGGAGAGGAGTCCATAGTGGAGAGGGTTCCAATAGTGGGGATAGAAGTAGTCCTCAATGGGCCTCATAGTGGAGCATCTTAATATCCAATTGCAAAACACTTTTTATCCATAAAGTACACAAACTCACAAATCATGTGATGCCACATCGGCACACCAATAAAACATGACTTAGTGCACCACTATCAGTCTCACTATTTTTTTGAGTCTTTTTTAATACCTTAACAAAAAGTATGCTGACGTGGCATCATATTTGATGATGTGACCCTAAAATTAATTTTTTTAAGTAGGTGAGTTGTCAAATAAACTGTTGTACAAAATTAGGATTGATTTGAAATTCCATGTAGGATTTTGAGAAACACGAAGTTAGGGTGCTCCAGCCCCTCTCCCATATCTTTTAATTGTATTTTAATATTATTAAATATATTTACATGAAAATAATATTTAATAAAATTCATAAAATAAATTATAAAATTTATCACATTTTTTAATTAAAAATTCTAGTATTAAATATATATATTTAAATATAGATTATGTAATGTTAAGATTTTCTTATAATTATACTTTTTATATAATTTCATTACTAATAGAATGTTTAAAAATCAAAACTATCCTTATTAAACATTAACATTGATATATTTATTAAAAATCATTAACATATAGTTTTTAAGTATCGATTTATAATTTAAATATTATATACTAATTTAAAATCAAATTTATACTTTCAAAACACCATTTTGAAATGATAAAAGAATTTTAAATATTATATCAAACCATTTTGAAATGATAAAGAATTTTAAACATTATAGCAAATGCTAAACAATAGTTTGGGTTTGACCTCATTCTTAGACTCAGAGGAGGGAGTGATGAGACCAAGGAGCGAGAAGGTCTAGAGGCGGCAACAGAAAGTGGCAGCAATTTGGCCTTAGAGCACTGGATGTTCCAATGCAAATTCTACTATAGAGAGTTTAACAACTCACAGGCGCTGGGCGGGCACCAGAGTGCCCACTAGAAGGAACACCAACAAGCAAAACAAACACAAACTCAGGCCAACCATACCTGGAAAGACTTCTATGGCTTGCACAACTGCCTGTCAACCATGCTCCTCAGCGAAATCGACCTTTCAACCCTTTTCAAATCGACCCTTAACTACAGCATTCTGTCTGTGACTGGCTTTCCATTCTGTAAACTCTTGTAAATAGTTATATTAAAAAAAAATCAAAATCAGAAAACAAAATGAAAAGCTATTTCTAATATTGGCACAGTTGTTTTTGCTATCAAGATTCAAACTCCATTAAAATATTATTGTTGAATATTTATATTGAAAAAGGTAAAATCCTCTTATATGACCTAACAAATTCATAACTCTAGATAAAAACGTTTAACCCTTAAAAAAACAAGTTTTACCCTGACATTGTTGATGTTTCTCCAAAGTGAAGTTGAGCTGGTGGAGCCATTTGTGTTGCCCCTTGACAGAATAAAACCGTACAACAATTGGGTCTTGAAAAGAAAATGGCCCGAGGGGGTAATGGCAGAGGGGCAATAAGGGCTAAGGTTGGCAGAAATTTGTGCAACCCAAAGAAGTCTTTCCAGGTCTGGTTGGGCTGAATCCATGTTCGTTCTGCTTGCAGGCGTTCCTTCTTGTGGGCATTCTGGTGCTTGCCCAATGGCTGCGAGTTGTCAACTCTCTATTGCAGAATTCATTGCATGGAATACTTCGATTTTCAGACCTAACTCAGTCAAACAATCCCAAACATTTTCTCCCCCACCTATCAGTTATTTATGGGAAATATTCATTACAGAGTGACGCTAACAATATTGTTGGAGAAATCCCCTTGAAGTGATGGGAGAATCTAGTAAATCTGTGAGGAAATCTCCTCCTCTTTAAGTCAAAATTGAAGAGACGATAATTCTAAGCAATTATACGTAGTGCATTTGAATCGTGTTACTGAGTAGCAGATGGTAAAGAATTTATGTTGGGGATTTCCTTATAAAATAAGCAACATGGAATACCTACGTCGTTGCAAACAAGATGGCTACAATATTGATTTCCTCAATCGCCATAAAAGGAAAACAGTAAGGTGTCTCCTTTTTAATACCCGTCCATTGATTACGAAATTCATATGAATACAACGTTCAGAACAAAGTCCTCCAGCATTATGGCATTTTTTAGTAGTAGATGGGAGAGTAGGAATCGGATGGAATCCTATGCTTGTGGATTATGTTTGGCTTCTATCTTTTACTCTGGAATTATGGAGAGGAATAAATCAAACAGCTTAGATAACATAGGATAATTAAATCAATACCAATAGAAAATTAAATTTAGGATTCATAATCACCCTAAATTAAATCAATACCAATAGAAAAATTTCTAAAACTGTAAGTGCAACTGAACAATATTTGTTTATGTACAATTATAAATTGCCAAAAAATCAAGGGGGGTTTATTATAAATTCACGCACTCAACTTATAGAGTGCCACTTTTTGTATTTTTCTTTGGGGGGATTATGTAGGGCATTTTATAATTAATGAACTAAAATAAAGTTCCAAAGGGGCTAATAATCTAGTCTGAAAATGGGAATTAAAATTCATCAATTTTTCATCAGTTTGGGAGAAGGAAACTATAAGTCTTGGCGAGTTGGAATCCTAAAGCACTGTCGATGGATTCATTTATTGTAAAAAAAAATTGGACTTATTCCTAAACCTATTGCATGTTGGCAGAAGTCTGTATGGGAAAGTAGAAATGATCATGTCTTAGGATTAATCAGTTTAAGTTGGTGACCACACATCATGTGGGCTCTGTCACACATTGAGTTCCCTCGCACTCTCTGTACCACTCTATGGGAAATATATGGAGATCCCACTGAACCTCCATTCCCAAATAATCCCACTATAGACATGCTTCTCTCCCATGATAAATGAGGACGATCCTTTGTATAATGATGATACTGAAGAGAAACTTTCTTATTGGAAGAGTCTTTATTTTCCTGATGACACAAAGACATCTCTTCCTATTTCTCCCCTTTCTACACCTCCTATATTGGTAGTTATTTAGTCTCCTCCACCTGCTATTTCAACAAAGATTTTGGATTCTCCAAAGGATACTTTAGACTCTCTTTTGTAGTTTCACTCTTGTCATCTTGATCAATGAGATGTCATACTTTAAGACATTCATCATTTGTTTGCAGAGTCTCTCCTTCTTGATCATGACAACAGCACTAAGGACACTTGTATTCTTTTCAATGTTAGCTTCATTGAAGTTGCATCAACCTTGTCTTCAGATATTCTTACTCATGCCTTGCCTACTTCAGCTTCTATAGTGATAGTATCAGATTCTTATGGTTCCAGTTATCATCATACATCTATGATCCATGTGGTCCATGTTCTTGAATCTTTGTAACACATTAGCTTTGGCTTGGAGATCATTGAGCATTCTACAAAGACATTATGGGCATCATCTATGTCTTTGGATCTTGTGCATAATTTAAAGACCTTTATACTTCTTTCTATATGTTCCTATTAGGAATGGGAAGATTATTTGCACACTTTTGTAGTTTTCCTTCTTCCTAAGGGGAGAAATGTGGTTCAACATTCATGGATTCTCTTTGGCATACTTCATTGAGTATCTATGTGCACTACAACATACCTTATGGGGGGCTTCCAAGTCTCTCCCTTTCTCTTATATGGCATATCTCTTGTACTTTTGCGATAGAAATAGTTCTTGGGGGGTTTTGAATCCTCATATATTTCTTCTTCTTTCACTTCTACATTTTTTTTCTTTCTCTCTTTTTGGAGGATAGTTTTTTCCCACTAGGTTTTCTATCTTTCTCCATTTTTGAGAGTTTTACATTGTGCATGGGTACCTCATCTAGCTAGTAGTCGGGACCCATTTCTACTTACCCACCTAATCTATGCTTAAGGGGGTGTGTTAGTGTATTTTACTCTAGTTAAGCTAACTTAAGCCTAGTTAGGTGTTGGAGTTGATCCTTGACTCATTCCCCATGAGGTTTCAAGGTTTTTGAGATGACTTGAGAGGTGTCCAATCCCTCTCAACACCTCTCCTTTGCATAGAGGAGAGCAACTCGCCACCACTATAGGATGAGGAGTCCTCTCCTCAATCCATGGCATGTGATTTCCTATTCTTGTGGCATGAGTTTGGTCATCCTCATCTTTTATAATGAGGGTTTGAGTTCATTGTTAACTAGTAAGCTAAATACAATTTTATGCATTGTTCATGTGTTTGTTTCTTATCTCCTAGATCTTCCTAGTTTCTAATAATAATACCTCTTGTAAACTTAATGATATATTTTCATTATTGAATGGACCTTTTCTATAATTAAATTTGATGATCTATTATATGAGTAAAAAAAATTGTTGAAATATTAAACGTGGACGATACATTTTTATCAAGATTCTTCATGTAAAATATAAATCATAAGTTATAATAAATTGGTAACTCTATAGGAATTTTTCACATCAATGTATAATATCATACTCAAGTGTCAATATTTTTCCTCTTTCTAGATATGGATCATGTGGAATATGATTCAAAATAGTAACAAAAAATTACCTACACAATTATTAGTAGGAAGCTCTATTATTTTCACAAACTGTGGAAATATCATGTCTACTATTGATAAATAAGTTACTATTGTTATTGAATATAAATGCATAACTCAAAGTAATTGGTTGGATTTGTACCAATATGTAAGATAGCACCAACTTTTCTACATAGCCAGGGAACAACAGAACCAAACAATCCCCACAACCATAGACAGGGAATGTCCAAGTAGAAGGTAAGGAAAACATAAGGAGAACAAGGTGACGAACCTTAAGGGAAATAGAGCAAACAAATGAATCCACCGTAATACCAGGAAGTACAAAAACCACCCACAAGTAGCAAGCAAGGTAGGGAAAAGGCTCCACCTATGAATGCACTAGGAACACCACATCCCTAAGAAACAAAACCACAAAAGGAAGAGGATCCTCCAACACACACACAAACATAGCAACATCATCATCTTCATCTAAATCTGCCTCTCCCTCGGATGCTCCCTCGCCAATGTTCAAACTTGAGTTCTCGCCACTTATCCCACTCTTATATGTCCTAATAAAACCTTGTTAGATATCTAGTTAAGTTCCACACTTACTCTTTTTACCATTGCACTCTCTAGGGTATAAACTAACTACATAAGGGATACCAAGGTACATAGATCTCTAGACTATAATTCCCTATTTCCTCTTGCTAATAGGTAGAATAACGAAAGAAGAAGAGAGAACAAGAAACAAAATCAATTAGAGGAAACACAATGATAAGGGACCAAGCCTAAGAGGTCAAGGAAGAGTAAATAGCATTGAAGAGAGAAAGAAGATGATGTGATCTATCATGATAATAAGGGCTCATATCACTATAGTAGTTATTTCAAGTGTATCTATATAATGGTGAAATTTATTACAAATAAGAAAGAGTAGAAGAAATCTAAAATAGAGTGGACCAAGATGATCATGGAGGATATTATCAGTAGGATAGAAAAGGATGTGAGAGGAAAAGGAAAAGATACTTAAGTGGAATTTTTTTAGGTGTGTAGAGGAAGGAAATAAAATATTGAATTGCTTAGCTTAGTGAAATAAGTAGAATGTGGAACAAGAGGTACATTCAATAATGAGAGGTTGCATGTAGACATGCAAAATTAGCATATTGCATTTAATCAAATCCATTCATCAAATAAATCAAGTTCATTAAAGTCATCCATTTAAACTAAATAAATCAACTTTATTTAATTTAAGCCTAAACATCACCCTCTTTGATTAAATAAATCAAATCTTTATTTAATTAAATCTAAATCATCTTCCATCTCCTTTTGATTTAGTTTAATCCTTAAATCTAAGTCAAATGAGTCAAATCACCTAATCCTCTTTTAAATTAACTAAATCAGGATTAAATCTAATCTAATGCATGTCACATTCTCTAGATTTTCCCACTTGCACAAATAAAGGATTTTAATTAATTTACTAAATCCTCATTTTCCCTCAACAAGGCATCTTTGGAGAATATTCCCTCAAGTTTGAATTCAAATCAAGTTGACTTGTCCCTTCCAACATGGCATTAATTCTCCTCTTACATGTCCCCCACTTGGCATTTAAGCCCCCTTTTCTCCCTCCAACAAGCCAAATGTGAAATTTGAAAAGACCACCTAATGTCATTTATTGGCACATTGACCAAAACTTGCACATCCTCCATCCACTCACATTTGGACAAGTGTATCCTTCCTATTGGTTGAATCTTTGTCCCACGTTCACCCATTTTGCATATTTCTCCATCCTATCATTCTATAAATAGGAGGTCTCATTCCTCATTTTAGCATCCACAATCTCATGCAAAGTTACTATCTTCACATTTAGAGCTAATTTTGTCCATTGCATCTTCATCATTGGCTTGTCAAGGGTTGGGAAAGGGTAACTTTTCACAACAAAGTGACACCAATCCACTATGGGATAGGTATGCATTTGTGCTTCTTTGATACTTTTCATTAGTTTATTTGGTCATTTTGTTTGTGAAGTATGGTGCATTATCTCATAGGAGCATTTAGTAAATTTTCATGAACTAACCTTTGTCATGGAGTTTAGAATGTATGCAGATTTTATTGGTGCTCACATATGGTGCTAGAAGGAGGGAAATCTCATGGAGTATTCAATGCTTTGTTATTGTTATTCTAATTTCTTTAATTTTGAATCAGAGTTCTTTACTATATGGACATTATTTTCATAAAATTTCTAGTTAAATTTTGTGTTGGGAACTTTGAACACAGATCCTTCCCTGAGGTTCTGTGTAGTTAAGAGTTCCATTCATATTTTTTTTATATACACTAAAGATTTGTAGATTATGCCATTCATCATACAGTTCGAACAAGCTAAGTCGAACAGATCCATATTTTTCTTGAAAGTAGTAATGATAAAAAAACCAACGAATCAAATATGTTCTACACTTGACCAACATGAAAAGTAACTCTTATTTGATTGATGTTGTAGTAAGTTGCCTCTCAATCCATGTTTGCCTAAGTTTTTTTATTTTTTATTTTTTGATCTGAAAATATTAAAGAGCCAAAAGAGGCAGTAGGATCGACATTGTGCAGACTAAGAGCAATTATTTGACATTAGACATGCAGCCCAAAGAAAATCCTGTGTGTTGCATCACAAGTCTGTATATGAGAAAAGAGAGATTTGACGCATAAATGTTGTGTTGGGTAGTTGCCTTGCTATAGAAGTGTGTAAAAAGGGGAAAGTATGGAAACATAAGTGTGTTTCAGCCATTTGGGTCAGGCAGGTCATTTCCTTATGCAAACATTGTGTGTTGCAATGCCAACAAGATTCTCTAGCTTCAAACTGCGCGCGGGTCATTACCTTTTAGTTCTCCCTATGGGTGGGTGCATGAACTTGGGTTACACTTTTGTGGCCAATTCCAAAAAAAATTGAAAATGACATAACGCGAGGGTGTTATAACGCGCTCGCGTTATGCCATTTTAAAAGCAATAAAAAAAAGTGAAAGTGATTCATTTTCTATTGTCTATTTTTCTACTCTGCCCATGGCCAAAAACCCTCACTTTCATGCTCGCATTCTAGGAGGAGGAATTCTACATATTTCATCAACAATAGTTGCTTTTTCTTTGCAAAGATGGTGCCACGACGATGAAGAGGTGCGGGAGGTAAGTATTATTTGCTATTTGTTTTGAATTTCTTAGTTTCAAGTTGATTTTCTTTGTTTTAGGTTAGATTTGATTTGATTTTTTAATTTGTAGGAGATGTAAATGATCCTGCAAATCCTCAAAATCCTCAACAAAACCAAACTCCCCCACCAATCACTCAACACCCTCCTGGCACTCAACAAAATTTGAGGAGTGAAATTAAGAACAACAAAAAACAAATTGAGGATTTTATCGGTAGGTTGAGTGATCCAAATGCTTCAACCACAGAAAGAATGATCCTAGAAAATTCAATGAAAGAGATGTTAAAAAATGTAGATTCAATAACCCAACAAATAATTGGATGGAAAGATAGGAGGCAGGCAATTAGGGCATATTATGCAGATAAACTATCATATAAACAAGTAAAAGATTTAAAAATTACTAAAGGTGATTTGTGCTCTTTATTCACTGACCCTAGAACACATCAAAATCTTAGCCTCAATGCGAAGAGGTTTCATATTCATTGGTACCACCACCAAGAGATTAGGAACTATTTTTATGATAGGTGGTACTTGGTCTTTAATTATCCACCGTGCACAATTGTGAAGTCCCCCAATATTTTCTTAGGAAACTATACAGTGAGTTCGTATTGAACCAAATCCAAAATTATTTTGATATGAGGGAGTTCTAGGGGAAAGGTGGGGGGTTGGTTCAGGATAGGCCCGATGCACAGCCGGATCTTGTGTAGCAAGGGAGATGACCTCTCACTAGGCCGCCTCATGAGTACATTGTTATGCCTGTTGTTGCGAAGGAGAGTGTTGATGTAGAGACATTGTAGGTGATCAACACTTTGACTCAGAGTGTCATCCATCATACTAGCCCTATTGTACAGCGCCATCCAAGGGAGTCTTTGGGTGGTGGCCTTTGAACCCATGTGTGTCAATATTGAGGGGCAACTTGTTCATATGACCCCATAGGCATTTAGGAGGTTGCTACACAGGATCTATATGCATCTACAGGGATGGGGAGGATGGTTGACATTTTGCATCATGCATATGGCATTGATAGTTAGGTAAAATTCAGCATGTTCATTGAATTTAATTTATTAAATTTCAATTTTGAAATGCAAGATTAACTAATTTAGTTTTATTATTTTAATAAAATTGTAGGGTCATGGTGTTGAGACTGGATACACCGGTCCTCCACCTACTTATTTCTATAGTACACCTATCAGTGGGGTATGTAACTAGTAAACAATTATAAATTTATTACATGTTAATAGCATTGTTTTATGAATGGTATTTTAATATGTGATTTTGGATGTTGAACAAGCTAATATTGGACGTTTCAAGCAAACACCTCCTAGTGCCAGTGGATTTACTCAAATGTACACAGAGTTAATAGAATAAAGAGAACTTAACTAATGAATTCTACTTAATAGATTTGTGTAGTTTATAATAATATTGTTGGTTACGTTGCATTACACATCATTCAAACTCAAAGCATTACTTCAACTTCCATAACTAATAACTAGATGTTGGGTATGTGCAGGATCATGATGGGCCAAAAAGTGGCAATATGATGGGTATGTGGCTGACAACTTTTTTTACCCAAAATTGATGAAATAGAAAGGGATTTTAAAGGAAATTCTCAGCTTTCCAAAAATATAAATTATGATTTACTTTGAATTTAATAAGTAATTATTATTCATTTTCTATTCAAATTATGATTGAAGTCCTAATTGATAGTGATTGAAAAAATCTATAGCTTTCAAACAATATCACATTTTTTGAATCCAAAATATATCACATTCTATGCTTCACATACTATAGGATTAAAAAAGAAAAATTGAATTTCATGAAGTTTTGACCAAGTTAAGGTGGTGGGACATCAGAGCTTTTATATTTTTTAAAAGTTGTAATAAAAATTCATAATTAACTATTTACTTGGAAAAAATTATAAAAAAATATGCATCACATCAAGACATGAGTCCTCTACTTATCTCTAAAATCTTATAAAAAAATATTATCATTTTATTGTGGTTAGGGTGGTCAGACAGGACCTACCTACTTTTTTTTCCCTGACATTTAAGTACTACTTCATTGAAATTTCAAATTTTCACCAAATAGATTTTTTTTTTTCAAAAAATGTAGTAGTCTAGAAACTACATTCAATTTTCTACAAATTTTATTCTTACATATTTTTTAAATAATATAGATAACTTATTCAAATTTTTACGTCGAGTTTCCTAACTCAGATTTTTTTGATTTTTTTGCCACTTAAGGGCCTGTTTTTTCCATGATGATCCTGCACATACCCTGTTGATAGATGACAAAATTTCAACTATACAATATAGTTGTTTAGAAATTTAACATAAGGAACACAATACAATTACTTCACATGGAGGAATGTGCTTGCAAAGGTGCACTAGCATGAAAAACTATGGATGCTTGGAAAAAATCTACAAAACCATACTAGTAAGCAATCGCATAGACAAGGAAGTTAGTGATGTAGAGCATCATATCAAAATACTCAATCATTAGGGTACATCTGATGCAGAGCATCCAAGAAACACCATCAACATCATTTCTTCAAGGGATTTCAATCCCAAATAGAATCAAGAGAAGATCAAATATAATTTCATCAGAAATCTACTTTTCATTCAACCAAAATCCACTCAAATTCTCTTAGCCATTCCATAGGCCATCATTCATTATTCCACTTATCAATATTCCAATTGACTCATTCAAAGCAAAAACCATATTAGAAAACTTTGACTTAATTAATTAGATTCACATCATTCTCAACCACCATAAAAACAACATAAACCTGATTATTGGCACTTGAATAATTCATCCTTTCATTTATTCACCAAGGCAACAAATCAACTAAACCATACCTCACTATTATCAGTCCATTATCAAGCATTGTACTCACCATATTTTGACTGCAGTAGTCTATTTACAAGTTAAAAACTCTTGCTACAATAGAATCTTGAGTATCATCTTGTGGTTAATCACCAATTTGCTTAAAAGGCTTCATAATACTCACCCATCCAACCATCAAAGTCACCAAACCTGTCTTATACACCTTAACCAAATTTAGTAACATCAATCATATCATTAGCTTGATAGTAACTATTGATGGGTGTTTTGTACACTTTCTCAACACAGGTAATGCGTAGATGCACTACCTCTCTTGAGAGGAGACTTCCAACAAGAAGTTGTTGGAAATCACCTGAAGGTCTCTCGAGTGTTAGGTCTTGACTTGCATGGAGTTCCTCAGTTGGTGTTTGATGTGATTTTGTTGTAATCATAGGGAATACTTACATAGTTGGATGCGAGGTGGATCTTAAAATCTGATGTTTCTGGCATGGAAGTTAAGGTGCACTTTGTTGTAGGTTCAAACAACAATCTAAAAATTCAATGTTTCCCTTAAGTTTTTGATTTACAATGTGCAATGAACCTTAGCACAGGTTGTTTCTAAAAAAAAGGAAAATAGCAGGGAAGAGAGAAGGTTCCTGGATCTGCAACTAACTGTGAATAGTGATCATGGAGGTTCTGCTATGTACAGCTTCCTTCAAACATAATTCCACTTAACCAAGAAATGTGCAGTATCATGAAATTTGTGTTATCTTCAAGGGTTTGCAGATATTTTATCATTCATCCACCACATACATGCATGAATAGAGATAAAAGTTTAAAAGCAGCTTCAAATTTTAGCCCATACTAACTTTACAAGACCATTTACCAGCAACAAATAGCAAAAAGTATGGACTGGAAAGCATCAACACAACAAAAATTTATATGATCAGGGAACAACATTACCAAGATCTACTTAAGTAGTTTAAAGCTAACTAGAACAACAATTTAAATCTAAATAAAGCATCTAACAATGGATATTGAATCATGAAACATGTGAAGAACTCAGAAAATGCACCAAGTCAATGTATTTTCATTAGAAATTTTTGTAGCATTTATGTACAACAACTCAAATCCCTTTTGAAAATGAGAGGAGACCTCCCATTTATAGTGCCCAAAAAATAGAACGAATGGCCAAGATTTAATCTCATTGTGTGGCCAAGATTCACTACAAACTAGGGTTCTACCTACCCTCCTAATATATTATAATTTAAAATACAACTTTGTCTTCATCCTTATTTTGTCTTCTAGTGACAACACTGTAGCATCTTGTCCTTTGCTAATTACCCTTTTGTTGTAGCTATTCCTTTAAAAGCTCTACACTAATAATAGGGTTTCCTTCCCATTTCTTCAAAGCTACATACTCCATGAACTTCAAAATTACCGGTTGGAGTTTATCAACCTCTATGACCTTGGACCGCAATACTTGATAACTCTACTCCTTGGAGTTGTCCTCAAGCATTTTCCAGTCTTCATCATACTTGGCAGCATGGTCCCAGAACAACTCTAACTAGGTGAAGGCTCAAGCGGAAAAACTCATGAAATCAGTGGTTATTTCGTCTGACATCTCGTCCTCCATCTTTTTCTGGAAATGGGGCCTAACTTTATCTGGGTCCATTTGTATGGTGGGCATCTCATATCCTGTCATTAACTTCAAGTATCAGACGCAATTATCCCTAATCTCTTTTACCCACTCAATGTTCGGATCTACTTTGTTAATCACCTGCTTCAATCTTTCTTTTTGGTTCTCAAAGTCCCGCCTCCAAACATCCACGAGCCAATGATCATCCTTTTTTAGTGTGATCTCCTTTTCCTATGTGGTACTTGACAACTGAAGGATAGCCTTGATCTTAGGGTAGGTATATTCATACATCACAGGGAAGTCATTGCATATTTTCTTCATGCTTTCCAAAGACTGTTTCAAGTCCAGGAACTTGTTGGTTGTTCGAATAGCCTAACTGATACCCATATTTCTGATGTATAAAACCTATCAGAACCAACTTTCTATGGTTTTGTCCAAATTCTTTCTCTTTTCTAGCTTAGTGATTTGTTCCTTGGATAGTAGTTGCGGGGGAGTCGTGGATGTGATAGGGATTTCTTCAGCTGAAGACCATTATTGGATGTAAGTTGTCAAATCAGCTACTTGTGCTTTAAGCTCATCCTTTGAGACTTTATCATGTTGTATTAGATGCACCATCGTAGGCACAGACTCCTCGAGGTGCCCAACCTTTTTTCTCTCTAGTAGCAGTTCCTAAATCAATGGTGGAAATATTGCGGCTTACTCTCTCCTTGCCCACCACCGGTGTGGCTACTTGCACAGTTCAGGACCTAGAAGGATCCATCGTTACATTAGATTTGATTTAGGGATTCTTCTCTTTCTTGGTGGTGATCTGCGCTCGGGCTAAGATAGCCTCCAGTCTTGCTCTTGGATCCTTTGGGGCAGGAATCTTCTTTCCAAGTTGCCTCTATAGCCATTCAGGCATAGAAAATTTTCCCTTGGGAAATTCACAATCATCCTCGCCTTCATTTGCTTGGACCTCTATATGTTTACCTGTCGGAGCCCTTTCTTCCATTTTAGTGTTGTCTCCTTCTTCTTCATCACATTCATATATGAACAAAAGGCACTTGATGGGAAGCTTAGTAGGAAATTGCTCCCGGGGACTTTCTTCTTTCTTAGCCTCCTCCCCTTTCTTTTCTTCATCTTGTTCATCTTCATGCACATGTTCCTTGAGCTACTCAATTTCGAGACTTTTGTCTATTGGAACCTCGCCCTCAGGTTCATCCTTCTCTACATTTTCTTCTCTATAAGGAGGTGATACATTCTCCTGTTGTTCCCCTATAGGGAGTTCTACATTTTCTACTATCTTGTCACCTTCTTGTCTTTCTTCCCTAGGAGGTGACCTTTCTACCTCTTCTTTGTTGTCCCTTGATTATCAGGCCATTTCCTCCTTGGTATCATCATCAAAGGTTTGTACAATAGTTCTACAACCTGTACCCTGCTCTTCGTCTCCACTTTCGAAAGACCCTATTTCTTCTTCTTTTTGGACCACCCTATCGATTTGCTGGTGTTCATACTTTGGGTGTTTGTGGTATTCATCGGCTTCTTCCTCCACTGATTTTGAAGCTTCTTTCTCCCACTTCTCCCATTCTTCATAAATTAGCATCATGGCCTCCATTGTTGGTGATCCTGTCGGAGGTTGCAATGGCATAGCACTGGCGAGGACCTACACTAAGGCAGCTTGGATGGTGGGATCCAAAAAGATCTAGGAAATCTCAGAGGGGACATTCTGCATATGCCTCGAGCAAGCCTCCGACAATGCGAGTGTAGGAATTGGCGTTGCTATTGCTGCCAATGGAAGCGATGTAGTAGGCGACATAGAGGCAGAGGAAAGTGGAGAAGTTACAACGAAGGATGAGTCAATCATTATTATGGGCCTGAATGATGGAGGGGAAGCGAGATGGACCGAGATGTCCACCACGAGTGGAGATGTGGAAAACATGGCCTAGGAAACATATGGAAGGGTGGCAGAAATAGGGAGAGCTGGAGAAGATTTTGGCTGATCCATTTTATCTTCCTCACCCTCTTAAAGGTGATCTTCTTGAATTGATGGTTGCCCTGTGATGCTTCTCGTCTGTTTGGACCTATTAGAGGGTGAACCTCATGAATATTTTTTGGAATAGACCTTTGGATCAGGCGACTACTATGCCTCAATCCCTTTCCTCTTCTTCAATCTTGTGATCAAAGGAGACTTGGATGTTCCTCCTGTTGAAGTTGTGGCAGCAACATCCCCTCTATAGCACTAGGCTCACTCTTGAGTCCCTCATATGTGAGGACAACCCCTTGTTGCTTCAATCAGGCTACTTGTCCATTAACCCATTCTTTGGTATGAGCCATGATTGGCTAGGTTATAATGTCATGGTCATCAACCTCCTACTCATCCCAATCTATTGCTGGCAATAGCAAGTTAGTGACTGTGTTATATCTGGGATCCATGATGGTGTTTTCATCCTCTTCAACTTGATCAAGTACGGGAAACAATTGTATTCTTTTCACAAAGTACGTAGTCATTCGCATGTAATGCCTTGTACGCACCTCTTTTTCATCCTAGAAATCTGCTGAGAAGTCTTGGATGTGATGCAAATGGGTGTATCCTAGTCCTAATGCCTTTCTTACATTCCCATACAATTCCATCTGTGGGCGAGCAGTGTGTAAGTAGAAATGGTATTCTACCAATTCCTTCTCATAATTCCTAGTGCACTGGAAGGTTTGTAATTTGTACATCCCTTGGCCGAAGGCTAAGGAATAAGGGATCCTTGCCAAATGTCTACTACTAAGGACTAAATGCACATGATGCAACTTTTGGGAGAGCTCTAATAGTATAATCTGGTCATTAGGGTACTGAGGAAGCTTATTCAGCCTCTCTGTGAAACCTTAGGAATGAATATATGTGAGCTTGGGGTATTGTATGAATAAGAAGGTGTATTGCTTCAAGAACACTTGAGCACTGTGAGAGACCTTTCTTTCAAAATCCCCTCCAAGCAATTTAATGATGTGGTCAATGAAGGCATCGTTCACCCTGCAATATTCTTTCTTGAAGTTCCTGAACTTGAGTTGGGGATATCTATCATAAACCTTCAGTGCACAACCCAGTTCCTCATTAGGTGCCATGAAAAATCCACTTTACTTCCTCCACTTAGCTAGTGAGTACACCATATAGGAGGTCATGTAGAACTTGGAGGTCTTCTTTACATTCATAAACTGCTCATGGAAGCAGTCACTTATTATGCTTCCCCAATAGAATGAGGCTTTTGTGGTGACATCCCCATCCCCACGGAGGATCTACTCTATGAAATACACCATCCACTCCTAAAAATAGGCAGCAGTGGGGAGGCCCATCACCCTGCTCAACATGGTGATCAATTCATGGTAGTCCTCGTAGAAGTCGTTGCGAAAGAGTTCTTGAGGAACCTTTTGTAGCGCTGCCCCTTTTCTCTTTAAGCCAGTATTGGTTTATTAGTTTCTTGCAGCCCATTGGGTCCTCATCCCATGTTGCTTTACATTCTACTATGGTGGGTATCTCCATCTCCCCAAAGGTGAGGATGTGAAAAAATTTCGTAATCGCCTCACCTGACATGCCAGCAAGGATGTTTCTGTCCCTATCAAAAATGGTTCGTGTCTATGGCTGATAGGCTTGTTGGAAAGCCATGACCAATTCAAGGGCTATGAGTGATGGAGGGAAGCCTACAGCTTTTTCAATTCCACTTTTTTTCTGATTAATCTAGCATTATTAGTCTTAGGGTGGATTATGACCCTTTGCTTGAACTCATCAGTATTGATGTGGCCGATATTGGTATCTATAATTTCTTTTTAGTTTGTGATGTTTTTTGAATGCAAAGAATGTCCCTGAAACTGGTACATCATTTGGTCTTTGTCCTCCTTTCCATGAGGAGCCTTTCTTGCCTTTTTCCCTTTTTCCTTTTTTGCAGCTACCCCCGAGGGTCCTACACTTGATTCCATATATCCTGCAAACAAGGGCATAATGAGCACAACCAATCATAAAAGTATGAACATAAGTCAAAATCCCATAAATGACATCCAATCAGACAATATATCATCCAACATTTACTTCAAGATGTCACTAGTAATTTACTGGAGGGATTTTGGACAACCCAGGCTTGGAGGGTCGGGCTTCCCTGACAAGAATGTTGTTTTGAAGGGTAGACAGGCTAGGGCAATCCGTGTGATTTCTCCTAACTTCAAAGTTTGGTGGTTTGAAAGGCCTATGAAGGACAAGGCTATTTTTGAGCACATGGGTCGAGATTAGTTTCTGAATTAGAGGTCGTTTGGATCAATTTTGGAGCTCTCAGAGATACAAGGCAGGAAAGCTTTTAGAGCTTTGCCATTTGGAACAGCTAGGAAGAAAAGGAATCCTGAGGTCAGAATTCTGAGGTCTGGGACCCTATAGGTTGAAAGACAATTAATGTGACCCTTAACATTCAAGCATTCAGGCTTGAAGGAGTAGGAAGTTGTCGGTGATTTTCCATTTGAAGACGACAGTCATGGAATGGATACCCAATGGGAGTGGCCTGGTGGACCGAACTCGACATTGATCTCGGCCGCTAGGTTTTTTTCTGTTAAGTTTCTCAATGATCAAAATGGTGGATTTCAAAGGTCAGGAAGATAGGCTTGTCTTTTCTTTGCACATTGGCCAAGATAGGATGGAATCCCAGGCAACGGGGCCCAGCGTGGGCAACGACGCCAATGTTTGATGTTCGTTGGTTTTCGCGGCAAAGGAAGGATCAGGACTCAGGAAGCGAGAGGACACAGATAGGTAGCCATTTGAAATGGTGAAGACGTCTTGGAAACCCCTGAATGGAAATCCATAAACTGGGACCCAGGGACATTACAGAATAGCTAATTTGTGCATTTAACCTTGGATGGAAAGACGCAAAGCGGGGCCTAGAGGCCGGGTGGACAAGTTCTCCTTGCCATTTGGAATGGTGGCAGCGATGCGATGTCCCAGGGAATTATTTCCATGGGTACAGGCTCGGGAAGCTTAGGCGAATGCCGAATTTCAAGTTTTTCAAGTTTGATAAGTTTGACGACTATCAGCCTATGGAGGTTCGGGGTCGCGGGCCTAGGAGGTGGTCTCGCCGTCAGGTTAGATTGTTGTTTGTGCAAAGTTTTGATGGTGACAAGCTAGCGCAGGCCCAGTAGGCATGAATTCCCTGCACGAAGAACAATGAAAATGAGGTCTAGTTCTAGATTTTCCTTAGAAGATGTTATGGAGGTTTTTCCATAATTTGGGCACATGGGTTTTTTAGGTGCTATCATATTTTACCCAATCAAAGCATTTTAGCCCATTTTGTTCATTATTTTGAGTGAAAAATTACAAAAAAAAATCTCAGGAGGGTAGACGGCAAACCTACCTCAACAACTCAATGAAAGAGGTTGCAAAATCTACCAAGGATGGCCAAATGATGATAACAGGCGCAAGGGTGGCAGTCGAAAAATGCATTGGACTCCTCGAACTCTACTTTGAGCTCCTTTGGAAAACCTAAAAAATGAAAATGACAGGTCAACCCAAATATTTATACCCCAATTAGCATTTAATACCATCATTAATGCACGTACAGATGATAGGAGGGTTGGTGAAGTTCAAACTCGGATAGCGGCAGGAAGTCTGGGGTCCGGGGTTTGCAAAGATGCGACCCTACAGCCACTTCAAAGTTCATTTTCAACTGACGGCAAAGGGAAACCTAGATCCCAAAGGATGGAGCGTCGGCACATTTTTTCCATTCAGAAAGGGCGAAGTCGACTTGGAGTTCCGGAGGCGAAAGTTTAGATATCCAAGTCCGATGAGCTCAAAGGTAGCTGCTTTTCATCATACTTTAAACTGGGTAGAAAATGAGGAGTCGGCCACGGGGGTGGGAAGGTGGAAGCCTTCTGCCATTCAGAATGACAAGCACTAGAAGGAAACCTGGCAAGGTGGGCCTGCCAGGCCCCAAGGCTGCTAATAGAAGCAAACTTCCAAGGATGTTCCACAAGGCACCAAGACTTAGCAAAAAGGAGGGGATAAAACATGGTCAACTCGAGATGAGACTTTGGAGGTATGCTGACCATTTAGGACACCAAAATGGGGCACACAAAATGAGGCAGTGACAAAACACCCCGACAAGGAAAAAGAAAAGAGGGTCCCCATTCTGAACAGAGCGTGTGTGTTGAGGGCACAACAATAACCAAGCACTCAATATCATCCTTTCCACTATTTAAACAAACATCTTTGTTTTGATCAGACAATATCATATTCCTCTAGTAGGTCTATCAACCATTGAATAGAGTAGTTACATTCCTATCTCAAATCTTATTAAAAAAAATAATACACATTTAGAAACACTTTCCAGCACATCACAACATATCAAAGTTCTTAGACGTTTGACATAAAGAAAATCATCATATTTTAGACTGTCCTCTGAAGAAAGGCTAGTAGATGAGGCTTGTTTTACGAAGGAGACCCCTTCAAAACCATTCCAAATCACTCAAAACCTCAAAAACGTTTTCAAGCATGTCTTATAACTCAATATTTCACCATTTATAGGGATTGAAAACCATGAAAATGTTCTGATCCAATAAACCCTGGTTTATAGGTTGTAAAAGCACAAATCAAGGAGGGTTTTGTGAAAAATACTCTTGCAAACCTCTATTTCTCTGGCCACCACCTAGAACATATTTTTTATGTCTGCCAAGACCTTCTACATCATTTCCAAGCCTCTACAATCTTTATTTATTCATGGCCCATGACTGTAGCATCACTTTGTGTAGGAAAATCCTCTATTTTCTAGTGTAGTAGCAACTCCACCATGGTATTCTTGCTTTACCCTGAACTTACACTCATCAAAACATGCAAAAAATTCTAACAGTAACCTACTCCACCAATTTACTTGACCTACATTGGTGGAGTAGTGAAGAAAAACCCTATTGGACTCTCAAACTTGCTTCTAAAAGGACTTTGTCGAGAACTGAAAACTGCCTTTTATTCTTTTGTTTCCTAAAACTAACCTTGCAACTCTTGAAATTGGAAACTAACTCCTATTTACATGTATTCACACTATGATTTAACTTTGGGTGTTCCTAAATTACCAACACAAGAAAAAAAAAAATGGAGTAATGCTACAAACTCGTAAACAGGGAATTTTTATTTGAAACTCTAAGTACAAGAACACAAACTTCTGCTTTTTCTCACCTTCCACATTTCAGCACTAAAGATGTTCCTTTTCCATAGCTATCTTTCCATCAATTGAAACTACCTTTTAACCTTGGCCTTCACCCGATTTCCTTGTTTTTGTCAATTTAACAACTTTTAAGAATATTACATTATTGCATTGTTTGTATTTTCCCACTTTGACCACCTAGAACCTACCCATAACCTTAAATACATTCAAATAAGACCTCATATGACCTTGAAAATGCTTTACATCATTTTTCCATGACCTTTTGTGATTGAATGAATACAAATTTGAACACTCATCCCTTTTGCAAAGGTGGAAAGTATTTGATGACC